>OX336393.1:430512323-430865934 GCA_946902985.2 Meconema thalassinum
CGCATCCCCACGACTGTTATCCGCATGTGGCCCGCATCCGCCCCGCATCCCCACAACTGTTATCCGCATCAGCCCCGCATCCCCACGACTGTTATCCGCATCCACCCCGCATCCCCACGACTGTTATCCGCATGTGGCCCGCATCCGCCCCGCATCCCCACAACTGTTATCCGCATCAGCCCCGCATCCCCACGACTGTTATCCGCGTCCACCCCGCATCCCCACGACTGTTATCCGCATGTGGCCCGCATCCGCCCCACATCCCCACGACTGTTATCCGCTTCCACCCCGCATCCCCACGACTGTTATCCGCATCCACTCCGCATCCCCACGACTGTTATCCGCATCCACTCCGCATCCCCACAACTGTTATCCGCATCAGCCCCGCATCCCCACGACTGTTATCCGCATCTGGCCCGCATCCGCACGACTGTTATCCGCATTCCCACGTTTGTTATCCGAATCTACTGGCATTACACAATATTTTTAATTAGATAAAGCATAAATTACTAAAGCTAAACATTTAGACATTTGATGAAAGAGTCGTTCCCTTAGTCTTTGTATGTCAGGTGCTATGTTGAAAATGAATGTTATACAGTCAGAATTGCAACTATTTCCTGTTAGGAGTGTTAATTATGCTTAATGATATAATTTGAATAAGACAAGCTTAAATCATCATCTTACATGGGTTGGTTTTTTTAGTTTTGGCACCTTAGTTATAACTGGATTAATAACTCACTTAGATGGTTCCAAGTTTCACAGGCCCTCGATGTAGTCCCCACTGTTGCGTACGTGTTCCCAGCGATGCGGACGTCGTTGGATCCCGTTGGCACTGCCTAATCTATTAATGGTACGAAGAGAGCGCTCGGCAGCCTGCTCCCCGCGCATTGTCATCTTCATCCTCGGGATGAGATCATAGTCGCATGGACTGATGTCGGGAGAATATGGGGGATGATAGAGGACCTCCCAGCCCCAGCGATCCAACAATGCCGACACAACGCCTGCTGTGTGTGCCCTAGCATTGTCAAGCAGAACGATGGGCGGTGTACCATGTGGTGGCGCCGTTTCCTTCTCAGAGCTCCTCGGAGATGGTCTTGCAGAAACGAACAATAGTACGCCGCATTAACGGTTTGCCCTCGGGGAACAATATGGCAGCGCTTCCGTACCATTGAAGTCGTTAAGCAGGCTGCCGAGCGCTCTCTTCGTACCATCAACAGATTGGGCAGTGCCAGCGGGATCCAACGACTTCCGCATCGCTGGGAATACGTTGTACGCAACGGTGGGGACTACATCGAGGACCTGTGAAACTTGGAACCATCTAAGTGAGTTATTAATCCAGTTATAACTAAGGTGCCAAAACTAAAAAACCAACCCATGTATATTTCTCATGATATGTCATAAACATCCGTATCCTAATAATGGTATTAAACAAGTTGTGATTGTATTCTAAAAACTATCCGAAAATGTTCTCCAAAGATTATCCGCAGTTTATCCGCTATCCACACAGCCATGGAACTATATCCGCACGGCGGATTGCGGATTGCTTTATATATCGGACAAAGTCAGGAGAGATTGCGTACCTCCTGCCGAGACGACTGTAGTGGTTGATGTTCGTTAAAATATTGTTGAGTGGAAACTCAGTAGTTTGGCACTGAGTATTGTCTTGTAGTGTATATTCGTTCTGAAACGTGGTTTTCATAAAAGATGAGCGTTTGTGAATGTTCTTGGAATAGATGGTATTTCTTATACACGTTCTTGTAGCTGTCCTTAGCATTAAAACGTAAACCTAAACAGCCCATGAAGAGCCTAGGCCTACCAAACGACCGTTATCCAGCCATTTGACCTGTAGATATTGGGGTGACGCTTGGTCAGCGCATCGGGTCCCCTCGGCTGTTAATCTTGGTTTTTCGTGTCCGGGGCTCTGCCTCACTGTTAGACAGCTATTCAATTGTCCAGCCTTTACGTCAGTTTCTAAAAATCCCTGACTGGGCCAAGAATCGAAACCGGGGCTGGTGAGAGGCAAATCTAACATCAACACCACGGGGCCCTCGCACTGACCACGAGTCAACTATCCCCAACCGGTGGGAAGTATGGTGCACCTTCCTTATCCCTCGTCCCCCCCAGGGGCTCACATCTAGTGGGATGTGGGTTGGCGACCACGGGACCCCAGCTGAGTCCGGCATTGCTTCCACTTACTTGTGCCGGGCTCCCCTCCGTCTTCTTTCCTGTCGACCTCACTTGGTCAACCCTTGTTCTCTTCCGACCCTGACAGTATTAGGGTATCCGAGGCCTAGGGAGTCTTTCACTTTCCCGCCTTAATTGGCCCTTGTCTCATCTTTCCTGATACCCTCATTCTTCGAGGGGTCAGCCTTCTTTTCCTTTTCATGTTTTATCCTGCCTTCTGTACAAGGCCCTCAAGGAGGCTGGGTGTATATAGCCCCACCAATGCTGGTGCACACTGGATAGGGGCTCACGGCTGGTGAGTTCGGGAGCTGGCGATCCCGAGGGATTCCTGAGCTGGGTCCGTTTTTTCCCTTTTTTCCTCTGACCTTGGGGCGGGCCCTCTCCTCTTTCCCTTCCCTATCTGCCTTTCATGGCTCTTCTTCCTTCCAAGTCCTTCAATCCTCATTTTTCGAGGGTTGAGGGCATTTCTTTTCTTCCTGTTCTTTATTTGCCTTATCCTTTGTTTGTATACTATTTCTTCTTCTAGTATGTAAGTCTGTAGTTAGTATTATTTATAGTTTTCATTCTCATCTCATCTTTCACTTCACCCAAACCATTAAGGGCCGATAACCTAGATGATAGGCCCCTTAAAACAACAATTATCATCATAATTCCTCGCAATATGGCTAATTACATTCATACCTGTGTTGGTGAAGGATAATTTGAACGTTTGAGGGGCCGTCATTCAGTTTTGTTAAATATGGTGGCGATATAAAACATGACAATGAGGTGACCTTGCCTAGTGCTACCTCTGTACCAATTTCGTTCAATATCGGTTTTGTCGTGTTTGAATTGATTAGGAGGGGTGTGGGGTGGGAGGCAGATACTACACACTCACACACACATACACACAAAGACTGACAACGTTTGGACAGTGTAGATCTCATAAGTCTACTTTCATTTTTTGCAATAGTAGGCTGACCATCAACTATGTCGGGCCGGCGTTGGCCCGCGGACCGTAGTTTGGAGACTCCTGGTATAGATGGTTGCAACTCGGAAAATCTACACCAGGTAGTTGGAGCCATTCCTTCTTATTATCGATTTAGTACCTGTAGATATACTGACCAGTGAAACAATGTATTCGAAACTGCCATGGTTCCTTTCTTCCGTTCTAATTGCTCTGCCGTGGTTAGTAAACTTCCTCTGTTATCAGCGGAGCTCTGGCAATCGCATGCTCCCAATCAGACCGTGAGAAATATAGCGCTGTTTTGGTGTGGGCTATTTTAGATCCACTCGTTTCTTGCGTGCACATTCAGCGAACTTGAGGCCCGGCTGCTGTATTGTTTGAAGTGATATGGGGAAATAGTAGTAATAATATCTTGGTGAAGTGATATGGGGAAATAATAATAATATCTTGGTGAAATTTGAACTCCAATAAAAATCGTCAATAGAAAAGTAGAACATTTAAATTTAAAAAGCACAACAAATTACTTGGCCAAAATACAAGGAGAAATATCTTTCGATAAATGCTAATTTTCAGCATTAATGTTCCGTCGTTAAAACTGAAGCGGTTTACGCTTATGAAGCATTATTTATATTCAACACCAAATCAACGACAGATCAACTGCAGAAGGTTGGCAGAAGAATAATCAGAACATATTTATGAATATTTATGTTCGAACATAAAAAAAAATAAAGTTATAATTAACGCCGAACATAAACAGTCGTACGCAACTCGTATGAAAATTATAAAACTCGCTTCGATCGTTTTATACAAATACTCGTGTCTTAATGCCATTGTAGGCTCGTTGCATAATGTACTATTATAATCATCGACGATAATCTCTAGCATTCATTCATACAATCGCTTTGTACAAGAAGCATTAAAATAATTATTACAGAAAATTCAAAACTATCTACAGTAAACGGAAAATAACAAAAAACATAAATGAAAAGATAGGAAGAGAAAATTCAGAAACTGGGGGAAAAACATAAAACAAGAGTGTTTTTTTTATGAAGTTCTGAAGATTTCCGGGTATTTCATTATGTTCCCCCCCCCCCCCCCCCTTGTTTCATCCAGCCAATTTATCCTCGTTTATTGTGTATTAATTATATTGAATAAGCTTTTTATTAGTCTATTGTCGTCCATCCTAAATGTGTGCCAAAACAATTTCTAACGTCCCCTGCGTACATTGTTTCTGAAACTCTATGTGTGTCTATAGAGGTCTGCAGTTTGTCTCTTGATCCAAATTCTATTTTCTTGTGTAGGGATGAATATGTTTCTAAGAATTTTTCGTTCTTGTTTTTCAAATGTCTGCAATTTTTCAATGGCTCCTAAAGTTATGGTTTCTCATGCATATAGAGCTTCTGGGATGACAACGCTTTTGTAATGTTTCAATTTTTGCATTACGTCACATCACTCTTTTATTGTAGTGATTCCATATTATTATTATTATTATTTATTTATTTATTTTTATTATTCGCTAATTGGCCAATTAGGGACCACGATAAGTTTCAATATACATTCTAGCTTGCCACGTTAGGTGAGTGGTAATCGTGTCGGATTACTAGCCCCCAAGCTTGCAGGTTCGCTCCTGGCCGTGGTAAGTGATTTTTGAAAGGCGGCGAAAATTACGACACGCATGTCATACGATGTTGGCATGTCAAAGAACGCATTTGAATTCAGTAGGCCGTGTTCATAATGGCAAAATTAATCTCGGGATTTCCACCAACACAAAGTTTCTCATTTCTCTTCTAGAAAGCGCTATAGTGTCAAGGACCTTAGATATCTAACCTCCTTGACTTTCATAGTGCTTCAAGGAACAACAAAATTCGGCATGCAAGCTGCCCTCTGGGTGTCAAATAACAAAGCTTGCACCCGGCACCGAGGCCATACGATATTATTATTAATATTATTACTATACATTCTGGCGTTTATTCAATTTACGATTGATCCAGTAGATTTGTATTAGCTTGCTGTGTCGAGCACGGCGTTCATCCGACCACTTTCCACCGGTTGTCCATTTCTCACCTGGGATAGTCCCAAAATTCACGATGCTTGTTCGGAAAAGGTCTCGTTTGTGCGCGCCATCTGGTCATAGGCCCATTTCTTGGAGGTCTTTCTTGACGTTAACGTACCAGGGAACCGTTGTTTTCGGTTTTGAGTCGAAATTGTTAAATATACGTTTTGTCCATCTAGAGTCGATATTAATATTATTTTTATTATTATTATTATTATTATTATTATTATTATTATTATCATCATCGTCATATTATTCCATAATATGGGGAGGTAGGTCTGTGAAATAAATAGGCAATATTTTTCGAGCAGCTCATATAATTTTCGATTTATTTATTTATTTATTTATTTATTTATTTATTTAATCGTGTCAGAAACATATATTACAAACAACAAAAGATAACAGAAAAAGGAGAAACAAGACAATTACAATTACCAAAAAGGATAAAATCAAGAACTGGTACTATAAACATTGTCATTTCTGATAAACATTAAGTTGTTCCACACAAATATGAATTTAATTATATTTGGCCTGACCAGTATGCGGCAAGTTCACACGCTTCTGTGGTAGCATCAATTACATTCTGGGGAGAGCATGTAGTTGGACCAACCTGCAGACAAGAAGATGGCTCATTGTCTTCTCTTCACCGCAATTACAGAGTGTGGAGTCACAGGCAAATCCCCACTTTTGCATGTTGCTCTTTGTTCTTCAGACTCCTGAGCGCAACCTGTTCAGTGTCTTCCTTGTAGGCCAAATTTCTTGGTGACCTGGAGGATATCATCCATCCTGCGAGGTGCCTGTATCTGGAATGCCATGAGTCCATTCTGAAGTTCATCGGTGTTTCACTAAGGCTTTCTGTTGTTCGTAAAAAATATGCTTTCGTCATTCCTGTGCCAATGTGCGACATACATCGGAGTGCTGGTAGCATTCATTGCATGCCGCGCGGAATATTGCATACCTCTACATCACACCCAGCGTGGTCTAGAACAGACTCTCTTTACTTCAAATAACCTGAAATGGAGGAGTATATTACATGTCAATGAAAGCCCTCGTCTGTGCTGCTCCCAGACATGCAGCGACTATAACCAAAGCCGACTTCATATACTGTAATGTATGATATTGCGAATGTTGTATACAGAAAATGTAATTCCAAGTACCTCGTCGATTGGTTTTTCATTTTCTACTTTTGGCTCAGAAATTGGCTCGTTACTTTCTTCCTTCCATTCTCAACGGTTAAGACGGATGTCATATGCAAAGCATTACTCCTTTCTTTCTTTTCTTAAGTCCATCTTACATTATTCTACCAAATGTATGTCTTCTTCCTATCTCCTTTCTTCCCATCATTGTTCCCGTCTTCTTCCACTTTGCAATAATTATACAATCCCAATAATTGTACCATGTACTGGTGTTATACCCAAACCCCTCCACAGCAATCTATCAGTATCGAATCTGCATTCGCTGGTATATTGAACTACAGATGGCAGTTCTGTTAAGGACACCAAGTAATCTTGGGCATATGAATTGTCAACATTAGCTGGTATCATTATACTAGGCTATGCATTTTGTGGGCTTATGGTAGAGGTACAGCTATGATTCTTGTAACATGTAAAAATCAGTATATGATGAGCTAATTATGCCCAAGAATTGCTACTTTGCTTTTATATAATGTGTGAAATGAGTACGAATTGACATAGAAATTTTCAGAAAAATAATTTTATTAGTTACTTCAGGTACATATTACTCAGTTGTTTACTGATCAAATACCCTCAAATTTTGTTCACACACTGGGAATGGTTAATGACAGACGAGTAACCACTTTTTTAATCGTTATTGGGTTAGAATGTAAGAACAAAATCCCACAAATATTTTGTATTTGTTTTTCTATAAATTGAAAAAAAAAAAAAAAAAAAAGTTTGTTGGCATTTTTGTTTCTTAAATTCTAAACCAATAATAATTTTATGTTCGACCCTGACTATTATATGTCAGAAAACTGTATCATAATGATGATCATTATAACACTATTTTTCATAATGAAACAGTTTCTCCCGCCAATCACAGCTCAAGAAACAGTTGTTTGACCAATTAGGTGAGGATAGCAAAGCATCAGCGCTAAGTTCCAAGGCCTTCTAATTTAAATTTCACTGCCTTGCCTAGTGTCATAGTGGGGCAATCGAGGAGGCCATGGTCAAATACAAGGTATTCTGTTCGTCCCATGTGCTCTGTTCAGTATATAAAACTGGCGAAATCCCGACAGATATTTATGAATATTTGTGTTCGAACATAAAATAGTTATAATAATTATCGTCGAACATAAACAGTCGTAAGCAACTCGCCTATAATGGTAATTAAGACACTCGTATGGAAATTATAAAACTCGCATACGCTCGTTTTATAAACATACACGTGTCTTAATTATTGCCATTATAGGCTCGTTGCATAATGTACTATTAAAAAAGCGGTTACTCGTCTGTCATTATCCATTCCCAGTTTGTGGACAAAATTTGAGAGTATTTGATTCGTAAGCAACTGAGGAACGTGCACGGTACCTGAAGTAACTAATACATTTTTCCCCCTGAAAATATCTATGTCAATTCGTACTCATTTCACACATTCCATAAAGGCAAAGTAGCATTTCATTGCCATAATCAGCTCAGAATATAGCCTACTGATTTTTGCATGCTACAAGAATTATAGCTGTACCTCTACCATAAGTCCACAAAATGCATAGTATATTGCTAATGTGCACAATTCGTATGCCGAAGAGTACGAGATGTCCTTAAGTACCGGCCATATCGTCAGGAAGTTCCTTGGAGAGTGCACTCCGGTCCATCACTCAGTAAGGCTCGAAGATGATTCAGATGCAAACTTAGCTCGTCCTTCAAATGAAGGAGACTAGTGAAGAGCGCGGACAAAGAATGACTGTAATGTGAGGTTTCTACACAGTGTAGGCTAAACTCGTACATACATTGCATTTCAGTACAGATGGTTCCTTTCTAATCTCGAACCAGGCAGTAATTAAAATGTAATCGGGCTATTCCGTGATAAAGATGTGAAAAAATAAATAATAATAACATTTAAAACGTAAGGTGTATGTTTCACAAAACTAAAGCTCTTAAACCAGAAGGTCTTGTACCAAAATCTTCCAAATCGTCTCAATAGTAAAGGAACAATCTTGCATGTCTTGAAACGTCAACGAAAATATATTTTCTGACAAGCAATGAGGCAGCGCTAATCAGAAAACACATTCCTGTAATAACGACGCTCAGGACAACTATGTCCACGGGAACACCAATGAAGACACAAATGATGCAAAGGAGGTTGGAGCCACAAATACTTCAGGAGAATATTGGTAAGTTTCCACGCATACTCCATGATATTGATGGACAGCTGGAAGACGCCATGGCGGGAATAAAACAATTCATCGAGGAAGGAAACACAGCAATGGAGAGCATCAGGAAAGCTAAGAAAATGACAACTATGTAAACGAAAATGAGCTTTTCATTTTTAAGACATTCTTTTCTTGTATGGCCATTTGCTGCGATCAATAAATACATTAAGTGCGTTTAAACAAACAAGACGATAGCCCCTGGTAGAATTGTGTCGCCTTGAGCACGCATGGTGGCGTAGTCGGTAGCATCCTTTGCCCAAGATCGCGAGTTCAAACTCGGCCGAAGTCGTCGGAGGGGAAGAAAAGCCCATGTCATAGATTCATGGCATGTAAAAGAACCTACACTCCAATTGGTAGTGTGTAGCAACATTCGTAGGTTATATTTGGCTATGTTCGCCACTAGGTGTTAGTGACAGTAACATCTGGTAGCCAATGTTGGGTCTACTTGAAATTGATCTTGTTGGGAGCGTTCAATGGAAAATGCCCAGCTATGGCCATTGGCTGCAATTCGTATATAATAACTAGGGCTCGGATTTTAAGGTAAATAAATATTTTTAAATGTAAATACATATTTTAAGCATATTTTATATAAATACATAAATTCATGATTTTTACTTATTAGCACATAAAAAGACATAATATTCACATGTTTTTAAAATCAGCATCTTCCAGTTTATTGCATTTTTGTTCTGTGTTACTTCAACGGGGAAGAACCTGTGAGCTATCTTTACCGCCTGTTGCAGAATTTTACTTCTGATTGGGGAGTACTGTTCTGACACCCATGTAGAAAAGCAATCAAGACTGAACAGCGATCTCAAGTACCACAACACCTCAAGGGCAAGAAACATATTGCCGCAGTTTCGCGTCTTCAGAAGAAGTGTTTCGCGATAATTGTCGTCATTTGTGATGGACAACCTGAAGATGTATCTCGTTGTGTATTGTAATTCTCCAGTAGTCAGTGAGACATAGCATACGTTGCATTCGTGAGTACTGCATATTGTTTATATTCACATTAATCAAAATTAGAATTAAATGTTTTTTTCTTTTTGGTCACATATTTCAGGTATTTTTAATACATAAAAAATAAATATTTTCCCGATTTTTAGCACCTAAAAATCCGAGCCCTAATAATAACCATTAAGCCGGCTGGGTGGTTTATACACATGCGAGATTCTTCGCATGGGTCCGCTAGTTATAATAAAAATTATACGAGCCTTACAGTAGTCGCATATGATGTGTAACATGTGACATGTTATCCTACTATGTGTGTCCCGGCCGTGGCGGAAGCAATCCACTGCCTACTTGATGCAAGCTGCGCTCTATACCGGCCAGTTAGTGAACCCATGCCAGCGATGTTATTGAAAACGGCCTCTTTTTGCACTGCCAAGCATAGGCGCGATTAAAAATTAGGTGTGCAGAAAGTATAAATGTGTTTCTCCCAGTGATACGTTTAGACCAACGAAGTTTCAATTATTGTTAGTTGTAGGTGTTAATATACTGAATTCTTGCGTTGTTTGGAGTATTTGTTGATGCGATATAGATTCAACATAGCCACAAGGCCGACAGTACATCGAGTGCTTATAAAAGAATACAGCAAAAGTATAAAGATTTAATAAACCGTAATTGTTTTCAGCAAATATGATATAATGAATATTTTCACATCAAAGAACGACAACTTGAAAATGATTTATTGTAGGAATATCTTAAATGGGGTCTCCAAACCTTGAACTAAACCAAGACCAACTACAATCCTCAGACCTTAATGTAGAAAAAACATGGCGGCGATAGTTACCCTTCCAATAGCTAAGATCATGTCATTGGGTTTGTCACAGTTCGAGTAAATTATTATTTTAACTCACCTAAGAGCATACAACTGTCAAACTAGTCGTGATGTCAGAATTTATCCTCATCTCTTTGGTCTTGTTGGTGTTGATCATCAGTCCTGCGTGTTCTGCTTCTCTCTGCGACCTCCCCAGCTTATCTTCTATGTCTCGGTACCGAAAGGACGGACATTGACATTGAGCGAGTTGAGTCCTTCCTCTACCTTGGAAGTATAGTCACAAATGATGGGGGAGCAGAGGAAGATGTTCGAAGCCGTATCAGGAAGGCAAATGGTGCCTTTGTCCAGCTCAACCCCATCTGGAGAAATAGAAACATTTCCAGGAAGACCAAGCTCCGCCTTTTCAATAGCAACGTAAAGTCGATTCTTCTCTACGGCTGTGAAACATGGAAAGTCACAAAACCGATCAACAACCAGCTACAGGTGTTCATTAACAGATGTCTGCGTCGCATCATGAATGTGAGGTGGCCGGATATAATCTCAAATGAAGATCTTTGGACCATCACCAATCAACAACCGATTAGCATCCAGATCAAGGAGAGGAAATGGCGCTGGATTGGTCACACACTAAGGAAGCCGGACGGAGCTATTGAGAGGGCGGCGCTAGACTGGAATCCTCAAGGCGCCAGGAAGCGAGGTCGACCTAAGAAGACCTGGAAGAGGACGATCGAAAATGAAATTGCAGAGGTGGACAAGAACTGGAGTCAAGTGAAGAGAATGGCCAGGAACCGTACTGCGTGGAGAAATTTCGCCAAGGCCCTATGCTCCGGAAGGAGCGGCAGGAATTAAGTAAGTAAGTAAGTAAGAGCATACAAGATATCACAAGACGAGACTAGGTTCCGAAGGAATATGCATCAATAATTTAGACTTACCTGAATTAATTTACCTGTAGTCTATAGTGCTGACCTTGAATTATAGGTTTCTTCATCTTCACAGCTACAATAGTCTCACTCTTTTTGTGGTAGAATAAGAAGCCTTTTGGCGAGTTATCAGGATTTGTATTTAACTTCAGTAATTATAGGTAAATATTATTAGCAAGAAATCACGGACTCCGAAGTAGGAGAGAAGAAAGTACCCGGTTACTTCCCAGCACATGAAGAGTATTTGTGTACACAATCGAAATGAGAATAGGTGCCTGAAATAATCATACCAACGCTATATAGACACAACTCAATTAATACTTCTCATGGAATTGTCTAAAATCTCGGGTAAAACATCACACCGAATTAGTTAATTAAAGCATGCAAAGAAGTCGTCGTGTGGATATCAGAACATAATTACTGTATTTAGATTACTACACACAAGGGACACGATAATACATTACCATTTAACCTATTAAACATTCGCTTTTACCGTTTGGAATAGTTGTACGTTGGAAATAGTTGATTTAGTAAAGTAGATAGGCAAGCACCATCTCGCAATATAAGTACTTCCTTCCACCTCATCAAGTCCACAGCCGAAAAGACCTTGACAAAAAAAGACCACACGCAATAATGTCCACCAAACCAAAATGTCCAGAGTGACAAAATGTCCAGGAATGGTATGCAACCCGTTCAAAATGACCACAATTAATGATGTCCAGGGAAACAAAATGTCCAGGAATATTTAAACCCCGTTCAAAATGTCCTCAAATATTGATGTTCATTAAGACAAGATTCTTATATTTTTCAACGCTTTCTCAACTATTCTTTTATGAAATGTCCAGACTGAGCATTTATTTATAGGTTCAATAAGTTAGCAAAGTGAGATGCCGGGAGCGAGCTAGAGGTGGGTACTACCGCCTGGAGTCCACCTGGAGACCGCCTGGAGATGCACATGTTGTTGATTCGGTGCAGAGAAGAGCTGGGTACGCCCGGTTGTTTGTACCTGTGTGATATAACAGGAAATGACTTTTGGACCTGCTTTCATTCCAAATGAAACATTTCAAATTTTATTGTCCATCTGTGTTACCTCGCAGGAAAAATTTACTCCTGTTCTTCCTCAGGATCAGGGGGCTCCTCGTGACGGCCTTTCGCCCTCAGGTAGACGGCGATGTCTCCGCCATCTTCGTATGTTTGGTAATTGCCAACTATGCGCTCCACTTCGCTGGTTTCTCTGATAGGTCTTGATGACGAATTATTTTATTTTGGTTTGTCCTCCCCGAACTTGAGTGATTTGCGTAAAATTCTCATTTTCTTCCCTCTTGAAATTTTCTAAACTTCTCCAGATGGATGCACGGCGGACCACCAAGAATCTTTAGAGGTGGTTGTACCAACCCTCAACCGCGTTGTTTGTTCGTTGTTCGCCATTCAAGGCCGCTCGATACTGGTCCCATACGTTGATTGGGAAGCACGGTGGCGTCCGTCCAGCATAGCGTTCCCTTCATGTAGTACAATTCCAGGTGGTTGACAATTTCTTCAAGTCTGATGTCCATGTCTCCCACTGCATCATCAAATACCTGTTCCACGCCATCCGGTGGCGCAAAGGGCAGAGCCATGAGAGCGACGACGTCTTGTCGGACGTCGCTCAATACGGTCTCGTATTCTCCTTTAAGCCCCCGATCACAAACCATTTTCCAAATTACCTGATCGAACGTTTGGCACCCTGGACATTTTCACCTTCGGCCGTTTTGTACTCTGAACATTTTGTCATGTGGACCAAATCTAATGGATCAAAAACCCTGGCCATTCAAGATCTGGACCAAAAGGCGTGGATTTCCTTGTACCGGGACATTCTAATCGTGGACATTATGTCTGGAAAACTAAGTACATAATTGGCAAGGTACCCATAACACTTAATTACACACATCATAATTAAGAATAACTTGCAAGCTGTGAGAATCACAAAAGTATGAATAATGACGGTACACAATGAGTTCACTATTTGGCACAGGGAAAACATCTTCCTTAACCAATAAAACAGAAGTTCACTGTTAGTATACAAGACAGTGTAGATCATCTGCAGACTGGTAAGGATTTATGGAGGCACATGTTGCTGAGCGTTCAAGATAACGTCAACGGTTTGGTCTTGCCGTAGATACTCTTTGCTTATTCCCTTTACGTACGTACTGTAAGTTCGACACTACTGAAGTGTACTAAGCTATTATTATATTGTCACTGATTAGCAAATCATTGCGGTGTATATTCTTGAGACACTTCTATTAATGCTTTAGTCTTAGGTACTTCAACATCTCCAGTAAATGACACAATGCCATCGGTAGACTGAACAATCATCACACAATCGAACCAGTCCATAATAAGCGTATTATCACATATTTACATACGATTGCAGTACATTAGCGCGACCTGGACTTTACAGACATACTGAAGACACCACAATTTACAGATGAACGATAGTTTATCCCAACTTTCATCAAACGGATCTAATAGAAGCTAATATTGTATCCCAGCAACAAATGTAAACAAACAATATTTTGGGCTTCAGCATACGCCATTTTGAAACTTTCGATACCTGCAGTAAGGTCTCTGTATTGTACTTGGTCTTGACTAAACTGTATGCGATATACATTCCCCATAGCCACATGGCCTACAGTACGTCGTTGTACCGATCTCCGCCACCATGCGCGCTCATTGTTTCCGTCCCATGCACTTCCGTCCCATCCATTTCCGTCCCATCCACTTCTGTCCCTTTTCCAAAATCACTCCCATAAAAAATGTCCAGCTACCGAATACCACAAAAATATCCAGATACCGAGTGGAAAGATGGTACACATCAATAATACGTTGATTAACACTTACAATGTCTAAAAAACTATTTCGTATTACCGGTACTACTTATTCGTTATTTCGCTGAAGTATGTTCCTATAGCTCGTTTTTCGTTTCTGTGACTGATTGATGAATGAAATAATTTGAAATCTTATTGAGCGTGTGCATTTGTTTCTATCTCCCCTTGTATGACATTGATCTCAATCAGTGCCGAATTAAGACTCACAATGGCCCTAGGCAATTGTTAATTTGAGGCCCCTTTTTCCCTTTTTTCAACCCCCCTCCCCCTTCATAAAAAGTCATTCATAACTTTGAAAGAGATTTTATTTTCAAATTTACAATGAATAATGAATACAATTTAGATCATATGTACATTTTCAGAAAAACTTTTTTCTGCATTTTTTTTTTCGTATAAAGTTTCAATAACATCATTGAAGTTGATTTTCCTTAAAATGTCTGATTCTGAGTCTGATTCTGATAGAAATCAAAATTGAATCCCGATTCTGATAGAAGTCAAAATTGAATCCCACAAAATTAACATGAACCCGAATTCGAATTTCTGCATTCTGTTTGCCTTGCACCCCACTTCATGCCGAGTGTCATAATTTTCCGACTCGTCATCTTCAATGCTTTCTAAAGCCTCAACAATATTGTGAAACGAATCATAAACCACGCCCGTTGCATTAGCATGTGCGTCCCAGAGCGTATCTGACAATGATTTCAAAGTTTTTCCGTTTTTGATATAATTTTTCAACACGGTCCAACGGTGAGGGTTTGCAGAGAAGAAGTTATACAATGATTGCATTATCGAAAAAAAAAATCAACTGCGTAAAAACAGCATTTAACAGCAGATTGTCCAACTAAATCGAGGGAATGTGTACCGCAAGGAACATAAATCGCATACTTATCCAGTTCTAATATTTTGGCTTGCAGACCCTGATACTTTCCAGACATGTTTGGTGCGTTGTCATAGGACTGTCCTCTACAATCTTGAATTTCCAAACCGAAATTTTCAATGACGAAGTTCACAGTTTGAGTTTTCAAACTTTCGCCAGTATGACCATCTGTTTCAAGAATGTATTAGACTCCCCCTCCCCCCCCCCCCCCACACACACACAAAAAAAAAATCAGTTTTTTTCATTTTTGAGGTGGTATTTTTTCATATTTGGTGGGCCTTTTTGAGCGGGGGGCCCCAGGCAATTGCCTATTGTGCCTTATGGTTAATCCAGCACTGATCTCAATACTCAATCCTCTCCTCTTAGTATTCAGCAAGAGTTAACGTTCTCCATTTCGTAAGCAAGGTAATAGGACACAGAGCTTATAACGTATCAATTTAACACGAGCAGAGCGTGGATGAGAGGGGCCGTGGACTTTAAGGGGAGGGGTGTCTAATGACACGGGTCCCTTGTTGGTGTCAATGACGTCATTACTACCTCTCTGGCGCTTTCATATGATGATCAAAACCCAAAGCGGAGCAGACTGAAATTGAAATTTTTAGGAATGAGGTAACGCAAGGGTGCGCATATGTTGGGAGGGGGCCGAGAAGGGAGGGTTTTGTTTGGGGAGGATGGTAGCGGTTTAGTAGGGGTGGAATGTCTCTACTAGTTGTGTAGTCTTGTACAGTGCCTTTCTTGGATAAGTAGACCTCGTTACATGAACATTTTGAAGGTAGCGTTTAATAGAAAGTCTCGTTGGAGAGTGCCATTATGGATCTTAATGGTATACTTTAAACAGCACATGCTGCTACTTAGCTCTGTCGCCCCCTTAAGTACATTACACTCACAAGTAGCTTGTTATACACATTGTTTCTTTAACAAAGCCTCTACTTAAAACAATGTATTAGTTATGTTAAAGGGGTTTCAAACACCAGCGAACCCACATATCAATCTTTAGGTTATCCCCCCCCCCCCTTTTTTCCATTGACTTTGGGCTGGACTCTCTTCTTTCCCCCTTTCCTATCAGCCATTCTTCGAGGGTTGAGGACATGGGTGATGATGAGTTGGGCCCACGTTCAAAACATTCCTCTGCAATTTATTGTCGACCCTATGTTAAGTTGTGTTGAGTTGAGGTGAGGTGAGGTGAGGTTACGTTACGTTACGTTACGTGAGATTAGGTTAGGTTATACCGGGTGAGTTAGCCGTGGTCGTTACGGCATGACTGCTGGCAATCGCTCACATCCGGGAGCGAGGGGTTCGAAATCTCCCTCCGGCAACCTTGAAGATGTTCTTCTGTGGTTTCCCATCTTCCTTCCAGGCAAATGCCGGGGTTGGTCCCTAACTATAGGCCACAGCCGCTACCTTCCAACTCCTCGTCCTTCCATTCCAACTTTCCTCCCCAACGGTACTTGTAGCTCACCCATTGGGTGTCCGTCTCGAAGCAGCTACAAACCTGGCGAGCCGAACATGTCCTCGGACATTCCCGGCACTAAAAGCCATACGCTAAAGAAATAAAAAAATAATAATAAAAAAAGGCTAGGTTATGTTTGGATCGGTTATGTTACGTTACGTTTTGTGTAGATAGGTTACGTTACGTTATGTTTGGTACAGTTAGGTTACGTTACGTTATGTATTGCGCGGTTAGGTTACGTTACGTTATGTTTGGTGCGATTGGGTTACGTTACGTTATGTTTGGTGTGGTTAGGTTACGTTACGTTATGTTCGGTGCCATTAGGTTACGTTACGTTATGTTTGTTGTGGTTAGGTTAAGTTGCGTTAAGTGAGGTCAGGTGACTTTATATGTTGTTAGGTACGGTTAAATTATGTTATGATAAGTTATTTTACGTTCTGTGAGGTCATGAAGGGCCTAGGCCTACCAAGCGACTGCTGCCCAGCTATTTGGCCTGCAGATATTGGGGTGACGCGTGGTCAGCGCATCGGGTCCCCTCGACCGTTTATCTCGGCTTTCGTGACCGGAGCGCTGCCTCACTGTCAGACAGCTACTCAATTGTCCTCACGAGGCTGAGTGCACCCCGTTCCAGCTCTCAAGTCAGTTTCCAAAATCCCTGATGGAGCCGAGAATCGAACCAAGGGTCCCCAGGTGAGAGGCAGGCGCCCTACCCCAACACCACGGAGTAGGCAACAGCATTATTAAAGGCAGTTAAACTAGATGTTATGCCACCTATATACTTAGCATATACGGGAAGTAAATTTCAAATGTTTGATTATGCTTCGCAGTTTTCTTTCTCCCTGTAATAAATTACTTGCCTTGCACCGTAATACATTAGAGGTGTTATCAAGTACAGACTCGCCTGTTCATAAATAGAGGGAGCAATGAGTTATAGGAAGAGAGGTGGCGGGAGATTTATGAGCTTGGGCCGCTATCTGCTGCCGAATGTGACGGAGCAATACAAAACAAGTAAGGAGCAATAGTCACAGGTAACATGTGTCCTTTTAGTCGTCATTAATACACTTTCGTGCCGGAGATAGGCACCCGACAACATGATCTCTGTGAAGAACAATATGTAGCATGAAAACATTGCAGTGTTGCTAGCCGTTGCGTTGGTTGGTTGGTTGGTTGGTTCTTAAGTTTAGAGGGGCAGCGACAACGCGGTCATGTAGCCCCGTGTACTTTGGGTGTGTGTAGAATCTGTCTGATAACCGGTGTTCATTGTGATGACTGTATTAGTGTGTGTTATCTGTATTTTAATTTAAATACTGCAACTTAGAATTTTTCAAATAGTTCCTACTTTTGCCGCCAAGCGCCACAGTCAACGATTACTAGGCCAAGTTCAGAACTTAGCTACTAGACACCACCGCATTCGGCTCTTGGCAACGAACATAGAAACTTAAGAGCGTTGTTTACATTCTTAACCTATCCAATTTAGCTTCACACAGGTGCAATTAGTGGAAGGTTCTTTAACATGCCATAAATCTATGACATGGGACCACCGGCTTTACTTCCCCTCCGAAGGAAGGCATGCTGAGGGATTTTAACGCTCTTAAAAAATCCGACGACTTCGGCCGGGTTTGAACCCGCTATCTTGGGCATAGAAGCTCAGCATGCTACCGACTACGCCACGGAAGCCGCCTTGCTAGCTGTTGCGTACTGAAATTTAACCCTTCAGCAAGCAAAGCGGAGAAAGTACGTGGAAAACTTTGTAACAATAAATTAATCTTATTTCTTTCAGGTAATAATAATAATATCGAATGGCCTTTGGTGTCAGGTGCCGGCTGCAAGCTTTGTTATTTCACACCCAGAGGGCAGCTTGCATGTCAATTATGTTGTTCCTTGGAACGCTATGAAAGTCAAGGAGGTTAGATATCTAAGCTGCTTGACACTATAGCGCTTTCTAGTAGAGAAAGGAGGAACTTTTGTGCTGACGGAAATTTCCCGAGATTAATTTTACCATTATGAACACGGCCTACTGAATTCAAATGGGTTCTTTAACATGCCAACATCGTATGACATGCGTGTCGTGATTTTTGTCGCCTTTCAAAAATCACCTACCATGGCCAGGAGCGAACTTGCAAGCTTGGGGTTGGTAGGCCGACACGATAACCACTCACCCACCGTGGCAAGCATTTCTTTCAGGTTAGGGCATGTAAAAACCTGTTTTCCCGCCTAATGTAATTGGACACAATTTATGTTGACCGACTGGAAAGCTTTTTTAATAGAACTAGGTAACACTGAAAAATGGTTTCTATCATTTCAGTTATTCACATACATATTAATGTATATTAATCACTAGCAACCTGGCCCGGCTTCGCCCGGTATCTTTGACGATTTTATCCAGCGTAAGCTTAAAAGGCACACGGACGGCATGTTCCAGACGCAATTCAGAAAAGCTGAGGTGAACAGCGAAACTACAAAGGCACATACTCTTCTCTGAAGTTTTAACAGGACACGACTCGACTGTTTGATGCTGGCCGATGATAGGCTCGCTCGCTAGCTCGTAAACACGCTCCGAAGCTAGTAATATAAATTTCTACTGAATGGAGATTGTTGGAAGAAATTAAAAAAGTAAAAACACTTATAGTGGGTGATGTATTAAAAATAGAGATATGAAGTCCGGGACTTTTTTGTAGAACTTTTCATGCTGAACAATTCTTACACTCATAGCATACATAGCCTATAGATATTTTTTAACGGTTTACCCAGCGTAAGCTTAAAACGGGCTCGGACGGCAGGTTTTTCTTCGACTCGATACACTGAAATCGTTACTGCGCGGCTTCCTTTGATCATAAATGAATGTTTGTCTACAGAAACCTTCCTCGAGAAATCCTTTACAGAATGGTGAAAACCGAATCAAAATCCATCCAGTGGTTTTCGAGATTGTTTGGTTGGTTCTTTAGTTTAGGGGCTGTGATAACGCGATCATGTAGCCCCGTGTACTTTGGGTGTGTGTAGATTCTGTCTGATAACCGATGTTAATTGTGATGACTGTATTAGTGTGTGTTATCTGTTTTTTAATTCAAGTAAGGACTGCAGACTTTTGAATTTTTCAAATAGTTCCTACTTTTTCCGCCAAACTCCACCGTCAACGACTACTAGTTCAGAACTTAGCTAACCCGTTACATCCAAGAATCGGGGACTTAGTTTTATACTATGTGTAGAGAACAACACCCATTTGCGTACAATCGGGTTGACCGACTAAAACGCATTTCATTTTCCTTTTTCCTTGTACGTATATTGGTATTGGGACTGAGGAAAAGAGAATATTTAACTTGACGGATGGATCGGCTTGTGAGACATGAATCAGTGCACCACTTAACTTGATAAATGTGAATGTCATCATTATGTAGAAGAGTTCATCTCTACTGCACTCAAGCCAGCTGAATCTTTAATGAAGGGAGGACATATGGCAGGGGTTCTATAGCCTACTTATCAACATGATTCATTCAAAATCCAAGTTTTTAAAAATACATAGAGGCTTTTAAACAATATCAGTCACATTATTATTGGCTGTCGTCTCATGGAACAAACGACTATGAAAACATAGACCTAGAGCCAGCAATCATTTTAGTTCTTGCAAAGTCAAGCTCTTTAGCGGGTGACCGCCTCGTTGCGTAATGGCTAGCACTCTTGGCTGTCACGAAGAGGGCCCGGATTCGATTCCCGGCTCTGCCAATAAATTTAACTCTGGTCTGAGGGCTGGAACGGGGTACACACAGCCTCGCTAGGGGAAAAAAAAGAAGAGACTATTTTGATTGCCATCTCAGTCATCCTGGAAGTGATTTTCCGTGGTTTCCCACTTCTACCCCAGCTGGATGCCGGGATCGTTCCTAAATTAAAGCCACGGCCGCCTCCTTCCAAATCCTCATCAGAATTACAACTAGGCTACACACTCTAACACAGATTATCAGGCAAATTCGACACACACCCAAGTACACGAGGCTAGATGATCACGATGTCACAAAGCCCCTAAATGAATCAACAAAAACAACAACAACAACAACAACAACAAGTCTTCAGTGGACACTTGGTGACTTTGCCCAGACCACTGCCAGGGTAGCGCATCTTGCATTACGTCCCATATTTATAGCACACCACCGTGCTTCTTTACCGCGGGAACCAAGAGATACTTGGTGTTGCTTTCCACGGTGGGTGAGTGGTTAACGTGTCGGACTACCAACATCAAGCTGGCAGGTTCGCTCCTGGCCGTGGTAAGAGATTTTTGAAAGGCGCAAAAATCACGACATGCATGTCATATGCTGTTGGCATGTTGAAGAACCCATTTGAATTCAGTAGGCCGTGTTCATAATGGCAAATTTAATCTAGGAATTTTCCGCCAACACAAAGTTCCTTCATTCTCCACTAGAAAGCGCTATAGTGTCAAGGAGCTTGGATATCTAACCTCCTTGATTTCATTGCGTTCCAAGGAACGACGAAATTCGACATGCAAGCTGCCCACTGGATGTCAAATAACAAAGCTTGCACCCGGCATCCGAGGCCATACGATATTATTATTAGTATTATTATTACTTGTTGTTAACCTTTAATTAAGTATGTGGGTCAGGGGCGTATATAAGGGGGGTGTCGACCCCCCCCCCCCCAACGAAAGGAAAGAGTTGCTTTGCTAAAAGCATAACATAATTGTAAATTTGGTTGCACCCTAATCTTAACTTATTGGCTAAGTTATAAACAATATTAAGATTGAAATTAGACTACCTCGTGGTGTAGTGGCTAGCATTCTTGGCTGCCGCCCCGGAGGTCCGAATTCGATTCCTGTCTCTGCCAAGAAATTTCAATTCTGGTCTGGGGGCTGGAACGGGGTAAACTCAGCCTTGTGTGAGAATTCCACAGTACGGTACTTTTGAGAAATAAATTATCGACTTGTAAAAAAAAAACTGTTTACCTTTCTGCTTAGTAAATTGACAAATATTTAGATATTTACCATTCATACTCCATAGGCCATAATAGAAAATTCATTAAGTTTAATATTTTTTGTGTGTGTTGTACTTTACAACTTTTTTGTATTGCCAGTAGGCCTAATTATTGTAAACTTTATAAACTTTGAATCTTATCTAAAATAATCACACAAAGTTACTCGTATAGGCCTATGCTCTAAGATATTGTTTGATATTTCTGGGTATTTTGAGGTGACAATCCCCTGAGAATACTCACATTTTTCCCGGATAGTCACCCCCTCCCCTCCCCCCCCCCCCCCCCCGAAAAAATTGTATATACGCCCCTGGTGTGGGTAAGAGTTTCGTAAGTGGGTAGGTGAGGTGCTCATAACACCCCAACTAAACCTTGCACTATTCTCTTTCAAATACCAATTTCAATCTTTATTACTACCATAAAAATATTAGCATAAGCTATTTGGCGCCATAGTCATAAAATAGTACATTATGCAACGAGCCTATAATGGTTATAATTAAGACACGAGTATATGCGAGTTTTATAATTTCCATACGAGTGTCTTAATTACCATTATAGGCGAGTTGCATACGACTGTTTATGTTCGAAAATAATTATAACTTTGTTATATGTTTTAACATAAATATTCATAAATATCTGTTCAGTCACTAGAATTTTGTGATCGGGTGCTGCGCTGGGCAGTATATCTCTGTTTTCCAAGCTCTATGGCCGACCGACGCATGCGCTTTGTGTGCTTCAATGCCATATGTTCAGATTGTGCACCAATATTCAGTAAAACTGTCACCGAAGTCGTTTGAAAAAGCCGCGCTGTGTAGAAATTGGATTTGGGGATATTAAGGTACAGTGCTATTTCTTGTCTCATATTCACCAGTTTATTTACGCGAACATATGGACGGTGCACTTTCGGTAATTTATATAGACATGTTGGATTTTGAGCGCATGCGCGAACGTATCCTTATCTAATTGGTCACACAACTGTTTCTTGAACTCTGATTGGTGGGAGAAACTGTTTCATAATGAAAAATAGTGTTATAATGAGCCACATTATGATACAGTTTTCTGACACATAATAGTCAGGGTCGAACATAAATAATATTTTGGTTTTGTACTGCATGTAAATTTTTAAGCTCAATTCTTCATTACCTTCAGACAATTATTTAGAAACACAAATACTGTATGTAAACTGATCCGTTCGTGCACTTCATCTAAAGAAGTATTCATGTCAAACACTCTCAACATCACACAGAAACGACAGCTCAATTTGCGAGAAACCAACTAGGCACGATGTGTAACGTAACTGGGTATGCTATTGTCGGCAATAATAGACACAACTTTAAACAATGCAAATGACGTCAAGGAGGTACTGAGTTCCTCAACAGTGTAGCCAACTTCTGCCAGAAGGAAACAATCGAATATTACACGAGGGGTGTTCTCAGCACCCCACTTACCCAGTTAAAGGTTGATTCATTTTATGGGTGTGGAGCATCTTAACTTTTTTTTTGGTGAAGTGTTCCTGGCGGCGGTAGTAGCGTATCAGGCAGGTGCCCCAAGATTAGAAATAATGTACTCACCGGTCATTTTCCTGGGAGAGTGTGGGAAAACGCGGGGAGAAACTACTCTGTCAGTGGTGGGACTTGAACCAACGAACTGGCAATTTGCTGCAGTTCCTCATCACGTTTGTGGTGCACGATATAGCTAAAGCAATATCCGCAACATTTTTCGCCATGTGGATGAAGATGGCGTGGCTGTGTGGATAGCGGATAATGTTTGGAGAAAATTTGCGGAAAATATTTGGAATCCAAACCGAACTTGTTGAATATCATTATTAGGACCCGGATGTTTATGATATAGCCTATCATATTTTTCCGTTATATTTTTTTCATAACAAATGTAAGAAGATGATTTAAGCTAGTGTTATTCAAATTATGCCACCAAGCCTAATTGACACTCCGAACTGAGAAGGGTTGTAATTCTGTCTGTATAACATAGCCTAGCACAAGGGTGCCCAAAAATTTTAAACCAAGAGCCACATTGTAAATAGTTGGGGGACCTTGCGGGTCAATATAACACTCCAGGGGGGGGGGGGGGTACGGAATTTTTTAAAAATATAGGTGCAATATAGTGAGTTTTGTGGCTGTCAGAGCTTAGTTTTCTTAGTATTGTTACCGTTTTTCTTTATTTATTTGTAGTGGGTAAAAAAATAAAACACTAAAAATAAATTTACATATTTTTAATAAATCCCATTAAAATAGAAGTACGATGATATTCAATACACTCATACAGCATGAATGACAAAGAGTGAGTATTTATGTTCATTTGACACAATTATTAATCAAATTATGAAATAAAGTTCATGATAATTTAGTTCAGTGCGACGACTGGAACTGCTTTGGGTAGAGGTGCGCGCGCACTTCTTTGTCCAGTTGACTTTAGTTGTTTCAAAGCTTTGGTGACACGGCGCAGGCGCAGGCGCGGTGTGGGCGCGGTGCGGCGGGCCGGACAAAATAGTCTCGCGGGACGTATTCGGCCCGCGGGCCGCAGGTTGGGCAGTGATGGCATAGCACATGGCATACATAGCCTACTTTCTCATCAAATGTCTAAATGTGTTGCTTTAAAACTTTATGCTTTATCTAGAAATATTATTGTAACGCCAGTAGATTCGATAACAGTCGTGCGGATGCGAAGCGGATGCGGATAACGTTATGTTTATCCGCGCAGGGCGCTATCTATAGCTATTAATTAATATTTTGGTGAATAATTAAGGACTTGGGACATCTTCGTCATCCACCTCATGTATAGAAGTAAGTTTGTAGTTTTGCGTGACTGTTAATCTCGCTATCATGAGCCATAGGGCCTCTATTTTACGTGGAATCTGAACCATAGGACATAACATTTCCACGTTGAAAATATCACATGCTTTGAAACCCGTCCGCCGCGGTGAGAGGCCAGCAGCTTGACCACTGCGCCACCACGCCTCCTTCCAATCCCATGTTTTTGCGGGTTCAAGGAGATTTATATGAAAATATTTGCTAGTTTGGAAGAGGAAGAAACTGAAAAATAATACAATCATGGTGGCCAGGATCAGTGTGTGTACTCTCATCTCTATTTTCCGAAAGTGGAGGTACTTATTCTTGTCGTAGAGATCAAGAAAGAAAGAAAGAAAGAAGGACAGAAAGAAAGAAGGAACAAAGGAACAAAGGAAAAAAGAAAGAAAGGAAGAGAGGAAGAAAGAAAGGAAGAAAGGAAGAAAGGAAGAATGGAAGGATGACAGGAAGGAAGGAAAAACGGAAGAGAGGAAGAAAGGAAGAAAGGAAGGAAGGAAAAAAGGAAGGAAGGAAAAAAGGAAGAGAGGAAGAAAGAAAGGAAGATAGAATGAAAGGAAGGATGGAAATGAAGGATGAAAGGAAGGAAGGAAGGAAGAAAGGAAGGAAGGAAGGAGGAAAGGAAGAATGAAAGAAAGGAAGAAAGGAAGGATGAAAGGAAGAAAGGAAGGAAAAAGGAAGAAAGGATGAAAGGAAGGAGGAAAGGAAGGAAGGATGAAAGGAAGGAAGGAAGGAAGGAAGGAAGAAAGGAAGAGTGGAAAAAAGAAAGGAAGAAAGGAAGAATGAAAGGAAGAAAGGAAAAAAGGAAGAAAGGATGAAAGGAAGGAAGGGGGAAAGGAAGAATGGAAGAATGGAAGAAAAAAGGAAGAAAGGATGAAAGGAAGGATAGAAGGAGGAAAGGAAGAAAGGAAGGATGAAAGAAGGAAGGAAGAACGGAAGAGAGGAAGAAAGAAAGGATGAAAGGAAGGAAGGAGGAATGGAAGGAAGGAAAATAGGAAGAAAGGATGAAAGGAAGGAAGGAAGGAAGGAGGAAAGGAAGAAAGGAAGGATGAAAGGAAGGAAGGAAGAAAGGAAGAGAGGAAAAAAGAAAGGAAGAATGGAAGAATGGAAGGAAGAAAGGAAGGAAGGAACAAAGGAAAAAAGGAAGAGAGGAAGAAAGAAAGGATGAAAGGAAGGAAGGAAGGAAGGAAGGAAAGAAGGAAGAAAGGGTTGTTGTTGTTGTTGTTGATTTTTCGGGGGCTGTGCGACATCATGATCATGTAGCCCCGTGTACTTGTGTGTGTGTAGGAAGCGGCCGTGGCTTTAATTAGATACCATCCCAGCATTTCTTAGAGTAGATGTGAGAAACCACGAAAAACCACTTCAAGGATGGCTGAGGAAGGAATCGAACCCGTCTCTTCTCCGTTTTGTCTCACAACGCCGAGTGTGCCCCGTTCCAGCCCTCAGACCAGAATTAAATTTCTTGTCAGAGCCGGGAATCAAACACGGGCCTCCACGGGGACAGCCGAGAATGCTAGCCACTATTATAAAAGCGGTTGATATTGGAAACTTTTCAGATTATGTAAGAATGATCAATCAATTTATCAATCAAGCAAGTAAGCAATAATTTCTCTAAAAATCCCTCAGTATGCCTTCCTTTGGAGGGGAAGTTAAGCCGGCGGTCCCATGTCATAGATTTATGACATGGATAAGAACCTTCCACTAACTACACTTGTGTGAAGCCAAAATTTGTAGGTTAGAATTGATAACGCTCTATTAGTTCCAACGTTCGCCGCCAGTTGCTGACTGCGATGCCATCTAGTAGCCAAGTCCACAAGATAGGTGTCGTGGATGGTAGCATTTGGTAGCAAAAGTAGGAACTACTTGAATATAGCCTATTGTATGCAGTCCTTACTTGAATTAAAACAGGTAACACCCACTAATACAGCCATCAAAATTAACACCGGTTATCAGACAGATTTTACACACACTCAAAGTACACGGGGCTACATGACCGCGTTGTCGCAGCCCCTAAACTTAGGAACCAACCAACCAATCATTTTTCTGGCCAACAGTGTAGTAACTTTCAAATCACTGGTAGGCCTACTGTATTTAGAACAGAAGCATTCTCTTGGCGGATAACGTTATACTATTTCAAGTTAGTTTTGCGTAGCATGTTTTTATTAACCATGACAATTCCAGTTTTAGACATGTGTGCACGTGTGACATGTCTATTGAGCACAGCCAGCCAGAACGCATCAATATCAACTGTTTCAATACAATGGAAGCAATCTTTTATATCTCCTTTCCCCCCTTTCCCTATTTTTCACTCACAATCTGAAATTCAATAGAGGACTATCCAGTACGCACGCCTATTAGCTTTATTGTGCAAATGATGCTTCCTCACTTTTATTCTGGCGAGAAGTCTTTCAAATAACCGTTTATCAAGCTTGCCATTTTCACACTGCGTGATACATATGAACGGTTATGTGCGTTTTGCTGTTTGCCGTTATGATTTACATTGGAGCTCTGTTACTAGTTTGACAGCAGCACAGCCAGGATTTGATACGGTTAGACTGATATTGTGTGGCGTTTGGTATTTAGGGGATCACGTTACAGGCTTCGGACAGGAATGGTCAACCTCCCAGCCCACCAATCACCGTCGAGCACAAATAACTTAAGGAATTCTGTGCGTGTGTGTCTTATAAACATTACCATGCTGCGAACGTTTATGTATACATTTCTTGAATTGATTCATATGTTGTTGTTGTTGTTGTTGTTGATTCTTCAGGTGCTTTGCGACATCGTGGTCGTGTACAAGGGGCAGTCAAATGAAAACCAATCACTTGTTGAGAAATGTATTAAAGAATATGTTTTTGATGTGTAACATCTTTCCACTCGGTTGCTGGATATTTTTGTGGGAGTGATTTTGAAAAATGGGACGGAAGTCTGTAAGACGCACTGCCAGTTGGATCGCATCCCTCCTGGCTGCTTTAGCAGTGGCACCATGTGGAATGTTTATCACATACGGATTACTTTGTAACAGCAGAGTATCAAGAAGGCAGTGCGAGAGTAGAAATATCAAGTAGGCAGTGGAGAAAAATATGAGAGTCTTGGAATTGTTATGTATTATGAGAGTGTAAAAAATAAATAGATTTTTTGTGTGTTGATGAATGTCAAGGATAATAAAAACGGTAACAACTTCAAGGTAGGATAACATGTCAGATGTTACACGTCATATGCGACTACTGTAAGGCTCGTATCTTTCTTTTTTTTTTAGTTTGGTAGACGTGGGTTGATACCGTAAGTTTAAAGGCTCGGTCACACAGAAAGCGGTCTGTCGCGGCGGGAAGCGATATCTGACCGAAGCGGTCAGGCGGTCCAGTTGTATTTCCCAAAGTTGCATCAACCCTGGCACACAGAACGCGGTCTACCGTCTCTTTGACGCGACGACAAGTGATCCGGTTGTACAAATGTACAGATTGCCCGCCTGACCGCCGCCCGTGCCGCCTTCGATTGTGATGAGCAGGGCCTGGATGTTGATGCTGTAAAAAAGTTTAAAAAATGCACTTAAAATTTAAAGAAACGACTGTAATAAATGACCTATAAATTCGAAAATTGCACTATAAAATGGAGAAAATGATCTTATATTAATAAACTCACCAATATTTCAAAAATTCGAAAAATGCACTATAAAATGGAGAAAATGATCTTATATTAATAAACTCACCAATATTTCAAAAATTCGAAAAATGCACTATAAAATGGAGAAAATGATCTTATATTAATAAACTCACCAATATTTCAAAAATTCGAAAAATGCACTATAAAATGGAGAAAATGATCTTATATTAATAAACTCACCAATATTTCAAAAATTCGAAAAATGCACTATAAAATGGAGAAAATTATCTTATATTAATAAACTCACCAATATTTCAAAAATTCGAAAAATGCACTATGAAATGGAGAAAATGATCTTATATTAATAAACTCACCAATATTTCAAAAATTCGAAAAATGCACTATAAAATGGAGAAAGTGATCTTATATTAATAAACTCACCAATATTTCAAAAATTCGAAAAATGCACTATAAAATGGAGAAAATGATCTTATATTTATAAACTCACCAATATTTCAAAAATTCGAAAAATGCACTATAAAATGGAGAAAATGATCTTATATTTATAAACTCACCAATATTTCAAAAATTCGAAAAATGCACTATAAAATGGAGAAAATGATCTTATATTTATAAACTCACCAATATTTCAAAAATTCGAAAAATGCACTATGAAATGGAGAAAATGGTCTTATATTAATAAACTCACCAATATTTCAAAAATTCGAAAAATGCACTATAAAATGGAGAAAATGATCTTATATTATTAAACTCACCAATATTTCAAAAATTCGAAAAATGCAATATAAAATGGAGAAAATGAGCTTATATTAATAAACTCACCAATATTTCAAAAATTCGAAAAATGCACTATAAAATGGAGAAAATGATCTTATATTAATAAACTCACCAATATTTCAAAAATTCGAAAAATGCACTATGAAATGGAGAAAATGATCTTATATCAATAAACTCACCAATATTTCAAAAATTCGAAAAATGCACTATGAAATGGAGAAAATGATCTTATATTAATAAACTCACCAATATTTCAAAAATTCGAAAAATGCACTATAAAATGGAGAAAATGATCTTATATTTATAAACTCACCAATATTTCAAAAATTCGAAAAATGCACTATAAAATGGAGAAAATGATCTTATATTTATAAACTCACCAATATTTCAAAAATTCGAAAAATGCACTATAAAATGGAGAAAATGTTCTTATATTAATAAACCCACCAATATTTCAAAAATTCGAAAAATGCACTATAAAATGGAGAAAATGATCTTATATTAATAAACTCACCAATATTTCAAAAATTCGAAAAATGCACTATAAAATGGAGAAAATGATCTTATATTATTAAACTCACCAATATTTCAAAAATTCGAAAAATGCAATATAAAATGGAGAAAATGATCTTATATTAATAAACTCACCAATATTTCAAAAATTCGAAAAATGCACTATAAAATGGAGAAAATGATCTTATATTAATAAACTCACCAATATTTCAAAAATTCCAAAAATGCACTATGAAATGGAGAAAATGATCTTATATTAATAAACTCACCAATATTTCAAAAATTTGAAAAATGCACTATGAAATGGAGAAAATGAACTGAGACAAAAATATACACCCCTTCCCCTTTATACCAAGCCACAGCTGACCTTGGACAGGTTTGCGACGAAAACAAGAGCATCTGTAGACCTACGGCACCGTTCTTCTGCATCCAAGATATATATTTTTCTACTAATAGTAATACCGAAATACTTTATTTCAATATTTTAAATTATCTTGTATCAGCTACTAGCTTCTTCTTACCTCTGAGAGACGTACTACCCTCATATAAAGCTGTGACATGACTAAATTGGGGGGAAAAATGTCTTAAAAGGCCGATTTCTCTAAAATATGACCACAAAAATCTACCAAACTTAAGAAAATGCTCCTAAAAAGGAAAAATACCAAATAATGCAAAAAGATGCAAAATAAAAATGACATATTTGAAGATGGGGTGCCCCGTCCGGAGTTTCTATGTACTTCAGCATTGTTTTAGACAACTCAGTAAAAAGATGACATGCCTCAACATCCGGGCCCTAGTGATGAATGACCAAACTGAAGTATTTATTGAAACTGTGCGTGAATACATATATTTGTTCGACAGTTCACACGAGCATTATATAGATGTTTTAAATAAGACCGAAGCATGGAATCGTGCAATTCCTCGAAACATTCTCACGACATACGAAGGTACTTGAAAAACCTATCTTCGTGTGACTCCAGTTCGATACATAAGCGGTGGTATTCTCCTAATTGTTCACTCTTCTTATTGATGTCATGCACCCAACAATGTATTTTCTTCTTTGTGCATTGCAAAGCAAATAGGAGAAGGAGTTGTTCTTCGTCCGAGCTCATACTCAATAATAATATCAAACAATACTTAAGATAAAAGCACACTATACAGCATATTCTCTAGAAGGAAGCGACCAGACTGGACCGCTCACACAAAGGTATCGCGTCCTATGTGACGTCCCATATCGCAGACCGCCGCGGCGACCGCTGGATCGCTTCCCGCCGCGACAGACCGCTCACACAAAGGTATCGCGTCCTATGTGACGTCTCCATATCGCAGACCGCCGCGACGACCGCTGGATCGCTTCCCGCCGCGACAAACCGCTCACACAAAGGTATCGCGTCCTATGTGACGTCCCCATATCGCAGACCGCCGCGACGACCGCTGGATCGCTTCCCGCCGCGACAAACCGCTCACACAAAGGTATCGCGTCCTATGTGACGTCCCCATATCGCAGACCGCCGCGGCGACCGCTGGATCGCTTCCAGCCGCGACAGACCGCTCACACAAACGTATCACGTCCTATGTGACGTCCCCATATCGCAGACCGCCGCGACGACCGCTGGATCGCTTCCCGTCGCGACAGACCGCTTTCTGTGTAGCCGAGTCTTTATTCTCCACGCAATTTATGATGATGATGATGATAATTGTTGTTTTAAGGGGTCTAACATCTAGGTTATCGGCCCCTAATGGTTTGGGTGATCGTGAAGATGATAATGAAATGCAAACTATAGACCTAACTAAAACTAGCTAACTTATATACTAGAAGAAGAAATGGAAAAAGAAAGAGAATAAGGCAAATAAAGGACAGGAGGAAAAGAAATGCCCTCAACCCTCGAAGAATGTGGATTGAGGGACTTGGAAGGAAGGAGAGCCATGAAAGGTAGATAGGAAAGTGAAAGAGGAGAGGTCCACCCAAGAGGTAATGGAAAAAAGGGGGAAACCCTGACCCAGCTCAGGAATCCCTCAGGGTCGCCAATTCCCGAACCCACCAGGCGTGAGCCCCTGAGGGTGTAGCAATATCCAGGCTGTACCGGAAGTGGTGGGGCTACATACACCTGGCCTCCTTGAAGGCCTTGAGCAGAAGGCAGGACGTCCCCATATCGCAGACCGCCGCGACGACCGCTGGATCGCTTCCCGTCGCGACAGACCGCTTTCTGTGTAGCCGAGTCTTTATTCTCCACGCAATTTATGATGATGATGATAATTGTTGTTTTAAGGGGTCTAACATCTAGGTTATCGGCCCCTAATGGTTTGGGTGATCGTGAAGATGATAATGAAATGCAAACTATAGACCTAACTAAAACTAGCTAACTTATATACTAGAAGAAGAAATGGAAAAAGAAAGAGAATAAGGCAAATAAAGGACAGGAGGAAAAGAAATGCCCTCAACCCTCGAAGAATGTGGATTGAGGGACTTGGAAGGAAGGAGAGCCATGAAAGGTAGATAGGAAAGTGAAAGAGGAGAGGTCCACCCAAGAGGTAATGGAAAAAAGGGGGAAAACCGGACCCAGCTCAGGAATCCCTCAGGGTCGCCAATTCCCGAACCCACCAGGCGTGAGCCCCTGAGGGTGTAGCAATATCCAGGCTGTACCGGAAGTGGTGGGGCTACATACACCTGGCCTCCTTGAAGGCCTTGAGCAGAAGGCAGGAGATAACATGAAAAGAAAAAGAAGGCTGACCCCTCGCAGAAGGAGGGTATCAGAAAAGATGAGACAAGGGCCAACTAAGGCGGGAAATGAAGAGACTCCCTAGGCCTCGGATACCCTAATACCGTCGGGGTCGGAAGAAAACAAGAGTTGACCAAGTGATCCCAGCACAAGTAAGTGGAAGCAATGCCAGATTCAGCTGGGGCCCCATGGTCGCCAACCCACGTTCCACTAGATGTGAGCCCCTGGGGGGTCCACCTAATTTAATTGGCCACATTAACGTGTTTAAAAATCAATTCTTATACATGATTATCAGAGACCACAAGTACATGGTACTGTTAACCACGTTGGTCCAAGCTATTACATTAAACCACTGCAAATACTATAAACCCACATTTACGCTGTACATTTACATACACCACTCCCCGCTTAACTAAGAAATTACATTGAGAATCAACACAGATTATGGAACTTTCAAGTTAAGTGACTCTATGTAATGGACGATATACGCTAATGTAAAGTAGTTTCAGAAAGGAAATTCAATTAATATAATTAAATTTATTTACAACTTAGATGACTTACAAAGTCCTTAGTTTGACTGACAACTGTGTGTACTGAATAAACCTCAAAAGTTCACTTTTACTATTTAGTTCCGAGTTTGCCAATTCCATAAATTGCTCCCTTGAACATGATGGACTAACTTTTATGTTGAAGCACACAATCATTAACCTTCAGCTTATTCAGAGAGGAAGAGTAAAAGTTTTTGAAATGAATAGTAGGTCGCGCTACTCATTAGTTAAATGGAACATTCAGAGTAACCGTTACTCTGTCAAACGAGCAATGCTTGCCAGTAATTGCTACGTCGACATTATTATTTCCCTGCATATACTATTAGCATGCGAGATCCTCTTTTGCCCTCCGTACTCCTGTAATTCCCAAAGAGGATGCCGCCGTGAAAGCTACGCCACTGCCCGTTTAGTAGTACTCAGTGGTGCTTAATATCAGCATAGACAACTTTTCAATAAAGCCGCTTTTATATTAGTAGTTTTGAAATACGAACTGAAGTGAAAAAGAAGCGAATCCTTTTCTAAACATGTTAAAAATACGAAGTCATTCAATGTTAAAATATATGAAAATAGTAGGCTACTTAGGACGAAATGATGTGAATCTCAAATTATAAAATCTGCATTGTCAAACACTATAAAGAAGTTTAATAATTAAATTAATACGTACATGTTTCGGTATGCAATTTTACCCTCGTCAGTGCAGATTGAATAATAAAGGAATCTTTAAAACTATGTTAGCAAATACCAAAGAGAAAAATGGATAGCCTTACAATAAACCATTAGAAATTTAAATAAAATGAAAGGTCACACAACTTAAAGGATACATAAATGAAACAATATTAAAGTTGAATAAATCTACATTAATATACTGTCTACATTACACTTATTCCATATGGTTAAATACTATAATGAATCAGACCTCCTGTTGAGTGCAAAGAGATGTTGTTTCCATGTATAACAAAATGGTAAAATGTATAACCATTTTTGACTGACAAAGTCCTAAAACCTTGAAAAACGTTCGAGTTGAATCCAAATTGACGGTTAAGGAACAACCTATATTATATGTATTCAATATGATTCAATAATATTGTGAATCGAACGTCACTGCTGAGTGCTATGGATGTTGCTTCCAGCCAGGTATAATGATATGGAAACAAAGCGTTTTTTTTTAAGATGAAGTCGTCTAACCTTGAAAAGAATCCTGTTGAATCATATTTGTCGTTTACAATATGCTGTTTCCAGATGGTTAATGTCTATGCGTTTTTGAAATGATGTAAGTAAATTAAATCGCAGGATCGATATAATTCCGATCAATAGAGCGAAGGGTGAAGCTGAGATTGTCGATACAGATATACGGTTCGAATCGCTTATCCTTCAGTCTACCGATGTAGAAGAAGACCATTTTATGAACCTTCCATCCCCTTTTCAATCCTACAATTTAAGGAAGATTATAGGGTTTGAAGCCATTTTACAGTGATGCCCTATTAATCAACATTTATTGCTTATCAGTCGGTCAACACGATTGTAGCCAATTGTAATGAGTGGTTCCCTAAAGCTGAAAGAGATTTACATGAATTTAATAAATACACGAAATGATGTAAATACAGGGTCATTATGTGTCTGCGCGCCAGTAAACACGACAAGCTGAGCCGGCTGTGACTAGCGCAGATCGCGGCCGTGCGCACCCGGTTCAGCCGGCGGTGGCGTGGTCCGCTGACTCATATCGTTAGTTCACACGTGTTTTGTCATTCATATGGACGTGTATCTGCAAAGCGTAGACGTTAGTGTTGCACGTTTAGTGAGTATTTTGATTACTGTGATTGTTGGTCATGTCTAGACACCAATTCACATAGCGCGAACGTGTGTGTATCCATAATTCATATATGGAAAGCAGAAAGTCTTGTTCTGGAACAAGACGAAAATTTCAAATCAAGTTTCCAGGAAGACCTGTGCCTAATACCAGTACAATTAGGAGGCTCGCTAAAAGATTCAAGAAAACAGGCTCCGTAAATAATTTAAAAAAAGTAAGTAGACAACGTTGTGTTCTTACTGAACAAAAATTATTTGAGTTTGTCCATTCTTTCATCAGAAGATGTCAGGTGTGTGTTACAAGAGAGGGAGGACATTTTCAGCATCGGCTATGAGCACTGTAAGTACACATTATTGAACATTTTTGGTAAAAGTATAAAAGTGCGCGCCACCACCGACTGAACCGTGTACGCGCACCTGCCGTGTTTATCGGGGCGCACATAGATAATGACCCTGTACAATCTAGAGCTCGTTCCTAAACTGGCGGTAGAAATTAAGATCGGACAAAATAACTCCAAGGTGAAATTGTAACAAATATTATCTAATATTCGCTATCTATAGTGCGACACCATCTCTATTGCGTAGCCTACGTACTGTACGTAATTCGTAGCCTATTGCTTCTTCAGACTGCATGTGTTTGTAGATTGATTCAATGGGACTGTTATCCTAAACTGTGTATTGAACCCTTCAGAATAGCAGTGTTTTATGCAAGAATCTTAGATCAAGGGGTCGCGTTCAGTTCATAGTGTGGTGTTTACGTCCGCCAAACTACGTGCTTTTCTGAGGCAAGGGTTATAGGATGAAAACTATAACTAAGAAAGAAAGGAGACAAAACGTAAAATAATAACTAGATTTAATAACTAATTTGTGCATAAAAAATAAAACAAACAATAATAAACAAAATCCTCCCTGAATTTCCCCCTGACATGAATATTTATCACTTTGAGGAGTCAGACAGATCTCCCCTTTTCTAATAAAATATGGATCCAAGTTCCACTATCTTGCATGTGAATTTATGTTCGCGTGATGACTACCTACGAGAAATGAGTACTTGGATGATCATTCGTTCACAACGGGTTAACAGCCACGGTGCTCACGAACAATCATCTCGTAAAATCAACTTTTATGGCTATGGGCGTAGCATTAATAAAAATCCTTAAATCTAACTCTGACACACATATTACAACCCTACTATTTACAGGCATCTCTCTGAGACCCTTATTAGTGTGGTGACACACTTAACAAATGAGCTGCCAATGGCCAGATACTCAACAACAAGGAAACACAGCGCCGCACGTGACTCACGGGCCACTGACATGGACAAATAAACATAAGACTAAACCAACAACAACAAACAACCTGAGTGGTTAAGATTACTTTATATTAACAAAACTGCATGTTAAGGAAACGCTTCGAAGGTAATCGTGTTTCGTAGGCAACTCCCATTTATTTAAACAATTTTACCATTGATCAGTTTCTCACATTTATATTTATTTTCAAGTAATTGGGAGCCAGACATGCACTCCCCTAATGAGCTCTGCTTGCGAAACTCAGCCAGCCCTTGTGACAACAACTCACCTCTTTCCACAATACCAGTCATGTCCCCCATCCAGTGTATATAAATAGCCGACCAGCGGAACTGTTATCTCAAGGAATCAACAGCCGCTAACATCTCCTCCCACTCAACATATGGTCAGACACTAATCACATATCCATAATTGTCCTCGCAAGGATATAATATGAATCTGGTACCAAGCTGACAGAAATCAGTCTCTGCTGAAGTTCCCGCTTGTAATACCACAACAATATACTCACAGTACACACATCTGGGACTGACATAACGCCTTTCACATGGGTCTGCTGAATTAAAGCTCGCAAACATTTAACACAATATTTAAAACCTACGATAGAGCTGAATACTCTTCGTCACAAATTACATTGCTCCAAAGGCAATAATCACACTGAATCTGATCAATAATAATTTTCAATAACATTTAATTACCCTCCAATCTACTATATAATTAGATTAATTCAGTCCTACTTCTGAAACACGACATATCTCCGAGAGACGTTTTTAACCGCACTTCGTAACCTAGGCGAACACGGCCGTTCACATAGATACGTTAGTTAACACAACACAAAGAAAAGAACCTTCCATTAACTACCATTGTGCGAGCTGCTTCCAAACAAAAGTGTGCCAGATCAAACAAAATATACTACATTAAATCACACAAGCAAAGTATTTACAAAAATATGTCCCATAAACCATAAGTTAATTTAATAAATAATAAAATATTATTTTTACTCATCTCGTGTTGTAGTCACCCGTCAAAGAACATCAGATGCCATTCCCCAACTTGATGGTTCTCTATCTCATAGCAGCCATCTGGACGGACTGTTGAGACTTCCACACTTCCTCTGCATTCATCGATGTCATCCTTGCGCTGATACAAAAATTAGGTTATTATACACTTTATGCCTGACTACTAAATTCGCTTGTTCAGGTACTAAATTCCCTGTCACTGTTCGTTGGCGAATTATCGACGCTACTGTCCCTATAACTATAGTACTAAGACTATCTATCACTGATTTTACCACTTTTCAATGAATCTCCTGTGTCCTCGACACAAAAATACAAGTCTACGTTCGTAGACGCACAGAATAATAATAGTGTGTCCTCAACACACGGAATAAAAGTCAATGTCTTGGCTCTTCGACACACTTATAAATGAACTGGCCCTTGGGTCTAGATGGAGGGGGATTTTATGTAAAAATTTCTCGAAATAATTGTGGTACAGGAATGAAATACATATCACTGAACTCGTAATATTGCACAGGTCAAGAATATGCCCATTAATCCTAGAATCGATCGTAGAGATTTTGTCTAGGCGATTTCCCGCGTGAATGCTAGCCACCGCGTACCCCAGCCGGTGTTGGCGCGCAAGTAGGCATTCTCTTCTCATTGGTTCTCCATTTCTCTAATTTGGCGGTTTCTAGTAGATCTTGGCGTCTTGGGAGTGTCTATTTTCTTCATCAGCCATTCACGTTACTGCATCATATTTCTTCTAGGCGCGAATATAACAAATAACATACCAGAACCATGTCTCACCGCGCGTCGCTTCTAAAATTGAGGTAGCCACACCTGTCCCTGTGATACATAGCTAAGCTATTTCTTTTCATAGCTCAAGTACTTAGCCTTTTGTTAAACTGTCGCAGGTATGTCCCTACTGTCTCCAACAAATGCTTGAAATTTCCTCATCGCTGTCTGGCTACTTTCATGATGCTGGTTGAAATATTTATTAATTGAAGAAATAAAAAGTAGAATCATTTAACCAACATAGGGTAAAGGGTTCAGTATGTCTTTAAGAAAATGTGATTGTTTGCTGCTCTGTGCCAGTCGCAAACCTATTCCTTCGGTTAGATTAATAAATAAAAATATTCTTGTAACATCAAAGAGTAGTAATCCAGTTTTCACCGCAAGAGAGTTGCAAGCCAGTGGAGATTCATTGGAGAATGGTTGTTGTATATGGAGAAAAGTGCTTGCCAAGGGCAACTGTTACAAATTGGTCACGAATATTCTGCGATGACCGTGAGGATCTGCTACTTCCTCCGACTTACGTTTGTTGGGTCCGTTGAAGAAATTCCTAAAGGAACAATTATTTCAATAAGACGTGGAGGTACAGGATACAGTGATGGCTTGGTTCCAGCAGTAAACAAAGTTTTTCATCATCAACGGCATTTGCCACCCAAATAATATTTCATGCCTGTTTTCGTCATGGGTGACAAGTTTTGGGCTAATTTGTGAACTAAATACTATTCTTTATTTTGGCTTATTTATCGAATTCACTTTCTTCTTTTTCCGGCGACCACCTCACGGTGTAGCTGTCACCCGGAAGCCCGTGTTTGATACCCGGCTCTGTCAGGAATTTTTAATGCTGGTCTGAGGACTGGAACGTGTACACTCAGTCCCGTTTGGATACACTGAGAAGAAGTTGGTTCGATTCCCACCTCAGACATCCTGGAAGTTGTTTTCCGTGGTTTCCCACTTCTAGTCCAGGCAAATGTCGGTATGGTTCCGATTTTGAGGCCACAGCTGTCTCCATCCAAATCCTCACCTGAATTATAAATGCACACACTACTATAGTCACCCAATAACACACGTTATTAGCCAAATATTCACACACATCCAAGTACATGTAGATATATGACCACGATGTCCAAATCCCTCACATGAAACAACAACTCTAATTTCGGTGCCCAGAAATCGAGAACGGAAATTAGCTGAACAGCCCGGATACATGATCCTGTGGAAAGAGGCGGAGAAACTACAGTATTGACCTTGGCGTTGAAGCAGGTCTGGTGCCTTGCACTAATGCTAGGAGGGAAGGGAGGATAATTTGCAAGGTTGCCATATTTAAACAGCAGGTTATCTTGTAGGTTGGTTCTTGGATAATCTTGTTGCAAACTGAGGCTGAAAATGACGCTACATGCGAAGTACGCACTTAAATGTTTGTCGTACTAAGCAAGGCTGATAATAATAATAATAATAATATCATCTGGCCTCGGTGGCCGGGTGCAAGCTTTATTATTTGACACCCAAAGGGTAGCTTGTATGTCGAATTTCGTTGTTCCTTGAAGCACTATGAAAGTCAAGGAGGTTAGATATCTAAGCTCCTTGAATACTATAGCGCTTTCTAGTAGAGAAATGAGGAACTTTGTGTTGGCAGAAACTCCCGAGATTAAGTTTGCCATTATGCACACGGCCTACTGAATTCAAATGGGTTCTTTGACATGCCAATATCGTATGACAAGGTGTCGTAATTTTTGCCACCTTTCAAAAATCATTTACCATGGCCAGGAGCGAACCTGCAAGCTTGGGGTTAGTAGACCGACACGTTGATCACACACCCACCGTGGCAAGCAGCAAGGCTGAGAAACATATTTATTATGAGGATTAAAATTTTGTCGTAGCCTACTAAGCAAGGCTGAGAAACATATTTATTATGAGGAACACGATCTTACCGCAGAAATGTGACGTTATACACCGAATTGTCGCTGAAACCGATGTCGTTATATACATGTTAGACTGCATTCATGATCAACGCATTAGTTGGTATTTTTTCTTTCTGTAATGTAAGATTACTGTTATTGCAAATTTAATAAATAAATAAATGATACCAGATAGAATGAACGCATGCTGCTATTCCTAAGTTTCTACATCTGTGGCTTACAATGCAGTGCTGCTGAAACATGAACCTTATGAACGACGTCAACGTAGGTTACTCTGAGCAACTTAACAATATGGCTGTCAGGGATTCAATGCAAGTATGTAAAAAACATGAATGTTATCAGATCCAAAGCACTCAGAAGAACTGGCGCATGCTTGACAACAGTAAGGGGCTTTTGAGTTTTGGGGGACGGAAACTAATGGTTCCACACTGAATCAATATTTAATGCCATCTGCATCTTTATGCAAACAGGACTCTAATAGACCCTCCAAGTTGCCCTCTACAATAATAAAAACCTTTCACAGTGCATTAATATTGCAAACAGTCGCTACTTTTACGTCAAACAAAGGACCATCTGACTCACAGCATCAAGCCTGTCATGCAAATTTAATCAGCTGGATGCGATTCTAATCTTGGTCTCTTTATCCACTGTAAGAGATACGCCGGCTTCAGGCTTTGAGTCTTAATTACAGATATATTGTATAAAGACTGTGATTGCGAGGTGTCAAGTTTCATCTAACTTAGTACGGCTTTATGTAATTAAATTATGAAAGAAGCATTTGATACTGCAGTATTCAGAAGGTCAGGTGTAATAAAAACTTCATTTTTCTACTCAGCAAAGATTTCAATGGTTTCAGACTGTGAATAGAATTGTAGGAAGGAAACATCAACATGTTTATGAATGACTGAGCTAGTTTTGTTGTAGTTGTTGATTGATTTAAAGGGCTTTGCAACATTGTGGGCGTGTATCTCAGTGCACTTCGGTGCATGTATAATCTGTCTCATAACCTGTGTAATTTAGTTGGCGGTACTGGGTAGGAGGAAGCCGTTACCTTAATTTAGTAACCATACCAGCATTTGTCTGGATTGGAACACGGCTCTTGCATTCCTTGGTGCCGGTCAGCATAGCGGTGGACTTTCCATCAACACAATTAATTACAAATATTATGCAGTAGCCGGCCCCGTGGTGTTGGGGTAAGGCGCCTGCCTCGGACCTGGAGGCCCCGGATTCGATTCTTGGCTCCGTCATGGATTTTAGAAACTGACGTGAGGATTGGAACGGGGAGCACTCAGCATCGTGAGAAAAAACTGAGAAGAGGCGGGTTTGATTCCCACGCCGGCCATCTTGGAAATGGTTTCCCATGGTTTCCCACTTCTACTCCAGACGAACGCCGGGATGGTTCCTAACTTAAGACAACGGCCCCCTCCTTCCCAATCTTTATTTGAATTACAAATACACATACTAAAACTGCCATCACAATAACACAGGTTATCATACGATTTTCACACACCAAAGTAAACGGGACTACATGACCAAGGTGTCGAAAAGCAAATAAATGAATCAACAACAACATGTATTCAATGTTACCACAGCGAGAATATCCAAAATTTCACAGGCAAGCCGCACAGGTGTTACCAATGTTTGGATGATGATGATGATGATGATGATGATAATTGTTGTTTTAAGGGGTCAAACATGTGGATTATCGGCCCTCAATGTTTGGAGCAACGTACGTCTGCGAAACGTTTTTCTCAGCATTGAAACTTACAAAAGCAAAGCATCGCACTCTGATGTCGGGCGATAACCTGCAAAACAGCCTCCGGTTGATTTTTTCAAACAATCGTACTGTCCCCGTTTACCCGGATAGTAGGCTGTCAGATATCCGCCCCCCAATCGGATTGCCAACAATCAATCGCACCGGCTCAGCTGCATCAATGAAAATGGCACTGACAGATACTACCGAGGTTTGAACACAGAAGTTACCAAGAAAATCATTGTGGAACACTCCAAAATAGACGGGGTTTCATACTTACTTTTACTTACCTCTTAAAAATTATCTCGGGGATTGGGTTGACAACAGGATCTTTAAAGTATGCTCCCACAATAATCTTGACCATGACATTTAAAAATGAACCATAACGACGGCAAGAACTTTGAACTGTACAAAAGCTTTATTTCAAATAAAGGGTATGACTTTAACAACTCAACAAAATAAATGTGGCTATCAGTAGCCCATGTCAATCTGACTATGTCCACCTAAAGGACTTGCAAAGTTATCAAACAATATGTTAGCTCCCATGAGCTCAAAATAACGTAACATTCAAAACACATTTGGATTGGATGAGGAAGTCAGGATACGACATATATAGAGCATTTGGTTTCTTTTAATAAACATCACACTTGTATTAATAGGCGCAAGGCCAGAGTATCGACCTCACCCGCTGATAACCAGATGTCTGGCCGGCTGGTCTACTCTTCAACCTGGCGCATGCCTGTCAAATGGGGCTCACTCGTCACGCCACACTGCGTAAGAATTCAGCTCCTTTCAAAGCTTTAAATGTCTACAAGACAACTCATATATATTGACGCAAATCTTTCAAATGCTTAACTCACATACCACTGGATTATTCTGACAATCCCTAAACTTGTTAAGTTATCATCCAAATGTTTAATCAGTATAGTTTAGAGTATAAAACACACTCTTAAATGTTTATAACAAAATCACATAAATTATTTATAACAATAAGAAATTGTTTATAATATTGTCGGAGATAATTACAAAAATTTTAAACACGCCTTTAACATTACTTTCGTTCCACATTATTGTCAAAGATATTTACATTTATTATTTACAATATTAACATTTAAATTATTTAAATTATTAATTTAAGAAATACATTGAACCACATGTTCATCCGGTTGGTAATTTCATAATCGTGTTTAATATAATCGACCAATGAAGGTTAGTTATACATGTTAATGTCACAATCTGGTTTAATAAAGGTTGTAATAATTATTATTATTTGTGACGGTAATCTTCATTCAAAATCTTATCTCAAATTCTTTCAAAACTCTTGTTAATTATAACAGCAAATTCACTTGATTAATTTTCAACGAACTATGACAATACACTCGAGCGGAAAATACTTCGCTTACAAAATAATGCACAAACTGCATTAAAAATTAGCCCAAAATTCATCATATATTAAAATATACGGCATCAAAATCTTCCACAGACTTTACAAAAACCTCCACTAACACAATCTTTATCATCATTAATTACTGTGGGAATCTCCTTCATTTATTTAAGGGCATTATACATCAGCGACTTTCAACATGTCCGCTGCACTAGCGATTATACATTCATAGTTCCACTTAAAAATTCTTATAATCATTAATTGTTTCAAAACTGTTGTCATTTAACCTTCGTGGATTTCATTCATGAATCGTAATGAAGTAAAAATTTGCCAATCACAAACAAATTTAATAGTGAATACGCTTATATACGCCTGTCTGGTCTATCAAAATTTTAAGATTAACATCTTCAAAGAATTGTAGTATAAAAATACTATCATCAAACAAAGTGCGACTAAGCTGCAAAATAGTCGAATAGAATCCAATTAGACTGGGGAATGCAAACATCATTATATAAATCTCTAATTGAGAAAAAATTCCTAACAAAAGTTTACGAATTTAATGCATTCAATAATTCATAATTAAAGTTCATCTTTCACAAAATTGTCTATGATGCAATGATCGTTCATAACTGACGATAAATGTCTGTGTTGCAATCAATTCAAATAACGACTAGTATTTCCAAGATCGTCGACAACGTAATGGATTTTAACGCTCTAAAATCATTTAAATGTTCTTCCTTCTTGATGATGACAGAAAATTGGTCAAAGTAATTAAACTGGGGTAGAATTACTTTAATAAAGTGACACGCTGTCTGAATTTAAATCTGCCATAATAATCATTAACTTACAGTCAAATCGAGACTACAAAAAAATTTAAGCAAATTACTGAAAAATCTAAATATCAGTCTCAACTGATCCAAAATCGTTTAACTATGCCCATGACATAACAATGTCTTAATAAAACGTCGAAAAAGGCATAACTCATCAAGGTGTACTGAGAATAGGAATCTCAAACAAGAATATAATGCAAAATACATGAGGACAAAAATATGGGAAAATGGTTGCTCAAATATTGCTAAGAAACTCAAATACAATAAACATTCACGACTACCTTATCTGCCGATTGACGTTCCAGAGGAAAATTCTCCAAAGAAGACTGTTGATGGATCCATTTCACCAAGTTAAAGCTGAGCTCCATCCTCGAAACAAGAAACAGCACCCTCGGAGAACCGAACTGCTTCACGAAGACGAACGACATCCTTCCGGCAATAATCTTCTTTGTGAGTCGGGACAACCCTGACCTCTCTTGAAAAATCCCTGAAGTTCCAGTTGAAAATCGCCATGAAGTTTTTGTAGAAATTTCCGAAGAAATATTCATATTCAGAAAGTATGAAATCATTTCTATTGCTGTTTGATAGTATTCAGCCTTTAATCACGAAACATGGGTGTAGATGTTTGTTCACCACATGTTCGCTTGTGTGGAATAGCAATTAGCGAAGTTCCATGCTGCTATCTTACTCCGTTGAAATATGTCCCAATTGCATTAAAGTCCTTTAGCCTTCCATCTTCTCTTCGGTTATGGTAATAGAAGAACAAACTGCCATATTAGACTGCTCCATAATACTGTAGCGTTGTGTCACAAAAGCAATCTGAAGTCTCCCTATTTCACTAGCCGTGTCAGCCGTAGCGTAGATTCTGGCTATACAAAGTGCTTCTCATGTAGCGAGAAAATCACTTTTGTCAGTCGTCTAAAATTGTCAATAACTTCCAAAATACTTCCTCGAAATTGTTCAACTTTTCTACACTCCTTACTGTAGCAATGCACAATAGAATTAGCTTATAGGCGACCGCTAACTGTTCACAGCTAATTTTGTAGAAGCGTTATAATGTGCGTTTCAACTTCACCTAGATTTACACACAGTAAACCTGCACTGCTTGTACGCTCGACTCTCGTTTAATGCAGTGGCTTCACCACGCGTTATACAGACGACTCTTTCTAATAATCTCACTCGACGTTTCACTGAAATGACTATTTGAGATCTGACGATTGAGCTATCAGACGATTGATGATCTGAGAATGAGAGAATGAGACTCCTCTCTTCTGCGCAAGGCCTTTTATGAACTTCATGAGGGGCGTATCCATCCCTTCCATTGCGTGTTACTGCGTCATCGCTAGAAGTTCCAACTTCGTCAATACATGACGGATTTTCAAAATTCAAAAACTGAAAATAAATTTCACCAAAATTCCAGAACAATGCCTCTACTGCAAATGGATTTCCACAATTCTGCATTCCAAAAAGTAATAAAAATACCATAGTTTCAGCAATCTCCGTCTTCCTTCAGACTATCGTTCATTGGTTCAAGCCTCCCCTCCAATAGCATAATTTCTTCCTCAGCAGAATTCCACGTTTCCTGCGACTGCGTCGTAGATCTCGGATCTTTCTCGAATAAATGCTGACGTCACTGAGAATCTCAGCTCAAGTAGCCTGCTGGCATAACGTCTGCGTCCTCCGTGCTTACGTCATGACTACCCACGTCATAACTATGACAACCATAACTTTCTTTATAATTTCCAATATAGCCACCGTGGTCTCTATATAATTCAATTACGGGGGCATTCTCCTCTCACCACGTTTTAAAAACAGTTGCAAATTGTTTTTAAACTCAGTGTTACAAGTACCTCAACTCTCTTGAACACGAAATTGAATTATTACTGGCTTACTCTAGGATAGTATCTTTTCAAATTTCCAGCATTGAACTTGCCGTAAATGACATTATTCTCATCATCATAGAGTTCATAGCAGTTGTTTCCATAGGCGTTCGTAATCCTAAACGGCCCCATGAACACATTTCCAAATTTGGGGTAGATTTTCTTGCTCATATCAGCCTTGACAGGTCTGCGTAATAATACAAGATTTCCAACTTATAAGGGTGTACCAAAACGTTTTCCAGCTACTCTTTTCAATCGTTTCTCTGCTGCTTTCTGGAGTTGTTCCTTCGCCTTGTCAATCCTCTGCTGCCTTCCTTGGTCGGGATCTCTAGGAATGTGGTTGAAAAGATTATCCCACGGCCTTTCTGGGTTTCTTCCAAGATGAAGTCGCATTGGCACTTCTCCTGTGCTCTCCTGCACTGTAGAGTTCAGACATTCCTCAATAAGGGGTACAAATCTCACCCAACCAGAATGATCATTTGGACAGAAAATTCGCCAGAATTTCGAAAATTCAGCCATATATCTTTCTGAGGAATTCGATTCTGGGTAACGCACGCTTGAAAATAAGTGCTTAATGCCAAGCCTTTCCATATCCGCTGCAAATTCCACGGATGTAAACTGCGTTCCATGATCTGACAGTAGATATTCTGGTTTACCAGCTTTAGGAAATACAGCATTTTCCAGTCTGCTTACTACGTTCCTCGTGTTAGCTTTCTGCATGGGACTCATTGTAACAAATTTTGAGAAAACATCCACGGTAACCAACAGGTACTGGTTACCCTGATATCCCTTCGGACAGGGGCCAAATATATCCGTCGCCATTAGTTCGTTTGGCTTAGAAGGAATCATAGCCTTCGGTTTTCCTTTTAATAAAGCAGAAGCATACTTTGCTCTTTGACATTTGTCACATGATCGAATGACCTTGGCAATGCTGGAACGCATGTTAGTTCAGATAAATCTCTCTTTAAGAGTATTAAGAGTTTTATCTAAACCGGCATGTCCAGTTGCGTGATGATCTACCCACACTAAATTGACAACAAGTTTAGGTGGCACGACTATTCGGAGTTTTGTATGCGCAGAGTCAGCATACTTGCATACGATGTCTCCACTCAAGACAAAGTGTCGTGAATTTTTCCGTGTAGCTGCATAGTCAACATCAGTATTGTCCATGTAACCGTTGAGGAACCTGTACATTTTCCTTATTGGAGCGTGTCTCTTCTGTGACACACCGATTCGGGCTAACCTCCTAACGGTTTCTTGATCTTCTTGCTCCAATTGTACATGGTGTATCTGCACATTTTTAATAGGGTTACGTGATAGAGCATCAGCCAGTAAGTTATCTTTCCCAGGCTGGTGGACGATAGTAGCGTTAAACTGTTGGGTGAACAAAGCCCAACGTGTCAATCTATCACTCGACATGTCAGTTTGCAGCATAAACTGTAGTGCTTTATGGTCAGTAATAATGATGACCTTGTGTCCCAGCAGGATTTTCTTCCAGGCTTGCAATGCTGTCACAAAAGCTAACGCTTCAAGCTCTGTCGTGAAGTAGTTTTCCTCGTGTTTCTTCAACTTCCGACTAGTGAACGCAATGTAGTGCTTGTTGCCTGCCTCATCTTTCTGGTATAAGACTGCACTAATGCCTATTCTTGATGCATCAGACTCAATATAGAACACCTTCTCAAAGTCTGGGTATTCCAGTTTCACATTATTTCTGAGCATCTCTTTTGCTTTCTCAAAAGCCTCGTCTGCAGCGGTGCTCCATTTCCATCTGTTATTCTTCTTGAGTAAGTCATACAGAGGAGCCATAATTTCAGAGTATCTTGGACAGTGGCTGCTAATAAATTGGCATGCTCCTACAAATTCTCTGACTTGTTTCACCTTAGTTGGCTTTGGAAATCTCGTGATCGCATCTACTTTTTGCATGTTTGGATGATATCCATCTTTATCAATAGTGTGCCCCAAGTAATTTATTTCCTGCTTCAAGAATTGACATTTTCCAAAATTGACCTTGATATTGGCCTCCCTTAAATTCTCGAACAACTTTCTCAAGTGCACTAAATGTTCTGCGGCGCTGGGTGAAGATACGATTAAATGTCAATGTAGCAGATTACATTTTCTTTCACTTCGTCAGTGAGCTTACTATCAAGTGCTCGAATAAGTGCTGGTCCACTGTTAACCATACCAAAAGGCATTCGGACAAAGACCCATGACGTCTGGTCAAATAGGAATCCAGTGTACTGCATACTATCTTCTTCTAGCTGAACTTGATAAAATGAAGACGTCAAGTCAAGAACGCTGAAACATGCTCTCCCTTTGAATTTTCGAAGCAGATCTCTAATCTTGGGTGGTCGGTCATTTTCTGGAAGAATCTTCAAGTTAATGGTCCTGGCATCGAGACAAAGACGTATCTGACCATTACTTTTCTTCACTACTGTGATGGGGTTTATATAAGACGACGCCTGTTTTTTAATAATCCCGTCTACCTCCATTTTTCTGATTAACCCTCGTACTTCTTGATAGTATTTCTCAGGAATGGGGTATATTCTCTTCTGGTAAGGGGTTTCATCTGTCAGCCTTATCTTGTATTTATAATCCTTAATCAATCCAGGCTTTTCATCAAAAATATCTTGGAATTCCTTTATCAGATCCTCAAATTCCCCCTGAATTTCTTCAAATCCTTCAGTTTTTCTACTGGGTATTTCTGCTAAATTTTCCACTTCATTAATTAAGGTCTATTTCCAGACTGTTTTTCACGTCCTGTTTTTCTATCTCTTCTGTGATCATGTACCCATCATTAAAGCTAATACTTCTGTTCTTCATGTCAATAATAGCTCCTACCTTCGATATAAAATCGATTCCAAGCACCATATCAAAATTGATCTTGCTCACCACAATGAAGATCTGTTCATAATTCCTTCCATTGATCTCAAAGTTCAATAACACTTGAATCTTGCACTTCACTGCCTTATCTTGGAATATCCCTCTCACTTTGACGGTAGAAACAGGTAGAACTGTCATGTTCTCTCCTCTTAGCAGACTTTGATAACATTCCTCTGAAATGATGGAGATAATTGCACCAGTATCCATCAGGGCTTTGTACTGTTGGGCATCTATCCGTACAGAAATAATAGGTAAGGCACATGGTCTTTCCTCTTTAACTATACCCCTCTCTTCTAGCAAATCTTCATCAGTCACTTCATATATCTCATTAATCGTAATCAGGTGTGGTGTGGCAATGTATTTACAAGTTCTCACTGACGTTGAGAAATCGGCGTTTTTTTTTTGTGTTACCGACCTCAAAATTCTGCTGGCTCGTAGAAGGCCCAGGATCGATTACAACATCCTGCCTTTTCTTTTGGTTGTCGGCTTCTTTTTCCCGTAATTCTTTTAGGTATTGCTGGCTTTCCTTCTCTCTTTCCTGATACTGATCGGGTGTCATAACCTGACCTTGAGGATTCTGATTTCTGTTTTGGTTCTGGTTATTCCTATTATAATTCCTGTTATAACCATTATTGTTGTAATATCTGCCTCTTCCATTGTTGTAATTTCCTCGACTATAGTTCCAGCCTCTTCCCTGTTGATACGGTCGGTAACCTGGCGATCTGTTATTTCGAAACTGATTATTCCTGTGAGGACCTACATTGTCAGTTTTCTCCTCATCTGGCTTGTCAGTTTGTTGGACTTGGTCCATATATACAGTATTTATTTCTTTGAAGTCATGCCTTTGACCTTTCTGTACCACGTTAGGCATTGGACTTGTATAATCTAACCTCCTCAGTAATTCATCCATGCTGGTTAAATCCCTGATGTTTGACGAAATTATTAGTCTCCTCACCTCCACAGGTAGCATACGAGAAATCGCATCAATTAATTGCTCCGTTGACAATGGGGGTTGCAAAAATCTCAAGCGGGATAACTGACTCGTAAAGAAATCAGCGTACCGCGTTGGAAGAGTACCTGAGTATTTTCTTGAATACACCTCCGCTCTTAACGAATTCTGCGCTTCTATGGACCAAAATCGTTTGATTAATGCCTCTGCAAACTCGTCAAAGTTACTGAATGTGTATCTAAATGCGCGAAACCATTCGAGGGGTCCTCCAATCAAATATCTCTCCACTATCTTCATCTCTCTCTCTCTGGGAATGTGAGCTTCGATGAAATAATCTTTGAGGTTCCTTACATATTCGATAGGTGTCAAACTATCCGTGTTACTGAATTTTTGCGGTTTGTCTTCAAAATTCCTGATGACCGTCACGTTCCTTGGATATGAATCCGGGTAGTTTCTCCCACTATCTCGATAGTTCCACTCAGGTTCCATATTCCTCTCGTCATCTTCCTCCCTGAATCTGGATATACGTTCTTCAGGAGTCACGTCTCTCTCTTCTGGATCTATGTTATATCTTCTGGCATAATTCCTATTGGTTTCGCAAGCCAAGCCTACTGTATCCTTGTCAGTAATCTCCGTTAAGACTTTCTTGATTAACTCTTCTTTGTAGGTCTCTATCAAACTAGCCTCTCCTAGCTTCAAATTCTGCAGTTTGCTCGACGTTTCATTCACATCAGAGACCACTTTATGAATCTGTTCCTCTAATGCAGATTTTAATGTTTGCACATCCCGATCTAGTTGTGTTCTATCTTCAACTTGTCTTTCGGATAGCGAATCCATCCTGACGCTTAAATCTTTCCTAATCTGTACTACTTCATTGTTAATATCAATTTGAGTACTGGCAAGTTTTCTTTCAATACGTTCCTGAATTTGGGTTACATGTTCCCCACTTGACCTATTCCACTCGTCTTTCCATACTGCTACATTTGCCGTTAACATTTCTGCTATGTCTATTTCGATATCCTCTTTCAATACTTTATTATGGTCTAATACCTGGGTTCTCATGACCTCTACATCAAACTTTAAACCTTCTAAAGACGCTGTCATTCTAACTGACTCATCAACTAGCCTAGTCGTTAATGCACTTATATTACGTGTACAAAGGGTTTTCGAATTTTCTATCTCTTCCCTGACTTTATTTACATCAGTTTGGACTTTAGCAACATCTACGAAAACTGTGTTGACCTCTACTTGAATTTTATTTATGTCACTTTGCATCTCGTTTACATCCGAATGAATGTTATTAATATCAACCTGAACATTGGACACATCAGTTCTAACATTTTGGATTCCTCTTTGGACTTCCTCAACCTTGTCTTGGACAGTCGCAACATCATTTTTGACAACAACTACCTCAGCCCTAGCACAAGAAATATCACTTCGGACATTAGCTACATCTAGATTCAACATTGTAAGATCTTTATGCACATTAGCAACATCAATTTTAACATCAGCAACATTTTTATGCATATTAGACACATCTATTTTAACATTGGACACGTCTGTGCGGATGTCAGTTACAGCATTCTCAATTCCTTGGGTATTAATCTGTAAACGCGACATATTATCCTCTAAGTTAGCAGCACTAGTCTGAAGAACCTTCAAACTTTCACCCATGCTACTAGCATTCTCCTCCATTCGACTAGTATTCCTAGCTTCCATCTCCTTCATACTACTATTCATGCTTGCTTTCAAGTTAGCAGACAAATTACTAGCATTCTCCTCCATCATCTGCTTCATATTACTATTCATGTTAGCAGACATCTCCGCTAACATCATCTTCAAACTTTCATCTGCCATTACAATATTATTCAAAAATTAGACTGCTGTAGGGACATACATCAATAGAGCAAAATAACAACATTTGAGCAACACTTTTCACCATATATAAATTTGATCAATTTTCTGTCTTAAATCTAACTTATAACTACCTTATAATTAACTTTCGAAGACACTTCATGTTGAAACAAACTCAAGCACATGTTCAAATTTCCCTGGCTCATTTTAAAATATCCTAACACAAATAATTTACATTTACAATCCAAATAATTTAATTTTATCTTTAATATGACTAAAATGTCATAAGCCGGTCAAATAAAATAAGATTCCAGATTATAGGCGATTTTCCTAAGTTTCCAGCCTATTTAACCTTTCTCAAGTTGTGTAAGATCTGATCTTTTCTGAGTGTAATTTTCCTAATACAATACAACATTTAATTCCTATATAATCACACTCTCAAATTCTACAATTGGCCTAGACATCTAACAAAGAATCAACCTCTTTATTTGAGTCTAATCGATCCACACGTTTTAGGTTTGCCAATCCTACTGTTGACTCAGCCCCACGTTATAGGTTCGCCAATCCTTCTATTGTTCAACCTGGTAATCCAGTGTTGTTGAACATGCCCCACACGTTGACTGCGCCAATCCTTCTGTCCCCGTTTACCCGGATAGTAGGCTGTCAGATATCCGCCCCCCAATCGGATTGCCAACAATCAATCGCACCGGCTCAGCTGCATCAATGAAAATGGCACTGACAGATACTACCGAGGTTTGAACACAGAAGTTACCAAGAAAATCATTGTGGAACACACCAAAATAGACGGGGTTTCATACTTACTTTTACTTACCTCTTAAAAATTATCTCGGGGATTGGGTTGACAACAGGATCTTTAAAGTATGCTCCCACAATAATCTTGACCATGACATTTAAAAATGAACCATAACGACGGCAAGAACTTTGAACTGTACAAAAGCTTTATTTCAAATAAAGGGTATGACTTTAACAACTCAACAAAATAAATGTGGCTATCAGTAGCCCATGTCAATCTGACTATGTCCACCTAAAGGACTTGCAAAGTTATCAAACAATATGTTAGCTCCCATGAGCTCAAAATAACGTAACATTCAAAACACATTTGGATTGGATGAGGAAGTCAGGATACGACATATATAGAGCATTTGGTTTCTTTTAATAAACATCACACTTGTATTAATAGGCGCAAGGCCAGAGTATCGACCTCACCCGCTGATAACCAGATGTCTGGCCGGCTGGTCTACTCTTCAACCTGGCGCATGCCTGTCAAATGGGGCTCACTCGTCACGCCACACTGCGTAAGAATTCAGCTCCTTTCAAAGCTTTAAATGTCTACAAGACAACTCATATATATTGACGCAAATCTTTCAAATGCTTAACTCACATACCACTGGATTATTCTGACAATCCCTAAACTTGTTAAGTTATCATCCAAATGTTTAATCAGTATAGTTTAGAGTATAAAACACACTCTTAAATGTTTATAACAAACTCACATAAATTATTTATAACAATAAGAAATTGTTTATAATATTGTCGGAGATAATTACAAAAATTTTAAACACGCCTTTAACATTACTTTCGTTCCACATTATTGTCAAAGATATTTACATTTATTATTTACAATATTAACATTTAAATTATTTAAATTATTAATTTAAGAAATACATTGAACCACATGTTCATCCGGTTGGTAATTTCATAATCGTGTTTAATATAATCGACCAATGAAGGTTAGTTATACATGTTAATGTCACAATCTGGTTTAATAAAGGTTGTAATAATTATTATTATTTGTGACGGTAATCTTCATTCAAAATCTTATCTCAAATTCTTTCAAAACTCTTGTTAATTATAACAGCAAATTCACTTGATTAATTTTCAACGAACTATGACAATACACTCTAGCGGAAAATACTTCGCTTACAAAATAATGCACAAACTGCATTAAAAATTAGCCCAAAATTCATCATATATTAAAATATACGGCATCAAAATCTTCCACAGACTTTACAAAAACCTCCACTAACACAATCTTTATCATCATTAATTACTGTGGGAATCTCCTTCATTTATTTAAGGGCATTATACATCAGCGACTTTCAACATGTCCGCTGCACTAGCGATTATACATTCATAGTTCCACTTAAAAATTCTTATAATCATTAATTGTTTCAAAACTGTTGTCATTTAACCTTCGTGGATTTCATTCATGAATCGTAATGAAGTAAAAATTTGCCAATCACAAACAAATTTAATAGTGAATACGCTTATATACGCCTGTCTGGTCTATCAAAATTTTAAGATTAACATCTTCAAAGAATTGTAGTATAAAAATACTATCATCAAACAAAGTGCGACTAAGCTGCAAAATAGTCGAATAGAATCCAATTAGACTGGGGAATGCAAACATCATTATATAAATCTCTAATTGAGAAAAAATTCCTAACAAAAGTTTACGAATTTAATGCATTCAATAATTCATAATTAAAGTTCATCTTTCACAAAATTGTCTATGATGCAATGATCGTTCATAACTGACGATAAATGTCTGTGTTGCAATCAATTCAAATAACGACTAGTATTTCCAAGATCGTCGACAACGTAATGGATTTTAACGCTCTAAAATCATTTAAATGTTCTTCCTTCTTGATGATGACAGAAAATTGGTCAAAGTAATTAAACTGGGGTAGAATTACTTTAATAAAGTGACACGCTGTCTGAATTTAAATCTGCCATAATAATCATTAACTTACAGTCAAATCGAGACTACAAAAAAATTTAAGCAAATTACTGAAAAATCTAAATATCAGTCTCAACTGATCCAAAATCGTTTAACTATGCCCATGACATAACAATGTCTTAATAAAACGTCGAAAAAGGCATAACTCATCAAGGTGTACTGAGAATAGGAATCTCAAACAAGAATATAATGCAAAATACATGAGGACAAAAATATGGGAAAATGGTTGCTCAAATATTGCTAAGAAACTCAAATACAATAAACATTCACGACTACCTTATCTGCCGATTGACGTTCCAGAGGAAAATTCTCCAAAGAAGACTGTTGATGGATCCATTTCACCAAGTTAAAGCTGAGCTCCATCCTCGAAACAAGAAACAGCACCCTCGGAGAACCGAACTGCTTCACGAAGACGAACGACATCCTTCCGGCAATAATCTTCTTTGTGAGTCGGGACAACCCTGACCTCTCTTGAAAAATCCCTGAAGTTCCAGTTGAAAATCGCCATGAAGTTTTTGTAGAAATTTCCGAAGAAATATTCATATTCAGAAAGTATGAAATCATTTCTATTGCTGTTTGATAGTATTCAGCCTTTAATCACGAAACATGGGTGTAGATGTTTGTTCACCACATGTTCGCTTGTGTGGAATAGCAATTAGCGAAGTTCCATGCTGCTATCTTACTCCGTTGAAATATGTCCCAATTGCATTAAAGTCCTTTAGCCTTCCATCTTCTCTTCGGTTATGGTAATAGAAGAACAAACTGCCATATTAGACTGCTCCATAATACTGTAGCGTTGTGTCACAAAAGCAATCTGAAGTCTCCCTATTTCACTAGCCGTGTCAGCCGTAGCGTAGATTCTGGCTATACAAAGTGCTTCTCATGTAGCGAGAAAATCACTTTTGTCAGTCGTCTAAAATTGTCAATAACTTCCAAAATACTTCCTCGAAATTGTTCAACTTTTCTACACTCCTTACTGTAGCAATGCACAATAGAATTAGCTTATAGGCGACCGCTAACTGTTCACAGCTAATTTTGTAGAAGCGTTATAATGTGCGTTTCAACTTCACCTAGATTTACACACAGTAAACCTGCACTGCTTGTACGCTCGACTCTCGTTTAATGCAGTGGCTTCACCACGCGTTATACAGACGACTCTTTCTAATAATCTCACTCGACGTTTCACTGAAATGACTATTTGAGATCTGACGATTGAGCTATCAGACGATTGATGATCTGAGAATGAGAGAATGAGACTCCTCTCTTCTGCGCAAGGCCTTTTATGAACTTCATGAGGGGCGTATCCATCCCTTCCATTGCGTGTTACTGCGTCATCGCTAGAAGTTCCAACTTCGTCAATACATGACGGATTTTCAAAATTCAAAAACTGAAAATAAATTTCACCAAAATTCCAGAACAATGCCTCTACTGCAAATGGATTTCCACAATTCTGCATTCCAAAAAGTAATAAAAATACCATAGTTTCAGCAATCTCCGTCTTCCTTCAGACTATCGTTCATTGGTTCAAGCCTCCCCTCCAATAGCATAATTTCTTCCTCAGCAGAATTCCACGTTTCCTGCGACTGCGTCGTAGATCTCGGATCTTTCTCGAATAAATGCTGACGTCACTGAGAATCTCAGCTCAAGTAGCCTGCTGGCATAACGTCTGCGTCATCCGTGCTTACGTCATGACTACCCACGTCATGACTATGACAGCCATAACTTTCTTTATAATTTCCAATATAGCCACCGTGGTCTCTATATAATTCAATTACGGGGGCAGTACCAAACATTGAGCATATTGTAAATATGAATAGACATTTAAACAAATTGAAAACAAGAAAAATAAAAATGTGACCTAAATCGCAATGTATCCCATTATCGATATTTCTGACTGTTCAAATGCTAAGTACGTAATCTTCAAGTACCAGTGCAAAGATTGGCCGCCCCTGGTGTACTCAGACCGGATGCTGGTCGGATCCTCAAAAAGTACCGCCGTAGGTTATATGAATAGATACTTGAGATGGATACCCAAGGCAGCACACTGATTCTTCTTCTTCTTTCTTCGAATGAGCCAACTATGGACTACGTAGGTTAACCAAAATGGTTTTCAGCTTGATGTGTTGGGATTGGTTTCACGTTCTTAGAAGTCTCCTCCCTAGCCCATATCTCCTTTTTCTGACTTCTTTGGTCTCTGCCCTTTATTAAGTTTAATCTGTGGGTCTTCTTTTAACATTTTCCGGAAAGCGTGTCGGTCTTGTATAACGGATTCAGAGATGTTAAAGGTTTGCAGATCTTGTATAACTTGCTGGTACCACAATGATGTTTTATTGCACGAGCTGGCTCTGTGGATACCACTGGTCAATCTTGACGGGGGGGGCTCAGCGGTCTAGCTGTATGCCTCTCACCAAGGTGGTCTGGGTTCGATTCCCGGTCAATGCATATGAGATTTTTGAAGTAAAATGCCATGTCCTGTGGTTCGTATTCCACGTAAAAAGGAGGTCCCGTAGCTCATAATCACAAGATTCACGGTCACGTAAAACTACAATCTTCCTCCCTTCCTTATTCTCTCAAGGTGCCCGTAGAATTGGAGGTGTCTCTTGATGATTGTGTCCATTAGAGGTTCTTGCTTTAGGTATAGATCATCGTCGGGCCTGTGATACCTTTCACCATTTATGATTCTTGGGCCTAAGACCTTCCTCAAGATAATAATTATTATTATTTTATTATTTATTTAATCGAATAACCCTTAATAGAGCACGTTAAATCAATACATCAAGGTTTGCTATATGATTTCTTCTTGGTCACCCAAATTTGCTTCATTCTTTCAGATTGTTGTGCCGGAGCTCCTCAATGTTGTGTGGCTGTTTTCTGCTTCTCTCTAGTTCCTCCTTGAAGGTGACTGTTTTAATTTTGTTCCGAAAGAGGTGTCTATTAGGTATGTCTTCAATTTGTATATTGGCCTCTTTAAGGTCGTTCAAGGTCTGTTGAAACCAACCTGGCTGTATCTGAAGTTTCATAATTTTATTGAAAATTTTCTTTGACAATCTATCATCGTTCATTCTTTGTAAATGTCCAAAAAAGGATAATCTTCTTTTTCGCATGGTATGTAGCATGTTTTCTACATGCATATAAATTTCAACATTTCGTCTAGGTCTGTTGTAATCTGCTCCTACTTTTCTAATGCCAAGTATACTTCTAATTATTTTCCTTTCCATGACCATGATTTTGTTAATGTCGCTTTCATTCATTAATTTGAGCGTTTCAGATCCATATAAGGCCTCTGGTTTCACACCAGTATTATAATATTAATAGACTTAGGTAATGCTTTTTTTCTTATAAATGTTCCTGGTGAGCTGGAAAGCTATATTCATTTCCTTTGTTCTAACTGTTAGGCTGCTTTACTCGTTATTATTTATAGTAATCCATTCACCGAGATATTTGAAAGAATTCACTCTTTTGATTTCGTTTTGTTGAATACATTATTTATCAGGACTGTTTTTGACATTGGATATAAATTCTGTCTTTGTGAAGGAAATTTGTTGACCTATTTTATTTGCTTGTTGTATTAAATTACCAATTTGTGTTTTGGCTTTTTCCGGTGTATCAGTAATTAGGGCAATGTCGTTAGCAAAAGCCAAACAATCTATATAGATGGTATCTCGTTGATATCCTAATTTAACCCCTTTGGTGTCTGTTTTCCTCCACTCTTGGATCACCTTCTCCAAAGCACAGTTAAAACGTAATGGTGACGATCCATCACCGTGTCTTATTTCAAAAGCCTTGGAGAACTCCCCACGAAATCGGACTTTTGACGTGGTATTTGTTAGCGTATCCTGAATAATGTTAGTTGTTTTAGGATCCAAACCAAAACCAAATTATTTTAGAATGTTAATGAGAGATTATCTGTCAATGGAATCATAGGCTTTAGCAAAATCTATAAAAATAACTGTCGTGTCTTTATTTCTTCCTTGTCTCATTTGCAAAATAGTTTTAAGATTGCATATCTGTTCAACACAAGATCCATGTTTACGAAAGCCATTTTGATACTCTCCTATTTGTAATTCTAATTGGGGTTCTGCACTATTGAGTAAAGCTTTGGAAAGAATTTTATAAGCTACTGACACAAGCGATATGCCTCTATAATTCTTCGGGTCAGATTTAAACCCCTTCTTGTGGATAGGGTGTATTATGGTGACTTTCCATTCCTCAGGAACTCTTTCATTTTCCCAGATCTTATCAATTATATCTTTAAATTGTATGACTATATCATCATTTAGGGCTTTCAGCAACTCTGTCCTAATCCCATCTTAACTAGCGGCTTTATTGTTTTTCAAGTTGTGTATAATTTCTTTAATTTCGTCCAAATCTGGTGCTATAGAATTTTCATTTTGAATGTTAGTAGTGTTGGTGACAAACTTGTCTTCCGTCTTATGACAAATTGTGTAGGTTTTCAAAATACTCTGCCATTATATTACAATTCTCTTGATTAAAATGTGATATTTGTTTTGTCCTTGGATTTACAAGTAATAATGTGGAGGCTTCAAATTTATTCTACTGTTTTTGAAATAGCTGGTAGAAATTTCTCACACTGTTGTTTTTAAATTCATCCTCTATTTGTTGTAGTTCCTTCAGAAAGGACAATTTTATTTCCCTTTTTGAAGTCTGAGTGGCTATTCTTCTTTTTTCTAATAGATTATTTCTGTTGTTTTGATTTTTGTTTGAATTCCATTTCTCCCACGCTTTTTGTCTTTCTTCTAGAACCTTATTACAGTGTTCATTCCACCAGATTTGTTTTTTCTTGTTTGTTGGAGGTGCTGTTTTAATTGCTGCTGTAATTATGCCATTTTTAAAATCATTCGACGTATGAAAGTTCTGTTGTTGAATCTCTGTTGTTATTTTATCTTTCTCCAATTTATTAGTATCATATTTGGAAATTTTTGAGTGTTTTTTAAATTTTCGGATGTCAGGTTTAATTTTAAATTTAGCTACCGAAATGTAGTGATCAGATTCAATATTTGCAGACTTTATTACTCGTACATTCATTATTTCTTTAGACGACTTCTTGCTTATTGCTATGTGATCAAGTTGTTTCTCCCCACATAGTGGATTTGGAGATACCCATGTCATTAACTTCTTTGGTTTTCTTTCAAAAGACGTTGATTTAACTATTATATTGTGGTTAGCACAAAGTTCTATTAATCTTTCACCATTCTTATTTGTACGCAAATGAGCTGGATGGTAACTCACTATTTTTTGGTATTTCCTCTCTTTTCCAATTTGTGCGTTGAAATCACCCAATAAAATAATGGTATGATTCGCTGGTACTTTACTCAAATAATTATCAATTCTTTCCCTGTATTCGTCGACAATATGTCTAGTTTTCTTCTTGTTTTTGTCATTCGTTGGAGCGTGTATATTTAAAAGAGTGTACACTTTATTTGTAGATTTAAATGTTAAAGAAGATGCCCATTCATCGATTGGATCAAACTTCAATACTGAGTCTATTATTTTTTTTGAAAGTATGAATCCACTGCCAAATAAAGGTGTATCTTTTAATATCCTGCTAGTAGATTTACTCTTGTATATTCTATAGCCATTTGATTCGAACGGCTCATTATCCACATATCGAGTTTCCTGTATGGCTGTTATCATGATGTTTTTTTTAATCAAGAAAATCTGTAATTGTCTTCTGATTCTTCTTCTTTCCTCGATTTTGGCCATCTTTGGACCGTGTAAAATAACCCATTGCATTCACTGTCTCTTATTTCCTTTATCCTTTCTTGCCTTCCAATAGTTCTTCATTACTTCACTTTGTCTCCTTTTCTTCTCCGTCCAGATGTTAACCCGCTTCTTCTTTTCCTTCTCCTGGAAACACTTGAATTTTTTAAATCATATTTCTGAAAAGTGGTCTGTACTGAATAAAATCTATTGTTACCTCCACATCTTCCATATCCCTTTTTATACCTTGTACCCATTGATTACCATTCTTGCTTTTGCATACATTACTGAAAATTTGTTTTGTGAGTTTGGTGTTATTCATCCTCGTTACGTGTCCGATGAAATTAACCCTCCTTTTCCTGATCGAATCATAGATTTTATCAATCTTTATTTTTGTAGAGGTCGTCATTTTTTCTGTATCTGAACTCTCCACTTTCTGTTTTAATGGTCCCAATATTTTTCTAAGCATTCTCCTTTCCTTTTTCTCTAACTCTTCTATTTCGCCTTTTTTAATGGAAAACATACATTCTGAAGCATAGAGACTTTCCGGCTTAATTACCGTATCGTAATGTCGGATTTTAGTTGCAATAGAAAGATTTTTCTTATTGTAGGTATCCTTCGTCAGTTAAAAAAGCTTGTTCCTATTTTCGTATTCTTGCTATATTTGCTTCTTTGTCTAGTCCATTGTCTTCTGATAATAATAATAATAATAATAATAATAATAATTTTACTATTTTATAATAATTATTCTTGTCTCTTCTTCTTATTATTATCATTATTATTAGTTATAGTATATAACAGACTGGCGATTGTCTATCTGGGGCAGTGAGCTAGTTGCGGGCTGCCGTGACTCTACCATAACGTGCCCACTATCAGGGATACCACTCCACAGCACGTAACTCTTATTTGTTCTACCTTACAACATAAAATTTATCTTGCATGAACATCAAAGAGAGTGTGTATGTCATTAATTCTACTCATGCTATGACTTTAAAACAAAGGGCACGTCATAAATTCTGTTATAAAGAGTAATTAACTTTCAAAAGACGTGTTTAAAATTAATTCTGAAACACTGTTTTAAAAAGGAAATATTTTAACAAATACTTGGTGGGTTAAGCGAGAACATTGGACGTCATTAATGGAGGCATTTCTCTTTTTAATGAGCGTCTGTAATTAAGTGAGTTGTCAGAAAAACTGCAGGAGACTACTGCAAGGCCTTAGTTATGCGTCTTGAGTTGTATTTATTTCATTTAGGGGTTTGTTACGTCGTGATTATTCTATTCCGTGTAGTTTGGTATGTGTGGATTTGTCTGTTAACTTGTGCTATTGTGTAAAGTAAAGTTTTGAAGCCATAGTTTCAGTGTTGCCTATAGTCAGTTGTCACTATTCAGTCGGTAAACATGAATTTTCCCTGAGACTGGGCGAGGTAGGCTTACAATGTATATGAGGAAAACATTACCTGTAACTTATTGGTTCTGATTAATGCCCGGGCACTATAAAATGAATAAATATGCGCGCAAAATGCACTAGTTATTGGTCAAATATGCATCACGTTTCAAACAAGTAGTTCCGTGAAGAACCATACAGCCTATTTTCATATATCCTACTTATGTTAATTGCCACTATCAACATACAAAATTTCAGTTTGATTGCTGTAATAGATTCGTAGATATTGAGAACCGTCTAAATAATTCGGATGTTCGCCATTTTGGTTTGTTATAGCCTATGTATAGGTCATAGAGTCATGTACCATTAAAGGAAAATTATTGCGTAGGTTCATTATTCAAACTTTCACTTCGATCGCATGATTACGACACAAGAAATAAATACTTTTTTTTTTAAATTCGCACAGCCGCCATCTTGAGGTTATGTAAACAATTGAACTAAATTAGCTACCAGTGTATTACAATTTGTATAAACATTTGCTGTACCAAGTTTCATTGCGTTTGGATTATTAAATCGCGAGAAAGGTCTATTTAAGATTTTCAACTTTCCTTGGCCGCCATATTCGTTTTGTAGTAAACCGGTTTTTGAAAGTCTTACAGATGAACCTCCAGTACTGCCCTTTATCTCCGTACAAAATTTCAGGGTGATACCGCTAATAGTTTCAGAGATATAGAATGCCGGTGAAATATTTCGCACAGCCGCCATCTTGAGGTTATGTAAACAATTGAACGAAGTTAGATGTCGGTGCATACAATGTGTAAAAATATATACTGTACCAAGTTTTATAGCGTTTCGTTGGTTAAATCGTGAGAAACGTCTATTTAAAAGTCTCAACTTCGCTTGGCCACCATGTTGGTTTTGTCGTTACCAGGTTTTCAAATGTCACATAGCTGTACTTCTAGTAAGTCTTTTTATCACCGTAAAATATTCCAGGGTGGTATCGGGAATAGATTCAGAGATATTGAATGCTGGTGAAATATTTCGCACAGCCGCCATATTGAATTGGTGAGACGTAACAAAATTTGAAGGGCACGGTTGGGGTTGTCAGAGACAGTGCTATGTACTTACCAAGTTTCATTGAAATCGCTCCTGCCGTTTGGAGTTATTAGGGGGGACACACTCCATCACACACACCATCACACACGCACACACAGACAGACACACGGACAAAAGGTGATCTCATAAGCCTATTTTTTCATAAATGAAAATTGGCTAAAAATATGTTCTATGAAATAACTACAAGAATTTCGATCACTCCGTATTCTTTAGAGTTTCTATTTGAATATAATGGAAACAGACGGACATGTAACTAAACCTTTTTTAAATATCACGACTAAGAATCAGTTCAAAATGTAGGAAATGTTATTTTATGGAAATTCAAGCAGTGTTGACCATCAATAGTTATTTCATTATATTAATTTTTAAGTATAACTGATATACAATTTTAATAGGCATTGATTTCTTTTATGAAAATAGTTTTACAATATTTACATAGTGAATGCTTAATAAAAACAAGTAGTTTCATGAAGAACTATACAGCCTATTTTCATATATCCCACTAATGATAATTGCCTCTATCAACATACTAAATTTCAGTTTGATTGCTGTAATAGATTCGTAGATATTGAGAACCGTCTAAATATTTCGGATGGTCGCCATGTTGGACTTTTATATATGTAGGGCTTAGAGTTAAGTACTGTTACATGAAGATTATTGTGTACGTGTAGTACTCAAACTTCAATCACATGATTAGGACACAAGAGGTAAAAAAGAGATTTTAAAATTTCGCACAGCTGCCATCTTGTGGTATGGAAACTATTGAAATAAATTAGATTCCAGTGGATTAACATTTGTATAAGGATTTACTGTACCAAGTTTCACTGCACTTGGATGGTTAAATTACGAGAAACGACCATGAGAATATTTATACTTCGCGTCACCACCATGTTGGATTTGTGATCACCAGGTTATTGAAAGTCCTATAGGTGAACTTATGTTCATAACCCCTATGAACGTAAAAAAATCAGTTTGATTGCTTTAGTAGATTCTAAATTTTCCGGATGGTCGCCATGTTGGATTTTTATATGTATAGGACATAGAGTCATGTACCTTTAAAGGAAAATTATAGCGTAGGTTCATTATTCAAACTTTCACTTCGATCGCATGATCACGACACAAGAAATAAAAACTTAATTTAAAAATTCGCACAGCCGCCATCTTGAGGTTATGTAAACAATTGAACTAAATTACATACCAGTGCATTACAATGTGTATAAGCATTTGCTGTACCAAGTTTCATTGCGTTTGGTTCATTAAATAGCGAGAAAAGTCTATTTAAAACTTTCAACTGCGCTTGGCTGCCATGTTCGTTTTGTAGTTAACCGGTTTTTAAAGTCTCATATATGAACTTCCAATAGTGCCCTTTACCTCTGTGCAAAATTTCAGGTTGGTACCGGTAATAGTTTCAGAGATATAGAATGCCGGTGAAATATTTCGCACAGCCGCCATCTTGAGGTTATGTAAACAATTGAACGAAGTTATATGTCGGTGCATTACAATGTATATAAACATATACTGTACCAAGTTTCATTGCGTTTGGATGGTTAAATCGCGAGAAATTGTGTTTAAAATCTCAACTTCGCTTGGCCGCCATGTTGGTTATGCAGTTACCAGGTTCTCAAAAGTCACATAAGTGAACTTCTAGTAGTTCCCTTTATGACCATACAAAATTCCAGGATGATATCGGTAATAGTTTCGGAGTTATTGAATGCTGGTGAAATTTTTCGCACAGCCGCCATATTGGATTGGTGAGACGTAACATAATTTGAAGGGCACGGTCGGGGTCACCCGGAATAGTGCTATGAACTTACTGAGTTTCATTGAAATCGCTCCAGCCGTTTAGATTTTATTAGACACACACACACACACACACGCACGCACACACACACGGACAAAAGGTGATCTCATAAGCCCATTTTTTTTTAATTTTTTTTTTTTTTCAAAATTGAAAATAGGCTAATAATTGATTTTAACTTGCATACAGGTCTGAAACGTAGTTATTAAAATCATTTCAGTATTATTCAGTGATAGACTCTCGGAGTCCGAATTGAAATATACGACTTCAAAAAGCACTTCAATAGGAAATTATATTATACGCCCTTCTCAAGCAGAGATATGATCTTAATCAGACAAAGGAGAAAAATATGATGCGTAGTGCCAAAATGATCTAAATATGCATAAATATGCAAAAATTATGATTTTGCGTGATCTTCCAAGCCTTACTTATGATCATTATTGTCAACTCAAACTATCACTTGCAGCGCTGCGGTCAGGTCAACATGGCCGGGATAAGTAGGATAAAATACTCAATAACACAGGATTGTTATGGAAAACTTTTGTATTGTCCTGTTATAATCAGTAAATGTGATCCCTAAAATACTGACAGTGTTATTTTACGTATAACTGTGCGATACACGTGATCTAATTTGTGTGACTCACTGGATTTTTTTGTCTGCTCGGATTTGTTTTTGTGCATTTCGAATCATGACGCTGTTAGGTTTTGAAGCTATATTCGAGATGGCTAACTGTGCACCAGACGTCACATGGTTACAGGAGACATTGTCAGGAGGACGCTAACAATTAAGCAGTTTCATTGTTCATATAAGGCAGGTGCATCAGAATGTTACAAATATGTTTTAACAGTGCTTCTTTCCAGTCACAGGTAATTAGCGCCTATCAGTTCATTTTTCTTCTTCTCCGTTTCGGCCAGCTATGGACCACGTTACTTCAATTGTTACCGTCTTTGAGCTTTAATCTTTTCCCAGTAGTCCTTCATCCGTTTCCTGTGCGCCTCCTTTCTGTCAGCCGTCCACTTCTTGCCTGTTCTCAGTTATGGCTTTTCTTGGAATCGCTGGTGAGCTCTAAGATTTTTTCTGGACTGGAAGACGTTCTTGAATGTCCTCAAGCGAAATCCTTACTTCTATAAGATCTTTTTCGATCTCAGAGAACCATGGTCCCTTAGTTTTCTTGTCTACAAAGTAGGACAATATGTGGTTGGTCAGTCTCTACAGAGTTCATGCGTGTTATGTGGCCATAGAAACCAATTCTCCTTTTTCGCATCAAGTCAGTTATCCTTTCCACACGTATGTAGAGTTCGTTGTTATGTCGCCTCCTGTACTCCCCATTTTCTCTGACTGGTCCTAGGATCTTTCTCAGGATGTTTCGTTCTTTGGCCTCTAAATTTTCAATAAACCTTTCTTATTCATTGCAATGATCAGTTCATTATTATCCCTCCCTATATTATTCTGCTAAGGTCCCATTCCAGTTTTGTACCGAAAATAAGGTCCCATTAACACCAACCTACACATATGGGGTACCTACAGGTTCAGCATAACCCAATGCGCAAGCGAAACGCACTCACTTACTCCTTAAATGCCTCACAATTAAATAAATACCTTTTAACATGTATATTTACAATGAAATAATGAAAGAATGCAACACGGTAACTATGGTAACAGAATTTCACATGTCCATCTATTTCTATAAGACGCAATGCAATTCCAATTATTATATTACTGTGAAAGTTTCCAGACGGTTATAAGGTTATCACTGAACCAAATTAAGCTGTAAAATTCATCAATACATACAGTATAATGCGCTTAAGGGGGTCAAGGGGCACGCTAGAGTTTTTTCACGCAATTTTCACGTGTGAGTGTGGTACGAAAGGTCTTTTTCACCTTACTATTAAGGGTCTCCGAAAACCACATTTAAAGGCCCTTAAATTAACAGTGTCTGTGATATTCCCAGAAAACTAACTTCGCTCTGATATGCCTATGAAGGAATGACAAACCCCTAACTACTGCACCAGTAGCTGAATTGATAAAGTCTGATTATTCATACCAAGGATAAATCAGTCATAGCATTCATGATTGAGATTTTTCTAAGAGTACTCTTTAAAACTAGAATATTTGCGGGCGAAGCCGCGACGGGTAATGCTAGTATTAATTTATTACGCTACAAATAAATTCCCATGTACATGGTTTAATAATTACACTGATATTGGGAGTGAGAAGAAGGCGACCGTGGCCTAACCTGATGATTCATCGGAGCATTTGCCTTGAGTTAAAGTGGGAAATCAGAGAAAAACCACTTATAGAATGTCTGTTGTGGGAATCGAACACACCTCACCTCTTCTTAGTTCTGCCTCATGAAGCTGAGTACACTCTGATCAAGCCCTGAGACCAGAATTAAATTTCTTGGTATGGCTGGGAATAAAACCCAGGACCTTTGGGACCGGAGTAAAAATACCTACACCTGGACCATAGAAGGCGGCTCCGTGTTTTGATTCTGAGCCTCAATGAAATTTAACTACAAACCCAACGACTGTTTTTGGAAGTTTTTCCTATCACATCCCTTCTAGGCAAATGCAGAGACAGTATCTTACTTAAGGTATCGCATGAGGCGTTCAGATGCAAAAGGGGCACTAGCCACTTTTTTAAAAATTACAGGAAGAGGGAAGAACTTATAGTCACTCATATAGTTGGGCAATTCTTGAATTCTGTTCACTAACTCATTAACATTTGATGACAAAGGTTAAGCCGGCAATTTTCAGTTACAGAATCATTAGAAGTTAACAAAAAATGTATTATAAAATGGATAATGTCCCTTTTGATTGGGAATGATGCAAAAAGGACATTATCCACTTAAAAAAAATTACAGGAACAGAAAATAACGTAAAATTACTCATATAGTTATGCAATTCTTGAATTCTGTTCACTAACTCATTAACATTTGATGACAAAGGTTAAGCCAGCAATTTTCAGTTACAGAATCATTTGAAGTTAACAAAAAATGTATTATAAAATGGATAATGTCCCTTTTGATTGGGAATGATGCAAAAAGGACATTATCCACTTTAAAAAATTACAGGAACAGAAAATAACGTAAAATTACTCATATAGTTATGCAATTATTGATTTCTGTTCACTAACTCATTAACATATGATGACAAAGTTTAAGAGAGCAATTTCCAGTTACAGAAATCATAAGAAGTTAACAAAAAAAGTATTATAAAATGGATAATGTACCTTGATTGGAAATGATGGATTGGATAATATGCATTTCAAAAATAAGTTTTATTATAACAATTACAAAATTTGCATTTGAAAACTGAATCTAACAGAAACTTTCAAATATTTAGAAGAGGAGCATCATGTGACTCCGTATTCATGTCTCTTATTGGTGGATAATGTCCCTTATGCAGAAAGACGCAATATTCATTGTGTAACTTAACCAGGATAATGTCCGTTTTGACGTAAAATGCTACTACTAAAGGATGAATATTTAATTCCACAGTATAGCAGTATCAATAACTCTAATTTCACAAAAAGTGGATAATGTCCCTTTTGCATCTATTGTATAATGAATTACGACCTTGTGGTGTAACGGCTAGCCTTTTTTCCTGTCACCCCGGTTACGATTCCCGGCTATGCCTAGAAATTTATTTCTGGTCTGAGGGTTGGATTAGGGTACACTGTACCTCATGACCATGACGCAAAACTCAAACGGTGGGTACGATTCCAACGTCAGCCATCCTTGAAATGGTATTCCGTGGTTTTTCACGGCTACTCCAAACAAATGCCGAGAATGTTTTTCGCTTAAAGCCACAGCCACCTCTTTCACAATTCTCACCTTAATTACAAATATACACGGTAATACAGTAATCACAATAACACAGGTTATCAGACAAAGTTACACACACCCAAGTACACGAGGCTCAAAGGTCACATTGTCCAAGCCCCTTAAATGAAACAACAACCTAATAATAAAAAGAGAAATACAGCGTAATTTTGGTTATCAGGGCCATGTCACTAAGCTCCAGCAAAACTTCTAGGATATTGTTGTTGTTGATTGATTTAGGGGCTTTGCTAGATCTTGGTCATGTAGCCCCGAGGGCTTGGGTGTGTGTGTGTATGTGTGAACTTTGTGTGTTAACCTGTGTTATTAGATAACTGTATTAGTGTATGAATTTGTAATTCAGATGATGATTGGGAAGGAGGGGGCCATGGCCTTAATTTAGGAACCATCCTGGCATTCCCATGGAGTAGAATTGGTAAACCACGGAAAGCCACTTCTACGATCGCGGAAAGTTACAATATCAATTATTAATTATGATTGCAAGTTTAGCTGTCACTTGAAACTTCCAGCTAAAAAAGTCTTTTTACACATTAGCATGCGTTTATGTACAAAATGGGGTGCTTACTTAATTGGATCCAATTATAAATCGTTAAAGATACCGGGCGAAGCCGGGATAGGTTGCTAGTCCACACTCAAATCCAAACCCATCATCTCGGAAGAAGAGAGAAGATACACTAATAATAATAGTGAAAACATGAAAATGCACAGCCAGCTTCCAGTCTCCGACCGGGTCAGGAATGGAATGAAGCGGCGAGGATATGAACTGTGCCGGCTGCCGAAACCTGTCGCACTCCTCTGGGGCAATGATTAAATGAATAACAGATGAAATGAAATGATAGTGGAGAGTGTTGCTGAAATGAAACTTTGACAGGGAAAACCGGAGTACCCGGAGAAAAACCTGTCTGCCTCTGTTTTGTCCAACACAGATCTCACCTGGAGTAACCTGGATTTGAACCACGGACCGAGCGGTGAGAGGCCGGCGGGCTGCCACCTAAGCCACCGAGGCTCCACAATAATAATAATAATAGTAATTTTATATATTTATTTATTTATTTATCGTATGGATTTCAGTGCCGGGAGTGTCCGAGGATATGTTCGGCTCACCTGAGTCTGTAGCTGCTTCTAGCGGATACCCATAGGGTTAGCTACAAGTTTCGTTCAATTTCAAGTAGTTCCAACTTTCGCCACCAGATGTCAATGATAACTAGTGGTGACCGTTGGAACTTTGATAGAGCGTTGTAACGAAATCTAACCTAGACATTTAGCTTCACACAAGTTTAGTCTGTGGAAGGATCTTTTACATGCCATAAATCTATGACATGAGACCGCCGGCTTTACTTCCCCTGCGAAGGAAGGCATATTGAAGGATTTTAACGCTCTTAAGAAATCTGACGACTTCGGCCGGGTTTGAACCCGCTATCTTGGTCACAGCAGTTCAGTATGCTACCAACTACGCCAGCGAAGCCGCTATTATTAATAATAATATCGTATGGCCTCGGATGCCGGGAGCAAGCTTTGTTATGTTATTTGACGCCCAAAGGGCAACTTGCTTGTCGAATTTTTTAATGTACCTTGTGTACCCGATTGTCACCATGTGGACCATGTGTTCGTATCCCAACTAGCTCACGGTCTTTCGAGGTATGGGACGTTCCTGCCCACAATACGACCACATGCTCAGGATTTGAGTCTACCAGGTAACTACTCTACAGGAAATACACAACATTCCTATGAATAAAATATTTACTGGTCTAAAATCATGGCTGTACAACAAATACAAAACAAAGGACAAATTACAATTAATTCCCACAAATAAATAGGGTTATTCTGTGAGCCTTCTCCTTAAAAATAGCGCTACAATGCACTCAAACCTACTTCTAATATCCTGTCAATAATAGTTCAGATTACAAGGTTTTCATAGTGTTCGTCATGTGACACAATTTTATTTAATGGAAATATCTTAACACAAAAACCACATGTCACATAAACATGATATTACTAAGACATTTATTCCGTCTCCTACGGCATTTACTTTAATTAGCATTACTTCAATGTTTCCTACATTTATTAGCAAATATTTGTTGTGTCGTGCGAATCATCTTCCTTCTTTCCATCCCTATGAACGCTCTAGGAAAATGAGTCATGCTTCTTAATCATAAAATAAACATAAGCATGGATAGAATATTTATAGTTTCACCATATAACGATTTATCTGGGTCTTGTTGGACTTATCATAGATACAACTGTGTCATGTTCTGGGAAAAACACATACCCGTTTTTCCTAAATTAGCATAAACTGGCAAAATGCACTTTAAAGAAGATGCCTACATTATTTTGGTTCAGCTTTCCCCCTCAGAGGATAACTTCGCCAAATATCATCTGATTTCTATGGTTCAACCACATATGTGAGTTGCCATACACCATTTAATTCCATTTGCATCACTAAAATACTTATATTTTAATTGCATATTGAATACCGAGATCTCTCAGTGTCCTATTGTGACTGTAATTGACAAGGGATCGGTCGAGCAACCTCCCCTTCCCTCAGCAGGTCATAAAATTCGTTCCAGACAGCTCTCCAAGATGGCTGCCACGGAAATGGTCTACATTCCCTGTCTCTCTCTACCGTCAAGGCCAAACTTGTTTACAATTATATAACAGTAAAGATCCGCTAGGCATAGTCTTAAGTAATTGAGTCATTTAATTAATTAACACCTAACTTTACAGTGTATTTGGGCTCAAATGGCTCCTATTAAACATTCATGGCAGGGGTGAAATTCCAATGATAGCATTGCCGTTCTAAGGTGATTACTTGTGGCTTTTAAGACGCGCATCATAATGAAACCCCATGGTTATCATCAGCAGCTGTCATTAACATATATTTTTGGGAAACTACGTCCCTCGTCGACGAATATGATTCTACCTCTCGGGCAGACCATAAGTATAAATGCACACCGCGCCTCGCTGGGCGTCCATAGTGGCTATAATTCAATGCAAGCGTTGGCAATAGACAGAATCTATCCAAATCGCTGCGTAACAAATACAGTATGCACAAAGGCGATACTTCTCGAAGATTAAGCCAATTTTCACCTCACGCGCAAGCTATACTAGTCTTTCCCGTGCTTATCTTACGTAAATCACTGGATTCTACGTTAATCTGCACGCTATATGCGGCTAAACAATATTTCACATATATGACTCCATTATCAAAGTACCTGCGTTCTTCCTGTTATACTATTTAAGCCAAAGCTTTACATAGCTCCTAACACAAATGTATAAATATACTGGCTTACTTTAATTTCAAATATTCATTCAAAATTTCACTGACACTGAGAAAAGCTCTCGTACCTCGCTACATTCCACACTACATTCTTTACTGTTTACCAAATGACAGTATCTTAAATTAGACATGACACTATTTGAACATTACTTAGGCCAACTTTGCCCTTACTTTATGGTTGCCGACCCCAGTTATTATTATTATTATTATTTTAACGTTTAGATCCATCACTATTTTTGACCTAAATGGTCCTAAGCAAATCACCTTCGAAGTCATACTTTATTCAAGACGAGTGGTGAAAACTCGTTCAGTAAGTGACTATTACATCTTTAATTTCAAAGTGATTAATCGTTACATGGTGAACTATGCCATTATAATGCTATTATTTGCATGTGTACTCACGTTTCCTTCTGGCTGGAAAGTACCAGTATCTTCGCCTGAGCTCTACCATGATGATTGACTTAATCCATCATGATATCCAATACACAACACTGAGATTCACACTTTTTATACATGATACACATATTATCACAAGTGGCCTTTACCACTGATAAACACTGAATATTAATCATTAAACACATTAACACTTTAAATTATTATTTCACAATTTATACACACTTCCTCTATCATTTCACATGTTGATCCTTAATCTGGATTTCACCTACGCTTGACCTCAGAGATGCGATGAACTTATGATAACCGCTGGTCTCCGTGAAATCTAGTAGCGTTTTTATAGATGTTCGATCCTAGTTCCCTGCACTCCCGTTCACCTCACTGTCCTGGTTAGGTGGCAATAACTTCCACTCTCCCATCACTGGAGTGCTCCTGATGCTGATGTCATGTAATTGACAATACCTTCCGGTATACGAACTGTTCCAAACATTATCAGTTCCTATTCGCTGTAGCGAATTTATATCTGTGTCAGATAATAAAGAAATATCTGCATTGAGTTACTTTGATGCACTTCATTATTACAGATGAAGCTTACAATTTGCTTCCATTGTCTTCAACGGCGGTACGCTGATATTTTAACAATTGGCGTGCTTACTGCAGAGTGCTTGTAGACAAAGGACTAACTTCCAACTCGAGCGACCGTCTGACGTCTTCAACTGCCTTCAACTCTACATCACTGACTTCGACTGACTTCCAACTGCCCTGCAACTGCCTTCCAAGTGACCCTTGGCGTAGGCTGCTCTCCCTTATATTTGTTTCTTGCGCAAAATAGTTCACGGGACACGTGAGAGCGACTCCCTTCTTGAAATACTCCGTCTTCAGCCGAAATAACATCTGCATCTTGTTTATTTAGGCGTGGAGGTTTTAAAAACACTCGCGTGCCGGCGATCGCTTCGGCCAATTAATTACAATTAATTGCCTTAGTTCAGCGCGTGGGACGCCACGGTGGGGATTTCCCGCTGGTTGGTTAAAGTATTCGTGCTCTCGAGCGTGAGTTAGGTTGTAATGCGGTCATTTTGAGAAATAGGCGTAATTTTAGGTGAAAAACCACTCCTAAATTTCTCCTCCGTGAATACATTCATCTGTGTGTATGTTCCATTGCATTACAATGCTTCATTTATTTGTAATTAATTAATTTCTTGTGGGCTTGGTTCCGCCAAAGCTTTGCTCGTTGTCGACTGGTGAATTCCCGGGTCATTAATTTTGAGCTGTCTGACCGCCCTAGACGGAAATAGTTCTACTGGCGCCGAGCCTACCCCGCCTACTTGCTAAAGTAATTTGTCAGACTTCAAACTAGCCTTCTTTCGACTTCGTATGCACTGAAAACGTACATTCCCTTGCATTTTGCTTATAATTTTTCCTTTAAATTGCTATGATTTGCACCTAAATAATCGTGAAATCACGCTAGACTATTATGTGTCAGTAGACCTCTCATTGCTCTGTGGGTTCCATATAATGGCTCCCCCTTAGAGACCACTGGTTCGACCTTAGGCATAACCATTTGCCTGGTCTTCTCTGATAAGACCTGAGTTCGATGCCAGACTGCCGTGACCAGTTGGGTACATCTTTCTCCTGCTAAGTTCGAAAAATTCATTTCATAAGTGATTTTTTCGGGCCTATCAGCTGGTATCAACTCCTTGCAGTGTTTACTTTAAGCGGTCATTGCTCTCGGCAATGGGCTTTCACATTTTCCCACTCCACTCTTGTCTGCTGTCTCGTAGACTTTCGTTTTCCTGTCTCAATTGTTCATTCATCTCCCCTAACTCCACAGCGGCTCCCTTCAACTGGTCATAAAACTCCTGCAGCCGACAGCTGCACTCTCCCCTCGTGTCCGCTGGGCTGGCGAGCTGTTTGCTTTTCTTCGACCCGTCTCGAGCCTGCAAGCTTTTCTCCAGAACCTTTCCGTGCATACGTAATGATTCCCCGTTCACTTGGATGTGTGTAGCTTGCTCTTCTCTCGCATCATAGTCTTCTGGTGGACTATATAACTTCAGATTAGCTGCATTTACCACAACTTCTCTACCTGTTGCCTCATCTTTAATCCGATATGCGTTATTCTGCAGATCCCTTATAATCAGGTAGGGTCCGAGATAAGCATGCTGGAATTTCTTATATTTCCTGCTCTCTGGATCTGAACTGGCGGGTTTTTTCAATAAGACGTATTCTCCCACGAGTAGCGGTCTATGATAGCGTTTCCTCCTGTTTCTCCGCTGTCGTTTATCTGCTTGTTTCTTGAGATACTCGAACGTCCTCTGGATTCTCAACTCACGTCCAAGTTGTGCATCGACGGGTGTCTGGATGACATTATTCCATGGCCTCTCGGGTCTTCTGTCGAGATGTAGGCTCACTGGCACCTCTCCTGTAGCTTCGTGCACGGTATTGTTGATACAATATTCAATAATCTCAAGTACGTCAATCCATTTCCAATTCTCAGTAGAGCAGTATATCTTCATGTATTTTTGCACCTCCCTCATAACTCTCTCAGCGGAGTTCGACTCCGGGTGTCTAACCGTGGACAAAATCTGTCTTATGCCCAGATTTTCCAACTCCCTGCGAAATTCTACGCTGGTAAAACAACTTCCATGATCCGATAAGATGTTTTCTGGCTGTCCTAATATAGGAATGATTCTTTCCTTCAGCCTCTTAAGTACTTGTTTTGTACTGGTTTTCTGAATTGGACACAGGACTACCATTTTGGAAAACACGTCTAGTGCAACTAGGATGTGTTTATTTCCTCTTCTAGCTCTAGGCAGGAGACCAAAGTTGTCCAGCGCCAGGAGCTGACATGGCTTCTCTGGTAAGAGTGGTATAGGTTTCTGCCTCATTAAGTACGAGTTAGGCTTTACTCGTTGGCACATATCACATGTCCTGATAGTATTTCTGACTGTTTCTCTAAGTTTTGGCCAAATAAATGCCTCTTTAAGCAGGGCCACAGTCTTATCTACACCGGAGTGTCCAAAAGCTCGGTGTGCTAGCCAAACTAGCCTTCTCTGCAATGCTGGTGGTACAACAATCCTAGGTTTTGTGTGGTCAGAGTCGCTCCATTTATGTAGCATCTGGTTAAACCATAGATATTCCGTTGAAAGTGCTTCAGCTTCCATATACATCGGGGTTCCTCTATCCAGCTTTCCCTCGAAGTAATTTATCATCATCCGTATCCAGGGATCTTCACGTTGAAAAACGGTGATGTTCCTCAGATCATCTAAGGTCTTCTGATCTCTATCTTCTATCTCAATAGCTAGAGTTTCTTCTTCCTCTGCTGTAGGGTATCTGCTTAGCAAATCAGGTATGATATTGTCCTTCCCCGGGCAATATTCTATTTCCACTTGAAATTGTTGTATGTACAGGGACCACCTTGTCAGTCTTTGACTCGACAAGTCAGTTTTCAGCAGGAACGTTAGGGCTTTATGGTCTGTTCTCAGAATAATTCTAAAACCATAAATCAGCTTGTGCCAATACTGTAATGCATACAGTATCGCAAGTAATTCGATCTCCGTGACCGTATAATTCTTTTCATTAGGCCTCAACCTTCTACTGATGAATGCGATATAAGTTCTCTCCTCTGGCCTGTCCTTATTTTCCTGATACAACATAGCTCCAATGCCTATGAAGGATGCGTCAGTCTGGATGATAAATTTCTGAGTGTAGTCAGGATATCCCAATTTCACATAATCTAACAGCATCTGTTTAGATTTTACGAAGGCTTCCTCGCATTGCTCCGTCCATCGCCATCTTCCTCCCTTTTTAAGTAAGTCTTGGAGTGGTGCTACGGTCTCGGTATACTTCGGACAATGGTTCGAAAAGAATCCAATAACGCCTAGATATTGCCTGACGTTCTTTACCTTCGTTGGTCTCGGGAAACGTTTTATGACTTCCAGTTTTCCCGGATTAGGTCTGACTCCTCGTGCATCGATTACATGACCTAGAAATTTAACTTCTCTCTGAGCAAAGTTAGACTTCTTTATATTGACCTTGAAGTTAGCCTGACTTAGGTCATATAACAACTTGCGTAGATCTCTGACATGTTCTTCAACTGTTTCAGAGGTCAGTAGTATATCATCTACGTAGCATATGGTTGTAGCTTTTACTTCTTCGGATAGGTTCCTATCTAGCGCTCGTATCAACGCTGAACCTGCTGTTTTTAATCCAAATGGAAGACGGACGTATGAGTACGTGTGCTGGTCAAATAAAAATCCGGTTAACAGACTTGTTTTCTCTTCCAGAGCAAGATGGTGAAAACTTGCCGTTAGATCAAGATTTGAGAATACAGTCTTTCCTTTGAACCTTCTGAGTTCCTCCTTAATGGGTGGAACTGTATCAAATTCCGGTATGACCTTGGAATTCAAATTTCGTAGGTCCAGGCATATCCTCACACTTCCATCCTGTTTCGGTACAACTACCAGTGGGCTGACATAAGGTGTGGCTGTCTTTACAATGACGCCTGCTTCTAGCATTTCCTGTATCGCTTCTTTGACCTTTAAATAATGTTTCTCAGCTACAGGATACGGCTTCTGTTTGAATGGCGTCCAATCGCTGACTTGAAACGCATACTGGAAATTCTTGATCCGGCCAGGTCTCGAATCGAAGACTCCTTTATACTCGAATAGCAGTTCCCTTAGCATTTTCTTATATTCTGGACCAAATTTAGCTTCCTCAATCTTCTCTTCCAGGCATTCTTCAAATTTTGGTTCGAGATCCTTTTCAATGTCTGCGGCCAGTGTTGCCAACTCTTCCTCAATATCTTCTATTGTCGACACTGCCTCCCCAGTCATATCTCCGTATGTATGCCATACGTTTTCTTCTTGTCTCGCTTCATTATGCCTTAATGAGAGTTCTAAGTCTTCCTTTCCCTCACTTGCGCGAAACATTACAATGTCTTGCGAGAGATCTATAATAACTTTATACTCTCTTATGAAATCCATCCCAACAATAAGGTTATATGGCAGCTTATTTACAAGTAGGAAGCTCTGTGAGAATGTAGAGTTCCCTATCTGCAAATCTAAAAATACTTGGTATCTGCATATCATAACTTTGTCTGGTATGACACCTTTTATTTTCACGCTTGAAATGGGTATTTTCAATACGTGGATTTTACTCTGGATTTCATTGTATAATGCCTGGGTTATCAAACTCACTGTTGACCCTGTATCAATGAGACTTCTTACTTTCGTTCCCGCAATGTTTACAATAATAATAGGTAGTTCCCTTCTTACATTGACCGTTCTTTCATCGAGGTCTTCGATAAGCTCCTCAGGTTTGGCAATCCAGTTAATAACATTTACTGTATTCCATCCTGAACCTATCTCTCTCTGGTCATTTAAAATTGGTGTTTTTTTTTCAATTGCTCCATTCTTTGTGGAGTTCTTCTGCCTGTCTTCATGCTGTTGAAGTTCCAGACTTTTGGCACCATCATCATTTTGATATATGTCGGGTGACCTTCTATTTCGAATCGCTTCATCCCAGTGAACTCGCGATTGTCTTGGATCATCTCCGCGCTCTTCCATGTATCTTAAAGATGCATGATAGCGTTCTTCCGCCTCTTCATCGAACCCACGACTCTGCTCTTGGGATCTCCATCCTTGGTTATTCCCATTTCGGCCGTAATTTCTTCTGTTATCCAGCTGCTGGTCTCTGGTACCACGCTGATTCCAGTTTTTCCTTCCTCGGTTACCACGGTTCGAACCTCCTCGATACGCTGGCCTCCAATTTTGGTTTTCGCGTCCTTCGCGCTGCCAGTCGGATTTTTCTGTTTCGGTGCTTGTAGACTTGCATTTCGTCTGCACCTTCGTTGGCTCGATCGGCGTATTCGTCATATTAACTTGTTCCACATGTCGACTTTGTCTTGCGTGCTGCACTGTGGTTAAATCAAGTTGTCTCAGCACCTCCTGCATATCGATTGCAGTTTTGGCGTTTGCTGAGATTAGCAGGCGCTGCACTTCATACGGCAGCTGCTTAGCTATTGCTATGCATAAATCTGACTCTCTAAGCCCTTCATCGAGCTCGCGAAAACGGCATAATTGGTTCACAAAAAACTCTCCGTATTTAGTCGGGTTACTAGTACTGTAACGCCTGGAATACAAGTCCAGTCTGAGGTTTTGTTGTACGCTCGCGTTCCAATACCTGCTTAAAAATGCTTGGCGAAATTCCTCAACGGTGTCGAACGTGTACCTAAAACTTCTAAACCATAGAGCACACTCCCCTTCGGTTAGTTTTTCAATCGCTCTCAACCTGCGCTCTGGCGGTACTTTCGCATCATTCAAGTACTCGGAAACTTCTTTAAGCCAGTACTTGGGTGTCATATTAGAATTACTCCCAGAGTATTTCTTTGGTTTTTCATCACTAGCCCTTATAACTGTGACTATTTGGTTCTGTACAGCATTTTCCTGCGGTGTTGACATAGCCATTGGCATACCAGGTGTGGCATACGGGCTGTCACTTGGCATTGCTGCATTCTTTGGAGTGGGCTGTATTTCTATCTCTGCCCATTTATTCCTCCTATTCTCGTCTATACTTCCTTCGCTAGACCTAGGATTCCGCAACATGGATTCTTCCTGCGCTATCATTCTAGTTTCTAATTGGCTGTGCCTTTTTTCAGTCCTTTCCAAACGAGCTAATACCTCTCGTTCTATTTTCTCTAGGCGATCTCGGTTTCTTTCTGCCATAGAAAATACCTTTTCTTTATTATCCTTAAGGTTTTCCTTCAGGTGGATAATTTCCCCTGCTAGACTTTCTCTTACTTCGGCAAGAGTCTTATCACTGGCTTCAGTCTTTAAGCCTTCTCGAAGCTCTAACTCTTCGCGTAAGCCTGTAACTTCCCGTTGAATGTGACCTTGTATATGAGAGATTTCAGTCCTTATTTTCGTGATTTCTCCTTGGTCTTCGTCCTGTCTTTTATGGATAACTGCTAAGTCGTTCTGAGTTTGTTCCAACTCTTTCTGCACTTTTTCAACTTGTATCTTCATATTAGACATTATTTCCTTATTATCTCGATCAGACGTCTTTATTTCCTGCATTTCCTTGCATTGGTCAAGGATATTCCGGTCCTGCTTTCTTAAAGCGTCGTCTACAGCCTTGGCATAACCTGCCATTCGCGTATTCCATTTTACTTCATTATCTTCGAACCTATGATCCACGGTTTGAATAAACGTGTTAAATTGTTCTAACTGACGTTTTGTGTTAGCTTCACTCTGACTTTGAATGTCTTTAAGCTCCCGGGACATACTGTTTAAATTATCGTTAATTTCACGCTGTGACTCTCTGCACATTTGCAAATTGCTTTCTAATTTTAATTCAATAGACTCAAAGCGTTTATCGTTATCATTTTGCATTTCTGAGATCACGCTAACAATATTCTTAGTTACCTGTCTCTGGACAGACTCTTTAACGTCGTCCATTTTCTTATTAACCTCTACTAGGTTTAATTCTAACTGCGTGTTTACATTAGTTTGACTAGCCTCTAGTCTAGTATTTATTTCGGCTTGATTTGCCTCTAGTCTAGTATTGACTGTAGCCAACATCTGGCTTACCTCAGTTTGACTAGCCTCTAGCCTATTGTTTATTTCGGTTTGATTGGCATCCAATCTACCCGCTATTTCATCTTTAAATGCTTTTGATTCTTCCTTACTCTTAGCGTTTATAACATCGAAATGTTCCCTTAACTCGGCGATACACCTGAGTACCTCTTCCGTTCCGGCCATCCTGTACTACTTAATTTGAGATTCAGGTAGGCCCTAGCTGAAGACACTGGCGCGTTCTATTGGAAAGAAAAGATTCCGATCCCGCGACACCAACAACAACATATTATAAAATGTCAAAACTAACTATGGAATGGGTATAGACCCTCGTACCCGTCTGACAACATTTGTCTGACGTCTGAACATCATCTAGAAAGACTCACAATCGCTCAAACCAAGTTTGAGGAAAAAAATTATTTCTATGGTTTTCCCCATGAAAACCATGCTATTATTATGGGGTTTTTCTGAATCCCATAAGCCATCCACGTACGGGCGCCATGTTATTTTTAGGGGGGTGGTAGTATGGCTCTTGTAAGACATCGGCCATATTCTAATTTATTATTAAAACTGTCCAAGGAGTGGTTTTTACTGCCGAATGCCCCACTTTGGGCCATGCCATGTTAATTTAGGGTCACATGCTTATTTATGCCATGCTCATGATGCTTAAGTGGAGGTTACCTGTATTTTAAACTGGCCCCACATATCAGCGTCATGTTAACAATAATGGGTTATCTATGGCTATGGTTTATGAAAGTTACAATTATATATAAGCATGTCTTATGGAGGAATAACAATTATTTTTAATGTGGTGGCTTATTAACAAATGGGATGCGGTCTTCCTATTCTGTCCTAATTTCTATGCTATATTTGCTTCTACCTTTAATACCTTGACCGACTTAAGTAATTACCTGTGACTCAATCCAAGTACAGAGACAACTCCCCCATGTACCCGATTGTCACCATGTGGACCATGTGTTCGTATCCCAACTAGCTCACGGTCTTTCGAGGTATGGGACGTTCCTGCCCACAATACGACCACATGCTCAGGATTTGAGTCTACCAGGTAACTACTCTACAGGAAATACACAACATTCCTATGAATAAAATATTTACTGGTCTAAAATCATGGCTGTACAACAAATACAAAACAAAGGACAAATTACAATTAATTCCCACAAATAAATAGGGTTATTCTGTGAGCCTTCTCCTTAAAAATAGCGCTACAATGCACTCAAACCTACTTCTAATATCCTGTCAATAATAGTTCAGATTACAAGGTTTTCATAGTGTTCGTCATGTGACACAATTTTATTTAATGGAAATATCTTAACACAAAAACCACATGTCACATAAACATGATATTACTAAGACATTTATTCCGTCTCCTACGGCATTTACTTTAATTAGCATTACTTCAATGTTTCCTACATTTATTAGCAAATATTTGTTGTGTCGTGCGAATCATCTTCCTTCTTTCCATGCCTATGAACGCTCTAGGAAAATGAGTCATGCTTCTTAATCATAAAATAAACATAAGCATGGATAGAATATTTATAGTTTCACCATATAACGATTTATCTGGGTCTTGTCGGACTTATCATAGATACAACTGTGTCATGTTCTGGGAAAAACACATACCCGTTTTTCCTAAATTAGCATAAACTGGCAAAATGCACTTTAAAGAAGATGCCTACATTATTTTGGTTCAGCTTTCCCCCTCAGAGGATAACTTCGCCAAATATCATCTGATTTCTATGGTTCAACCACATATGTGAGTTGCCATACACCATTTAATTCCATTTGCATCACTAAAATACTTATATTTTAATTGCATATTGAATACCGAGATCTCTCAGTGTCCTATTGTGACTGTAATTGACAAGGGATCGGTCGAGCAACCTCCCCTTCCCTCAGCAGGTCATAAAATTCGTTCCAGACAGCTCTCCAAGATGGCTGCCACGGAAATGGTCTACATTCCCTGTCTCTCTCTACCGTCAAGGCCAAACTTGTTTACAATTATATAACAGTAAAGATCCGCTAGGCATAGTCCTAAGTAATTGAGTCATTTAATTAATTAACACCTAACTTTACAGTGTATTTGGGCTCAAATGGCTCCTATTAAACATTCATGGCAGGGGTGAAATTCCAATGATAGCATTGCCGTTCTAAGGTGATTACTTGTGGCTTTTAAGACGCGCATCATAATGAAACCCCATGGTTATCATCAGCAGCTGTCATTAACATATATTTTTGGGAAACTACGTCCCTCGTCGACGAATATGATTCTACCTCTCGGGCAGACCATAAGTATAAATGCACACCGCGCCTCGCTGGGCGTCCATAGTGGCTATAATTCAATGCAAGCGTTGGCAATAGACAGAATCTATCCAAATCGCTGCGTAACAAATACAGTATGCACAAAGGCGATACTTCTCGAAGATTAAGCCAATTTTCACCTCACGCGCAAGCTATACTAGTCTTTCCCGTGCTTATCTTACGTAAATCACTGGATTCTACGTTAATCTGCACGCTATATGCGGCTAAACAATATTTCACATATATGACTCCATTATCAAAGTACCTGCGTTCTTCCTGTTATACTATTTAAGCCAAAGCTTTACATAGCTCCTAACACAAATGTATAAATATACTGGCTTACTTTAATTTCAAATATTCATTCAAAATTTCACTGACACTGAGAAAAGCTCTCGTACCTCGCTACATTCCACACTACATTCTTTACTGTTTACCAAATGACAGTATCTTAAATTAGACATGACACTATTTGAACATAGGCCAACTTTGCCCTTACTTTATGGTTGCCGACCCCAGTTATTATTATTATTATTATTTTAACGTTTAGATCCATCACTATTTTTGACCTAAATGGTCCTAAGCAAATCACCTTCGAAGTCATACTTTATTCAAGACGAGTGGTGAAAACTCGTTCAGTAAGTGACTATTACATCTTTAATTTCAAAGTGATTAATCGTTACATGGTGAACTATGCCATTATAATGCTATTATTTGCATGTGTACTCACGTTTCCTTCTGGCTGGAAAGTACCAGTATCTTCGCCTGAGCTCTACCATGATGATTGACTTAATCCATCATGATATCCAATACACAACACTGAGATTCACACTTTTTACACATGATACACATATTATCACAAGTGGCCTTTACCACTGATAAACACTGAATATTAATCATTAAACACATTAACACTTAAAATTATTATTTCACAATTTATACACACTTCCTCTATCATTTCACATGTTGATCCTTAATCTGGATTTCACCTACGCTTGACCTCAGAGATGCGATGAACTTATGATAACCGCTGGTCTCCGTGAAATCTAGTAGCGTTTTTATAGATGTTCGATCCTAGTTCCCTGCACTCCCGTTCACTTCACTGTCCTGGTTAGGTGGCAATAACTTCCACTCTCCCATCACTGGAGTGCTCCTGATGCTGATGTCATGTAATTGACAATACCTTCCGGTATACGAACTGTTCCAAACATTATCAGTTCCTATTCGCTATAGCGAATTTATATCTGTGTCAGATAATAAAGAAATATCTGCATTGAGTTACTTTGATGCACTTCATTATTACAGATGAAGCTTACAATTTGCTTCCATTGTCTTCAACGGCGGTACGCTGATATTTTAATAATTGGCGTGCTTACTGCAGAGTGCTTGTAGACAAAGGACTAACTTCCAACTCGAGCGACCGTCTGACGTCTTCAACTGCCTTCAACTCTACATCACTGACTTCGACTGACTTCCAACTGCCCTGCAACTGCCTTCCAAGTGACCCTTGGCGTAGGCTGCTCTCCCTTATATTTGTTTCTTGCGCAAAATAGTTCACGGGACACGTGAGAGCGACTCCCTTCTTGAAATACTCCGTCTTCAGCCGAAATAACATCTGCATCTTGTTTATTTAGGCGTGGAGGTTTTAAAAACACTCGCGTGCCGGCGATCGCTTCGGCCAATTAATTACAATTAATTGCCTTAGTTCAGCGCGTGGGACGCCACGGTGGGGATTTCCCGCTGGTTGGTTAAAGTATTCGTGCTCTCGAGCGTGAGTTAGGTTGTAATGCGGTCATTTTGAGAAATAGGCGTAATTTTAGGTGAAAAACCACTCCTAAATTTCTCCTCCGTGAATACATTCATCTGTGTGTATGTTCCATTGCATTACAATGCTCCATTTATCTGTAATTAATTAATTTCTTGTGGGCTTGGTTCCGCCAAAGCTTTGCTCGTTGTCGACTGGTGAATTCCCGGGTCATTAATTTTGAGCTGTCTGACCGCCCTAGACGGAAATAGTTCTACTGGCGCCGAGCCTACCCCGCCTACTTGCTAAAGTAATTTGTCAGACTTCAAACTAGCCTTCTTTCGACTTCGTATGCACTGAAAACGTACATTCCCTTGCATTTTGCTTATAATTTTTCCTTTAAATTGCTATGATTTGCACCTAAATAATCGTGAAATCACGCTAGACTATTATGTGTCAGTAGACCTCTCATTGCTCTGTGGGTTCCATATAATGGCTCCCCCTTAGAGACCACTGGTTCGACCTTAGGCATAACCATTTGCCTGGTCTTCTCTGATAAGACCTGAGTTCGATGCCAGACTGCCGTGACCAGTTTGGCACACTTGGAACGCTATGAAAGTCAAGGAGGTTAGATATCTAAGCTCCTTGACACTATAGCGCTTTCTAGTAGAGAAAGGAGGAACTTTTGTGTTGGCGGAAAATCCCGAGATTATTATTTTGCCATTATGAACACGGCCTACTGAATTCAAATGGGTTCTTTAACTTGCTTTCAGCTTCCATTGTATGTAGGCTAAGTCTGTATGTATGTACTGTATGTATGTATGCGTGTAGTGTATTTATGCGGTCAACAGTAAACCAGTGCGCTGACTACGGCTATAGAACCAATCCCATTTACTAGATAGCTGCAGTAACGAAACGGACGCGCGTGCATACCGGCAGAACAGTTCGCTTGATTGCTCTGTGCGGACATAGTGTTGGCGTCAGAGGTCGCACGCTCCGCCATACTGATTTCATTAACCCTGGCTGGCTCAGGATATGGAACAGGTCAATTCATCGGGCTTGCCCAGTCACTGTGAATTCTCTATCTGAGACACAGTAACTACACAGCTCACAGCACTGCTCATGACACCCACCCACCCGCTTGCCTGACTGACTGCCTCCATTTACGTCATTCATTGTGGAATATATCATCATGGCGGGTAAGCTCGGAAGTCCAAAATTATACATAATATATTTGAACTCCACTGCGTAGGAAAATATGATCAAAGTGTAAGCAGAAAGCGGCTTGACATTGATTGGAATTAGAATCAATTCAAAAAAGAGCACAATAATATGTCTGAATGATGGATGCCTCGCACCTGCTGAAATTGCCACCATATACAGTACAGTATGCCTCTGTTACCCTATACACTCGTTGACGAAAAGCCTCCATACGTCAGGGGATGTGGTCTGAAGCTCAGGTTATTGTTTGAACGAAACCGTACGAGTATCGTCGGTCTTCGTCTTCTGTTGGCGAGGTTTCTTTCAAGTAATAGCTTGCCACGGTGGGTGAGTGGATAGCGTGTCGGTCTACTAACCCCAAGATTGCAGGTTCACTCCTGGCCGAGGTAAGTGATTTTTGAAAGGCGGCAAAAATACGGCACGCATGTCATACGATGTTGGCATGTCAACGAACCCATTTGAATTCAGTAAGCGGTGTTCATAGTGGCAAAATTAATCTCGGGAGTTTCCGCCCACACAAAGTACCTCATTTCTCTACTAGCAAGCGCTGTAATGTTCAAGGAGCTTAGATATCTAACCTCTTTGACTTTCATAGTGATTCAAAGAACAACGAAATTCGACATGCAAGCTACCCTTCGGGTGTCAAATAACAAATCTTGCACCCGGCATCCGAGGCCATACGATATTATTATTATTATCATGGTCTTAAAAATTCACTGAATATACGTTTTTATTCATTCAAAGATTGAGATGTTTATCTTTCCCTGTATAAGTCCTTACATTTTTTCTTCAAAAAATTCACAGAAACCCAAAACACTCACTTGAAAACAGCAGATTGTTTGGAACTAAACGGTATTCCGAGTAACTTTGAGAATTGGATTCGTTGGAGCCCATCATCACCTTTGTAAACAATACAAATATTTAGAAACATACAGGAACATTCACTCAGAAGCACTCAAGAGTACGTTTGGATTGTTAAAAACCTTCTGCTGGGATCAGCTGACAGCTTCCTCTATTTTCTCCCCCGTTCGATTTGAGCAATTCCTTCTAAAATGCTATCGCAGAGTCTAGAAGTTGCCACCGGCCACGCCTCATTTTGTGTGACGGATCAGCCACTCTGTGGTCGAACGAAGAATGTCTTGGCTCTGGTCTTGGCTGTTGTGCTAACAGCACACCGAAAAAGTTGGGAACGCATGCGCAAAAGGCAGAGTTTGGTTTTGCTGGCAATAAACTTAGAAATTAGCGTCTTTAATGCGTAGTTGGTAGCATGCTGAGCTTCAATGCCCAAGATCGCGGGTTCAAACACAGCCGAAGTCGTCGGATTTTTTAAGAGCGTTAAAATCCCTTGGTATGCCTTCCTTCGGAAGAGAAGTAAAGCCGGCGGTCCCATGTCATAGACTTATGGCATGAAAAAACCTTCCACTAATTACATTAAATTTGTGGAAGCAAAAACGTTGTAGGTTGGTTTGATTACGCCAGGACCTTCTATAATACCGGACCTGACACTAGCGGCGGGACAGATGAAAGATGGCTGTCGCTGTTGGTGATTACATGCTTTGTTTATAAGTTGAGTCGTTTTGTTTACGATGTGATAGCGGTGTGAATTTCGGTTAGCAATCGTCTCCCTTGATTATCTGTGCCTATTGATTATTGCTTAATGATATTACACGTTCGTGTAAGTAAATGTCTGCAATAGTGCTTCTTAAATACGAGATACCGGTGACTTCTGTTACGCTTGTGATACCATCAATACTATTGCCAATCAGTGGGTAAGTTTGGTCTATATGTTATTCTGTTTAGAGTTTATAAATTATTAGTAATGGTAATTTATTATGAGCAAGCATAGCAATAATTAAGGTATTCCAATTCAAGGTTTAAGAAGATCTGAAAATTGATTACCGTACGTAGGAACATAACCTACTTTTTAAATTGTCTTCAGTGTTCTCTCACCCAATTATACGCCTGCTTGTCCAAGGATATCAATCTTATCACGTACTTGGTGTGGATCCCGTTTTAATAAACTACCAGTAGGCTTACTCATACATAGGTTATGCTAAAATTGTGGTGATATACCTTGAAGCTGTTGTGTGACTGGATCCAAATCCAATTATTATGAAGATAGCCATTGGTGCCTATTTTCTAATTTCCCATCAGGGGAATTCAACCCAAACCCAACTTCACGGGGTTGATGACCAAGAAGTCACAAGCCCATAAAATGAATTAACAGCAGACAAAATCACGTCATGATGTTATTTTGGGTTGGGTTGGATTCTGACACACGTCATGCCTTTGACAGAGTTTGGTTGGTTCTTAAGTTTAGGGGCTGCGACAACGAGGTCATGTAGCCCCGTGTACTTTGGGTGTGTGTAGAATCTGTCTGATAACCGGTGTTAATTGTGATGACTGTATTAGTGTGTGTATCTGTTTTTTAATTTAAGTACAGACTGCAACTTAGAATTTTTCAAATAGTTCCTACTTTTTCCGCCAAACGCCACCGTCAACGACTACTAGGCCTAGTTTAGAACTTACCTACTAGACGCCACCGCAGTCGGCTCTTGGCAACGAACGTAGAAACCTAAGAGCGTTGTTTACATTCTTAACCTATCCAATTTAGCTTCACACAGGTGTAATTAGTGGAAGGTTCTTTAACATGCCATAAATCTATGACATGGGACCGCCGGCTTTACTTCCCCTCCGAGGGAAGGCATACTGAGGGATTTTTAACGCTCTTAAAAAATCCGACGGCTTCGGCCGGGTTTGAACCCGCTATCTTGGGCATAGAAGCTCAGCATGCTACCGACTACGCCACCGAAGCCACCGCGTTTGACAGAGTTCCATTTAATCTCATGAATAGGAATGAATGAATACGACTAGCCTACTTGTTGACGGATTTACAGGAGGCAGTCGTGACCTTATGATAGGAATTACCTAGGCATTTATCTTCAGTATGTGTGGGAACCCATGGTAAACCACTTGCTGGGTGGCTAAGCGGAGAATCGAACCCAACATTTCTCGGTTTACCTCACTGGGCTGTGTGTAGCCCGTTCTTACCCTCAGACTAGAATTGAGATTTCTTGACAGTCAGGAATCAAACTTGGACCCCAGAAGTGACAACCAAGAACTACGCCATCTGGTTGGTCACATTTATTTTTAAGAATAATATGTATGTCTGTTAGGTAGTCATTCCGAAAGCTGGTTGGATCCTCAAAAGGCACTGCCGTTAGGTTATGTGGGTAGATACCCACAAAAACCCATGGCAGCGCTATATTAAGGCGTACTAGGCAAGAAGGGGAGTGAGGTAGTTTGTCATTGCTTTCCTCACTGAGTCAGTACAGCAGTACTAACCCTATGAGTAGAACCTTTCACAGCATCCACAGGCACTTACTGTGCCCTGAATGTCATTACTAAGCACCACCCATACCTCAGTAGCTTCCATATAATCACAGCCATGAGTGAGACTGAGACATCGGTGATACTCTAGCCTGTGCCAACAGGCACTGACTGTGCCCTGAATGTCATTAATCCGCACCACCCACACCTCAGTAGCTTCCATATAATCACAGCCATGAATGAGACTGAGACATCGGCGAAAAGCCTCATTTTACTCCAGCCTGTGCCAACAGAAATATGAAAATGTAATGCATTCATCAAGAGATGGCAAACATGCCCCGAATAATATGTAACTTACTAATAAGGGATTGAAATTCCTACAGGAACATTTACAACTTTCCCTGTTCACTCAGCCAAGATATTCTGCAGATCTTTCCTGTGGGCCTCAACATTATTTTATTTTATTCCTTTCCTGATGAAACTCCGGTGGTACCTTACTTGAACTCCTAGGGCAGCTCCCCATGCCTGTCCCTTACACAGCTACACACACTACTACATTCATCACGTAATCGGAGGAATACAACCCACACACAACTGCACGGGGCTGATGACCAAGATGTCCCAAGCCCATAAAATGAATTAACAGCAGACAAAATCACGTCATGATGTTATTTGGTGTTGTGTTGGATTGTGACACACGTCAGGCGTTTGATGTCCGACCACCAACTACGGTGGCCATCTTGGATTGCAGTGTCAGGTCCGGTAGTATAGAAGGTCCTGATTACGCTCTATTAGTTCCAACGTTCGCCACCAGGGGATGACTGCGATGGCATTTAGTAGACGCGTCCGCAGGTAGGTGTCGTGGATGGTAGCATTTGGTGGCAAAAGTAGGAACTACTTGAAAGAATTAATCGTCTGCAATCCTTCTACCTGAAACACAAATAACACACACTAATTCAGCCATCAAAATTAACACCGGTTATCAGACAGATTCTACATACACCCAAAGTACACGGGGCTATATTACCGCGTTGTCGCAGTCCCTAAACTAAGGAAGCAAACAACCAAACTTAGAAATTATCACTGAGCTGTGATCTGCACAGCCAGTGTCTGGCGCGGAGTGGAATGCAGGACTACTGTCGACCTAAATATTATGTGCACTCGAGTTTGAAGGTTGTTTGTGTAGTAAACAATAAACCTACATAAAATCCAATAACATCATCATTTTCGTCGGTCTATTTTACGTTAGGTCATGTAGGTTTGGAATTTTTAATTTATATTTTAATATTTTTTTAAATCGCAGTTGGAACACAAAAAGTGCACGTTTTTAAGGGTGTTTCAACCATGCGTCACATTTAAGAATTATTATCTCAAAAACCCGTCATCAGATCGAATCCAAATTTAAACACAATATACATTGGAATGTTGTATAACTGGTTTATAATTTTCAATATTGTGTGCGTCCAAGAAACAAAGTTGTTATCATTTTTGTAAGGTAACTATTTCTCGGCTCGGGGTGGTTGGAAAATGTAGTTCTTGGTTGCAATATAATCCTTATACATCGAAAAGTTATGCTGTATGACTGTGAAATACGTAAATTAATTCACTTATTTTATATAGGTTTGTATTTCTACGGGGAATTAAGACATGGTACACCAGCTAGCCGCTTCCGGAAAATCTGTACAGCGTTGCCGAAATGGTTCCCACACGCATCATGTCGCGTCTCGCTCGGAAATTATGGGCACCATCTCAGCAACGCTGTACAGCTTTCTCCGCAGCGGCTAGCTGGTGAACCATGTGTTATTTCCCCGTACAAATACAAACCGATATAAAATAAGTGAATTAATTTACGTATTTCACAGTCATATAGCATAACTTTGTGATGTATAACGATTACAACGCAACCAAGAACTACATTTTCCAACGACCCCGAGCCGAGAAAAAGTTACCTTACAACAATGATAACAACTTTGTTTCTTGGACACACAAAATTGTGAAATTAATAAACCAGTTATACAACATTCCAATGTATATTGTGTTAAAATTTGGATTCGATCTGATGACGGGCTTTTGAGATAATAATTCTTAAATGTGACGCATGGTTGAAACACGCCTAAAAACGTGCACTTTTTGTGTTCCACCTGCGATAAAAAATGTTAGAATATAAATTAAAAAATCCAAACCTACATGAACTAACGTAAAATAGAACGACCAATATGATGATGTTATTGGATTTTATGTAGGTCTATTGGTTACTTAACAAACAATCTTCAAACTCGAGTACACATAATACTTTGGTCGACAGTAGATACCTCGTTCTTTGGCTGACATCTAATTAATGGCTATATTAATAGCATTGGGGAAAGGAAAATGAGGCAATGTTGTTTGCTGATGACCTTCTGGTATGGGGAGAGGATGTGGAAGAAGTACAAGAGCAATTGGATGAGTGGGAGAAAGTAGTGTTATCATATGGGATGACATTCTCAGCACAAAAGAGTGAAGTGGTCATCACAACGAGGAGGAAGAGGCTGGATATGGGCATACCACTTGGGGGACAGCAGTTACAGAAAGTAGAATTCTTCAAGTACGTGCGCAGATGGATTGTTCAAGACTGTTAGAGGGATGATATGGAATAAAGATGTACCACAAAAATGTAAAGGAATCATCTACAAGATCTACTTTGTGCCAATTTTGACGTATGGTTCAGAAATATGGGCGATGAAGGAAAGGGACAAGAGTAAAATACGAGCAGTGGAGATGAAGTTCCAGAGGAGTAGGGTAGGAGTGACAAGAATGGACAGAGTAAGGAATGAGAGAGTCAGAGAGATGGTAAGAGAGGAACCATTGCAAAATAGAAAAGAGCTATCTAGGCTACAATGGTATGGACATGTGAGAAGGATGCGAGAGGAGAGGATACCGAAGATGTTTGGAATGGAAATGAAGGGAAGGAGGCCTAGAGGAAGACCAAGGGACAGATGGCTGAACGGAGTTAAGAAGAGTGTGGAGGAAAGAGGAGTGCACTGGGATACAGTGAAGGACGAGAGAGGTGGATGGACAGGAAACGATGGATGTGTGTAGAATTTGGTGGTGGTGGTGGTGGTGGTGGCAGCGGTGGTGGTGGTTTAGTCCCAACTACTTGGTTGTGTGGATTTTTGTCTGAAAACCTGTGATATTGTGATTGCTGTTTTCGTGTGTATATTTTGTAATACAGGTGTGGATTGAGAAGAAGGCAGCCTTGGACTTAAATTATGAACTATCCCGACATTTGCCTGGAGCAGAAGTGGGAAACAATGGAAAACCACTTCCAAGATGGCTAAGGTGGGAATCGAACCCGGGACTCCAGTAGTAGGCTATTTTATGATAACCTGTTATATGATGTTGTGTGTGTATTTACAATTGAGGCTAGAATTCGGAAGGAAGGGGATGTGGCCTTACGATCAGAACTATCCCGGTATTTGGTTGAAGTAGAATAGAGTTGATGATGATAATTGTTGTTTTAAGGGGCCTAACATCTAGGTTATCGGCCCGAAGTAGAATAGAGAAACCATGGAAAACCACTTCTAGTGGTTCTGACAAGGTGTACCGAGTGACTGCTAATAAGCTCAGCTTGGCAATGTATAGGCTAAGGTGGTTCAAAAAGTAACGAGCCGGAGGCATAATTACAGAAACCAGTACCTGTGTGTTAGAAGCATTGGCGTTGGTTGTAGAGGCACTTGTCCCACTGTGACACGAGGCGGTGAATGGCTTTGTTATAAAATTCCCTGGGCTGCGATGTGAACCATTTCAGCACGTACCGCTGAACATCGGCGTCCGAGGCGAATCGTTGGCCCCACAGAGCCCTTTTCAGGTGACCAAACATGGCGTAATCACAGGGAGAGAGGTCTGTACTGTATGGAGGGTGACCGAGAACCTCCCATTTGTATTTCTTCAGGAGTGCCGCGACTGTGTTGGCCGTATGAGGTCATGCATTGTCGTGGAGCGACCACGGCGGCTATGGCATTCACTGTCACTCGGCGGTCCTGGGTAATGAGTGCATAAACCAGCTGGACGTTGTCATCGGTAATGCAGGGGGGTGCCCCAGACCGGGCATCATCGGCTAACGACACCCGTCCTTCCCTGAAGCGCTTGTGCCACGACTTGACTTTTGCAAGGGATATGAAATGTTCGCCGTACACTTGTGACATTCGGCGGTGAGTGTCCGTTTCCCCTACTCCTTCCGCTGTCAGAAACCGAACAACACATCTTTGCTCTTCGGTTGACGCCACCATGTCACTGTTTGCAATGCGACTGGCAGCGTTGGACGATTGATGCATGCTGTTGCTCGCTTTGTATCGTCACGTGACGTGCACGCGTGGCCTCTAGCGACAGGCTGTGACCTTCCACAGTCTGATCGGAACCACACCTCGTTACACACGCCACGATTAGCCGATGTAGTCACCGGTTTGCGCATTACAGCCTCCGGCTCGTTACGTTTTGACCGCACCTTGTACACTGCACAAAGCAGATGAGACGGCCTCGGTGGCGTAGTAGGTAGCATGCTGAGCTTCTATGCCCAAGGTCGTGGGTTAAACCCGGCCGAAGTCGTCGGATATTTTTAAGAGCGTTAAAATCTCTCAGTATGCCTTCCTTTGGAGGGGAAATAAAGCCGGCGGTCCTATGTCATAGATTTATGGCATGTAAATGAACCTTCCACTTATTACTCTTGTGTGAAGCTAAATGAAAGGTTAGATTTGACTAACGCTCTTAGGTTCCAACGTTCGTCGCCAGGAACTGACTGCGGTGGCATCTAGTAACCAAGTTAAGAACTAGTAGTCGATGACGGTGGCGTTTGGTTTCAAAAGTAGGAACTACTTCAAAATTGAATGTCTGCAGTCCCTATTTGAATTAAAAGCAGATAACACACACTAATACAGTCATCACAATTAACACCGGTTATCAGACAGAGTCTACACAGGGGAGCGTGATGGCGCAGTGGCTTAGCTTCTCGCCTTTCACCCGGACGGCCGGGGTTCGAATCCCGGTGACAGGGGGGTGGAATCTTCACCTGGAAAATCACGTGGCGTCGGGAAGGGCATCCGGCCTTAAATCCCCGGCCAAAACCAAAATGAGCCTGGTTGGCTCCGGCGATCCCCATTAATTGGGAAAAGCCGAAGGAAGGGGGTATCAGACAGAGTCTACTCACACTCCAAGTACACGGGGCTACATGACCACGTTGTCGCAGCCCCTAAACTGAGGAACCAGCCAACGGGTATCTAAAATGGAAGGAATTAATTCACAGCAAATCATCGATTGGAAATCATTTATTTTATTAATTTTCAGCCGTGTTGGCTGAATTGGCGGTTTGGTTAGAATGCCACAAAAACACATTCTCTTTAACAGTGTACTGCAAATCTATACAGTGTTGATGGTTCTATGAACGAATGAAAATTAAACAATTTCGTTCTATTCAGCTCTGGCATAAGAATTGGGCCACCCCTGTAAAAAAAAAACGCCAGGGCACATTTTCAAGCTCCTAAACCAGAGGGAATTACAGTAGTAGACTAATGTACCAAAATCTTCCAAATCGTTTCAATAGTACAGAAAAATCTTGCATTTCTTATTTGTTTATAAAAATCGTTTAAACAAACAAACAAGACGATTGCCTCTATAACTGTGTCGTGTCCAGCCCGCATAACACTAGAGCCGGACGGGTGGTGTCCACACATGGGACGCTCATAAGTAACTGATTGTGAATTCAAGAGGAACAGAAGTACCGACAAGAGTGAGGAATTTTACTTTGTTGTCATAAATATTGACAATTTGTTTAAATAGTCAGTTAAAACCAATGAACTAGAAGCCCGTTTATGTGCATGCGAGATTTCTCAAACCAGCCCTCTAGTCCCATCTAATAGCATTAGTAATCGCTCCGGTATCGCCTAATAATGATTTGCTCACGCGTTAATCGCCAAACTGCGTGGAAAATTAGCGTTTCAATTGTGTGGTATTTTTTGTGTTATATTTTTTATTCCATAGGTCGCAAACTAACAAATGATGTCGAGCATAGTTCTACGTAAATATTAATGAATTTTTTCCCACAGTTAGAAATTGTGCATATGGTATTTAAGCCTCGTTATGGTTGCGTATAAAAATAACAATGTGCGGTGAACCCCAATACCCTCATCCCCCCCTCCAGATTGCAACAGATTTCATAAACATATAAATGTCGAACAACCGCACACAGACCTTGTTGGTTGGTTACCAAATGTTACCGACTATGGAACAGCTGTTGGGAATGCAATCTACAAACTAAACTTCCCCCTCCCTTCCATTCCCTACCCAATCCTCATCCCCTCCTAGCCATTATATTCCCCCACAAATGCTTCTCCTCCAATTTCTCACTTATAAATGGTCAACCACTGATATGCTTGTTGGTCGTGCTGCCTCTAACCAAATATGCCCATAATGCTCAAATCAGTTGCTAGCGATACCCTCAAGTTCGTTGGCGAGATTTGCATAACGACACAACAGAGATCCAGTGTGGATGACCAGACTAGATTGGGTTATTCTTCGTCTCTACTTGACTTTCAAATTAGATTTACTTCCCTCTTGCTTTTTCATTCTTTCTTATAGAGGAGATTCCGCGAAATTCGCAGTGTTAAGGAATTGATGCTAAACATGATAAATTAATGGAATGAGTTTAAGAAATTTACAGGTACAGTGAAACTTGGATAATTCAAACCTCAAGGGACCAGTCAAAATATACGAATTGTCCAAAAATTCGAATTCAGAAAGTTCTTTGAAAACGATAGAGAAAATATATTGTTTTACGTTTACATAATGATTTACGTTCAACAAAACAGATGAACAGACAGCGGTACTGTATAATGACTGTATCGTAGTATCTTTAATCATCACTATTTTCTCCGCCAAATCCAAAGTTTTGTATGGAACCCGAGGCTTTGATGACGACATCTTAGCTCTGTACACACACAGGGAAAACCAAACTTCTGTACAATCAAATGTCGAATCAAGCCACTCAGAATACTGCAGTACACAGCACGCACTACCAGACGGGTGTAAGGGATGACACTGTTATATGAGTTATGAGATGTGGAGCGTTGCAAAACAATGGGCATTGACCTCGGAAGGAGAGTCGCAGGCGTGTTGTTTTATAGTCAGGCAAAACAATCGAGTAGGGGCCGCATGCCAATGATAAAACGTCGTTTTTCGGGAACTCCTGACCAAAATCTTTGGCTTTCGATCGGCTGTTTACACGTAAAAACTTCGAATTATCCAAAATATAATTCGAATTAACCACGATTTTTTAGCATTGATTGAATATATAAAATGCTAGGGACCAAGAGAAAAAATCGAATTAAAGAAGATGTCGAATTAAGGAAGTTCGAATTAGCCACGTTCCACTGTATTAAAATACAGGGGATGTCTCATAACTAAGGCCCGGATAGTTATGAGTTTAAATATGTTTTATTTAACTAATACTTTCTATTTATTTACATATTTTTGCCGTTTTTATAAATAAATACATATTCTGGCGTGTTTAATCATAAGTAGCCTACATTATGTCCTATATTTTGTGGTATGTTGTACTCCTTAGTATGTTGTACTGCCCAAATATTCGACCATTGGCAATTCCAGTAATTTGCTTCTCATTTCATGAATGCACCCTGTATTGTAGTAGTATTTCTAGACAGGAATTCCGCGGTCATTAAGTATAGCAAGGGAGCTGAAGTCAACAGTCTCATTAAAGCTTCCAATAGTCCTTACTCTGACAGGAGATTTTACTTGAAATTACAGTGGTCTGCGCAACTTTTGAGTTTTGACAGAGTGCTATGAAAGTTTTTGAAGTGACCTTATCTTCTACTCTCTAGAATGAAATTTGAAAACATCACATACTCTACATGATTTTTTATCGCGCATCTGCAGTAAGTATTTAGGATCCGGAAACTGAGGCAAGCCCCGGCCTATTAAGCGGGAACATTTTGTAGTGTAGACAGGATTATGGATTATTCAAGCAGATGGACGTTTCAACTATATTTAGATTAATAGAGGGACATAAATATGATACGTATTTGAGTCGTCCAGTTGCAAAACTCGTTTAATCCACTTGTGAATAAGGATCAGGTCTTAAAATTATTTATTTAATAAGTTAATTTAACTTTTTTTGTTTCATTTTATTTTATTTTGTTTTGTTTTATTTTGATTTTGTTTTGTTTAATTTTATTTCATTTTATTTTGTTTTAAATTGTTTTATTTAACTTTTTGTTTTATTTTGTTTTGTTTTTGTTTTGTTTTGTTTATTTTGTTTTGTTTTATTTTGATTTTGTTTTGTATGTTTTATTTTATTTTGTTATGTTTTATTTTGATTTTCGAGAAAACAAACATAATAACAAAAACACAAAAACGAAGCAAAAAGCACAATTCAAAAACAAAAGCAAAAGCAGAAAACAAAAAACAAGAAACACAAAGCAAAAAGCAAAATTCAAAAAAATTAAAAACAGAAAACTAACACAAAACCAAAACCAAGAAAGAAAAGCAAAAAGTAAAATTCAAAAGCAAAAGCACAAAGCAAACACAAAACCAAAAGCCAAAAACACAAAGCAAAAATAAAAAGTAGAAAACAACAAACACAAAAGATACGTGAGGCAAAGTCTAGAGAAACGTTTCTCATGAAAATGATTCTTATTCACAAGTGGATTAAACGAGCTTTGCAACTGGACGACAGATTTAAGAACATATTTTGGAAATTTAATCACATATTTTCCACTTTTAAGCACACAAACAAATACATATTTCTGAAAAGTTAGCACATAATTATCCGGGCCTTGCTCATAAGCAATGTTGTTTGTTAAAGAAAATTTTATTTGGAAAGTTTTCTGACAAGAAATTAAACTATTCTTCAAAGTAGAGACCATCAGATTCTAAGGTCTTGAACCATCTTTCAGCGAGGTTTCTTATCCCACGACGGTACCAGTCTCTGGGTTTTGATACGAAGAATTCGGCAAGACCCACTTCCACAGCTTACATTTTTACGAAATTTCTTCCACGCAAGAAATGCGTCATGGATCGAAAAAGTTGGTTATCTGAAGGCGCAAGATCCGGGCTGTATGCTGGATGTGGTAGCAGTTCAACTCCTCCCAATTCCTTAATTGTTGCTACGGATGTTCGTGCAGTATGAGGTCCCGCATTGCCCTGCTGCAAGACAACTCTATTTTGGTTAACTAATGCTGGGTATCTTCGTCTCAAAAGGCGGCTTCGGTGGCGTAGTCGGTAGCATGCTGAGCTTCTATGCCCAAGAGAGCGGGTTCAAACCCGGCCGAAGCGTCGAATTTTTTTAAGAGCGTTTAAAATCCCTCAGTATGCCTTCCATCGGAGGGGAAGTAAAGCAGGCGGTCCCATGTCATAGTTTTATGGCATGTTAAAGAACCTTCCACTAATTACACCTGTGTGAAGCTAAATTGGATAGGTTAAGAATGTAAACAACGCTCTTAGGTTTCAACGTTCGTTGCCAAGAGCCGACTGCGGTGGCATCTAGTAGCTAAGTTCTGAACTTGGCCTAGTAGTCGTTGACGGTGGCGCTTGGCAGCAAAAGTAGGAACTATTTGAAAAATTCTAAGTTGCAGTACTTAAATTAAAAAAAGAGATAACACACACTAATTCAGTCATCACAATTAACACCGGTTATCAGACAGATTCTACACACACCCAAAAGTACACGGGGCTACATGACCGCGTTGCTGCAGCACCTAAACTTAAGAACCAACTAACCATTCGTCTCAAAATTTCATAAACTCGTTCCATTTGTTCAGAATAAAGATCCTTATTGACTGCACGCCCGTTTGGTGCAAAATCTCAGTGAATCACTACATTAAATTTCCACCAGACATAAAATATCACTTTGGGGCCGAACCGATCCTTTTTAACGATGACTTTGGCAGGTTGATGGGTACTGAGCCACTGATTCGAGGCTTCAGCGTTGCAGTAATAGACCTATTCTTGATCACATGTGACAGTTCTTCTGATGGGATTACCGATAAACGTTCAAAAAAAGAGTTAGCGACAGCATATCTCTATCTTTAATTCATACCCCACTATAAGTGATTTTACCTTTTCATTTCTTCCAACAATCTCCATTCAGTGGGAATTTAAATTGCGGAGCGGCTTTACGAGAAAGCATGCAAGCCTATCACTCCAGCTTCGGTCAGGATCCAACTGCTGAGTCGTGCCGAGTTAAGAATTCAGAGAAGAGAACATGTGTTTGGAATTTTGCTGTTCACCTCGGCTTTTCTGTATTGCGCCTGGGACCTGCCGTCCGTGCGAATTTAAGCATACCCTGGGTAAACCGTTAAAGATACCGAGCGAAGTTTTGGCAGGTTGCTGGTAAAGGTATAAATAGAGATACACGTGAACAATAAGAAGTTGAAGGAAGAAAGGGTTATGTATGAGGACGATACAATTGGCTGAATTTAAATACAGTTTAATAAATTCCAACACATCTTGCAGTTTATCAAAGGACAGTAAATGCCATATGAAGATATATATTGAGAGAATACTTTCGTAGTAAGTATACCAGAGGACCTTTAATTACCAACGTTCCTGTCCAATCGGAACAGTTTTTCCAAGTATCCGCACCTATCCAGGGAGTACTGTAACGATCGTCTCTCAGCCATGGAAGGGTTTAACCCCGTGTAGGGAAGAAGTATGATTAAGATATTTCATTGTTACTTATTTAATGAATGAAAATCCACAGCCTGCTTCCAGTCTCCGACCGGGTCAGGAATGGAATGAATGAAGCCCCTATCTAGCGGCGAGGATATGAACTGTGCCGGCTGCCGAGGCCTGACGCACTCCTCTGGGGCAATGATTAAATGCATGACAGATGAAATGAAATGAAAGTGGAGAGTGTTGCTGGAATGAAATTTTGACAGGGAAAACTGGAGTACCCGGAGAAAAACCTGTCTGCCTCCGTTTTGCCCAGCACAGATCTCACATGGAGTGACCGGGATTTGAACCACGGACCCAGCGGTGAGAGGCCGGCGTGCTGCCGCCTAAGCCACGGAGGCTTCGTTACTTATTTAATATGTTATCCTAATTTTAATGCATTAGTTTTATTTTGTGTTACGTTTTTTAATTTATATGTTTATATAATTTAATAATTTTATATTTGCGTAATGTTTATAATCTTAATTTTTTATGATTCTAATTCTATAAGCTTATTTAATTTTAATTGTAAAAGCTTATTTAGTTTTAATTGTAGTTTTATAACATTAATAATTTTTAATTTTTTCAAGCATAATTTATTTTCAATGTTAATGTTTTTCATCATATTCTATTTTTTTTTCGTTTTACTTTATTATATTCATTTATTATATTTCATCAAGCATCTTAGGTCAAGAAGATAGGAGCATTTGGTTTTCTGAAATATTAACACTTCCAAAATAAATAAATAAATAAATAAATAAATTAAAAAAAAATACGAGCCTTACAGTAGTCGCATATGATGTGTCGGTTGGTTGGTTGGTTCTTAAGTTTAGGGGCGGCGACAACGCGGTCATTTAGCCCCGTGTACTTTGGGTGTGTGTAGAATCTGTCTGATAACCGGTGTTAATTGTGATGACTGTATTAGTGTGTGTTATCTGTTTTTTAATTTAAGTACAGACAGCAACTTAGAATTTTTGAAATAGTTCCTACTTTTGCCGCCAACCGCCGTCAACGACTACTAGGCCAAGTTCAGAACTTAGCTACTAGACGCCACCGCAGTCGGCTCTTGGCAACGAACGTAGAAACCTAAGAGCGTTGTTTACATTCTTAACCTAACCAATTTGGCTTCACATAGGTGTAATTAGTGGAAGGTTCTTTAACATGCCATAAATCTATGACATGGGACCGCCAGCTTTACTTCCCCTCCAAAGGAAGGCATACTGAGGGATTTTTAACGCTCTTAAAAAATCCGACGGCTTCAGCCGGGTTTGAACCCGCTATCTTGGGCATAGAAACTCAGCATGCTACAGACTACGCCACCGAAGCCGTCATACGATGTGTAACATCTGACATGTTATTCGAAAAATTCCATATTACTTACTTATTATTTACTACTTGTAAAAGTCCAGTGCCAAATCCTTTCAGCAAATATGATATAATGAATATGTTCACACCAAAGAACGGCAGTTTGAATATGATTTATTGTAGGAGTATCTGTAATACCGCCACCAAACCTTGAGGTAAACCGTATGCGATTTACATTCCACATAGCCACATAGCCAACAGTATTGTATGTCGTTGTACCAATCTCCGCCACCGCACACGCTCATTGTTTCCGTTGCATTTCCGTCCCACTTCCGTCCCTTTTTACAAAATCACCCGCACACAAAAATATACAGCAACCGAGTGGAATGATGTTAAACATTAACAAGAAGTTCCGTGACGAACTAAAGAGCCTACTTTTCATGACAATGACTATTCTACAGTATATGAACCTATCTAGAATAATTACGAAATTTAGTTGGTAATATCGAAATGTCTAATTAGTTCGAAATATTCCTGGTATAATGTAGCCTAATAGAGCACTACAGTTGGCAGCCCTGGTGAATGAATATATTCTTAGTTCCATGTCTTAAGGTACAGAATACAAAATTTGGTTGAAGTCCAATGGACGTTACATGCAGTTAGACATTGGATCTATCAGTACGCGTAAAAGCATGTTGGCAACAATGTCATGCGTGTGCTGGTCAGAAATAATCGGAAATATTAAGATATCTTGTTGTGCCAATTTTGGATGAAATCCATTTGTAAGTATAGAAGTTACATGTATTTTAAAATTAGACCTTACAGCAAGCATAGAATAATGTTGGCAGCACCGACTTATATTAATTACTCCAAATTAATCTAGAGTGTCAGGTCCTATACGCGTGCAAAGTATAGAGCTGTTGGCTTGCATACTTTCTCATATATTGATATTAGGTTAAAAATATAGACAGCATTTATTAACAGTTGGCAGCCCTGATTGCTCTTAAGAATACGTATAGTCAGATCTGTTATGTTACACATAGCACATACGAAATTTGGTTGAAATCTAACTGATAGTATAGAAGTTACATGTATTTAAAAACTGGTACTATCAGCAAGCTTATAATCATGTTGGTAGAACTGACGTATATATGTTACTCCAAATTAATCTAAAATGTCAGGTACTATACGTGTGCATAGTTTAAAAGCTGTCGGCTTGCTTACTTTCTGATATATAGGTATTTGGATAAAAGAAATAGAGAGAGCAATTATTAACAGTTGGCAGCCCTGGTGGCTCTTAGGAATACGCTCAGTCATATCTGTTTATGTGCACATATTACATACAAAATTTGGTTGAAATCCAATTGATAGTGTAGAAGTTACATGCATTTAAAAATGTGACCTATCAGAAGGCTTAAAATTATTTTGGCAACACTGTCAAGTATGGCCTCCTGGAAATTAAATTGCAATAGTATTATCTACACGTGTGCCAATTTTGGAATAGCTCCCATGCATATCTTCCATGATATCCAACATGGAGCTCAAATTTCCATTGCGTTTTTTCAGCAGTTGGTAGCACTGACATCATTTTCAAACATGGACGTGAGATATTCCGGTATACATCTTTACTCATACTAAATTTGGTTTCGATTGCTGCAGACGTTTAGGAGTTGATAGGGGGGGGACACACACACAGCCAGACAGACCGACAGACAGAAGGACAGACTGACAGAAAAACAGACACACATTTTCCCGGATCGATCTCATAAGTGTACTTTTTCCTCATTTTTGCAAAATGTGAAAAGTAGGCTAAAAATAGTGAGCAATCGAGCGGAAAGGTGTTATAGATCAAAACCAATTCGTTGACATAAGGCTGAAAGATTCAACCATCAGCATCTTTGACAATATAGCAGGTGGTTAACATACAGACCACTAACCCATAAGGGGTTAAGCCTGGCTAGAGTGTTGGAATGAGGTTAAAAAGTAAGTATTCCTGAAATCCTTGCGTTAATTTTCGTTATACTGAGAGATTACGTTTTAGACTCACGTTAGGAACAGACTCTGAGGATAGATTCTGGTAGCAGTGGCGTGAAACAAGAAGGCCTGAAATCTCTCCGCCTGTTAATGTGAAGAGACCTTCTCGAGGCAGGCTGAGCGAAGAGGGATGGTTTTAATGTACTCCTGTGACAGCTGCGCTACATTTCCTCGCGCAACATAACTCTCACATGTTCCTTCCTGCGTGTTAATATAAACTCGGCAACAATTTATGGTTTAATATCAGAAACCTAGAATTTGTCAACCAAAATATCCATCTTCTAAAACGTGTATATTCTAGCGTTAGTTCATAGAATAGTGACTTTTCTTCTTGTCTTAATGAGAATGCGGTTACGAAAATGCGAGTGTGTATACTTTCTCAAGTCTATAATCTTCCAGGATAGATATTGAAGATACACGTTAAATAATAACCTTCGTGGTTAACAAAAGTTTGATGCTTTTTAGTTGGTCAACACGATTGCACCCAATTGAGATGGATTATTCCCTAAACCTGAAAAAGAATTACATGAGATTAATAAATACACTAGGATGACCAGTTTCGATCGTCAAGCGATCATCAGCAGATCCATTACACTTAGGCTATAAAATCTATGCCTGAAAATATGGGTGGAGATATTTACAATATATACACATATTTAGTGCAGTATAAGTTGAGATACTGCAACTCGTCAAGATTTGTTTGTTGTGGTTTGTGTGATGTTTTGTCGAGTGCAGACAGTGACCAAGTCAACTGTTCTCAACAGGACCGCGCAAAACTCAACCAGATAAGTAGCCTGTACAATACAATCTGAATTGACCATTTTCAACAACCACATATTCACTCCAAACAAACAAATTCCGGAGGTCAATTACCACTTCCAATATGATGAGTAACATCTGACATGTTATTCGAATAATTCCATATTACTTACTCGCATTTTTAAAGACTAAACTCATAGTGCTTACCTTGTGCCAGAAAACTTGAAAGATTCCTTCGTGTTATTACCATCGGTAAGTAAGTTCTCATTACGATTATTTCTGCAATAACTAACTAACTTTTTTAAACTCCAGTGACAAATCCTTTCAGCAAATATGATAATTATAGACTAATAGTACTGTATTTTGGCCGACAGTACCTGGAGTGCTTACATTAAATAAGAATGACAGCAAAAGTAGTAAGATTTAATAAATCATAATTGTTTTCAGCAAATATGATATAATGGATATTTTCCTAATGGCATAACAAAAAATAAAATTGACCATGTTTTAGTGGAAAGTAGACACAAAAGTAGCATCGTAGATGTAAGAATCAGGAGAGGTGCAGAATGTGGAACAGATCACTACCTAGTCATTTTCAAACTTAGACAAAAACTATGTATAGTCAAAAGAGTGAAACAAACTACAGCTCCAAAAATTAATATCAAAAGGCTTACTGATCAAACTATAAACAAGTAGTTCCGTGAAGAACTATACAGCCTATTTTCATATATCCTAATGTTAATTGCCACTATCAACATACACAATTTCAGTTTGATTGCTGTAATAGATTCGTAGATATTGAGAACCGACTAAATATTTCGGATGGTCGCCATGTTGGATTTTATATATGTAGGTCCTAGAGTTTACTGTTGCATGCAGATTATTGTGAACGTGTAGTATTCAAACTTCAATCGCATAATTAAGACACAAGAAAAAACAAGGAGATTTAAAAATTTGTCACAGCTACCATCTTGAGGTTATGGAAACAATTGAAATAAATTAGATGCCAGTGGATTAACATTCGGATAAAGATTTACTGTACCAAGTTTCACTGCACGCGGATGGTTAAATTGCGAGAAACGTCCATGTGAATATTTATAATTCGCGTCACCGCCATGTTGGATTTGTGATCACCAGGTTATTTAAAGTCCTATAGGTGAACTTAAGTTCATAGCCCCTATGAACATTAAAAATGCAGTTTGATTGCTAAAATAGATTCGTAGATATTCAGTATCGTCTAAATATTTCGGATGGTCGCCACGTTGGATTGTTAAATGTATAGGCCATAGAGGCATGTACCATTAAAGGAAAATTATTGCGTAGGTTCATTATTCAAACTTTCACTTCGATCGCATGAATACATCACAAGAAATAAAAACTTAATTTTAAAATTCGCACTGCCACCATCTTGAGGTTATGTAAACAATTGAACTAAATTAGATACCAGTGGATTACAATGTGTATAAATATTTCCTGTACCAGGTTTTAGTGCGCTTGGAACATTAAATCGCGAGAAAGGTCTATTTAAAATGTTCAAATTCGCTTGGCCGCCATGTTCGTTTTGTAGTTAACCGGTTTTTGAAAATCTTATAGATGGAATTCCAGTAGTGCCCTTTATCTCCGTACAAAATTTTAGGGAGATACCGCTAATAGTTTCAGAGATATAGAATGCCGGTGAAATATTTCGCACATCCGCCATCTTGTGATTATGTAAGCAATTGAACGAACTTAAATGTCGGTGCATTACAATGTATATAAACATATACTGTACCAAGTTTCATTGCGTTTGGTTGGTCAAATCGCGAGAAACGTCTATTTAAAAGTCGCAAATTCGCTTGGCCGCCATGTTGGTTTTGTAGTTACCAGGTTTTCAAAAGTCACATATGTGAACTTATAGTAGTTCCCTCTATCACCATAGAAAATGTCAGGGTAATATCGGTAATAGTTTCGGAGATATTGAATGCTGGTGAAATATTTCGCACAGCCGCCATGTTGGATTGGTGAGTCGTAACAAACTTTGAAGGGCACGGTCGAGGTCGCTGGGAATAGTGCTATGAACTTTCCGAGTTTCATTGAAATCGCTCCTGCCGTTTAGATTTTATTAGGGGGGGACACACACACGAATCACACACACACACACGCACACACACACGGACAAAAGGTGATCTCATAAGCCTATTTTTTCAAAATTGAAAATAGGCTAAAAATGATTTTAAACTGAAGCTAACCAACAGATTCCAAATTTTAGATCAACAAGAATCAGAACAAACGGTAGAGGAAAAATGGCAAAAAATAAAGGATTCTATCACAACAATCGCCGAAGAAGTTGTAGGCTATCGAGAGGGTACGAAAGGGAAAAAAAACCTTGGTTTAATGAGGATTGCCAAAGATTAATAGACAATAGATTAAGAGCAAAAAAGTTGATGCTTACCAAACAAACTCTAACCAACAAACAACATTACAAACAGATAAATAGGGAGACTAACAAAACATTACGAGCAGCTAAACGGAACTTTGTGAAAGATCAGCTAAGAAAAGCAGAAGAAGATAGCAACAAAAATAATACAAGAGAATTTTTTCGCTTTGTCAGATATTTTAAACAAGGGTACAAGGCAAGATCAGTAGGAGTAAAAGATAGGAATGGCAATGTTGTTTGCAACCAAACAGAAGTGCTAGCAACTTGGAAAAAATACTTTGAAGACCTCTTAAATTGTGAAGAAGTGGCAACAAACATTGAAGAGGAATTGTACCTAAATGTCCAGCCAAAGATTAACCCTCCTACCTATGAAGAAGTTGAAAAGGTAGTTAAAAGTTTAAAAAACAATAAAGCCCCTGGAGAGGATAACATAATAGCAGAACTTCTTAAAGCAGGTGGAAGCCCTTTGCTAAAAAGGTTACATAACTTAATTGTAGAAATCTGGGAGAAGGAAGAAATCCCAGTAGAATGGAAGATGGCAGTAGTAGTTCCGATTCACAAAAAGGGAGATAAATTCGAGTGCAATAATTACCGAGGGATATCATTAATAAGCAGCGCATATAAAGTATTCTCAAGAATAATCTACAACAGACTAGCATGTTATACAGAAGAAATTCTTGGAGATCACCAAGCAGGATTTAGAAGCCAAAGATCTACAACAGACCAAATTTTTGTCTTAAAGCAAGTAATCTCCAAATATTGGGAGTTTAACAAAACAGCCCATCTTCTTTTTGTAGATTTCAACAAGGCATACGATAGTGTCAATAGGAAACAAATGTGGAAATACATGCAGCGGAATGGAATACCAGAAAAACTTATCACTATGGCAAAACTGTGCACAGAAGGGTCCAAATGCAAAATTAGAATCAATAATGAATATACCGAAGAATTTAATGTCAACACTGGAGTAAGACAGGGAGATGGACTCTCGCCTTTATTATTCAATTTAGCTTTAGAAGAAACATTGAAACGAGTAAACCAGCTCCACCCAGGCATTGAAGTGGGAACCAAGATAAACATATTAGCTTATGCTGATGACATAACACTCATGGCAGAAAGCGAATACGATCTAAAAATACTCACAGAAACCCTTATTGAAGAAGCCAAGGAGGTAGGTCTAATGATAAATGAACAAAAAACAAAATATCTAGTTGTAGGAAGGAATGCAGCACAAGTACAAAACCCCTTAACAGTTGCTTCATACGCTTTTCACAGATGTACTGAGTTCAGATATCTGGGAATTATCATAGACCAGAATAATATGGAAGAAACAGAAATAAAATCAAGAATTCTCAGTGGCAACAAAAGCTACTGGTCTCTGCAAAATCTCTTAAAGAGTAAAATTATATCTAGAAAAACCAAAGTGAGAATTTATAAAAGCATTATACTTCCTGTTGTCACGTATGGCTCAGAAACCTGGGTATTGTCCAAGCAAACTGAAAGGAAATTAGTAACTTTTGAAAATAGAATACTACGACGCATTTTCGGACCGATAGTAGAAAATGGCCAGTGGAGAATTAGAACAAATAAGGAATTGCGGGATCTCTACAAAGAACCGGATATCGTCGCCCGTGCCAAAAGCCAAAGACTACGCTGGGCTGGTCATGTACATAGAAGAAGTAGAGAATTGAATTTAAGGGCAGTTTTGGAAGGTGTACCCAGAGGAAGGCGACCATTGGGACGACCGAGACTTCGCTGGTGGGACCAAGTTCAAAAAGATATGAGAAAAATCGGAGTCACGGAGGACATAATGGATGACCGAGAAAGATGGCGCCGTGCTGTTGGCGAGGCCAAAAACCTGCTTAGGTTTGAGTGGCCATCTAGGTAAGGTAAGGTTTCTCACCAAAAACGACAGTTTGAAGATGATTTATTGTAGGAATATCTGTACTGGGGCCTCCAAATCTTGAGGTAATCCGTATGTGATTTACATTCCACATAGTCACATGGCCGACAGTTCGTCGTTGTACCAATCTCCACCACCGCGTGCGCTCATAGTTTCCGTTGCATATCCGTCCCACTTCTGTCCCTTTTTACAAAATCCCCACACACAAAAATATACAGCAACCGAAAGGAATGATGTTACACATTAAATATATCCAGTAAACGAGCAAAAAGATGTTACACATAAAAATAAAAATAAAAGATGTATCATGGCTTATGATGGCGTGATTGATGTCCATGGAAAATGACAAGCTTCGCTTCGGGATGTCAATAATGTATATGAGTATGCCATTATTATGCATTTATTGTGAATAATCTATATATTTAAAACAGTAAGGTGATTTTTGTTACCACGAGATTGAGAGAACGACAGAACCGATTTACTTCGTAGAGCACTCTAACGAAAGCTCTTGGCCTCTAGATTTGCAGAGTGTCTATAAAATAAACAAATATATTACGGTATATTTTTGAATTAATATAGAAAATAGCAGAATTCTCTCCCCTCACGCATGCGCACAATCCGCCTGGGGTCATGACAAAATGGCGGTGAGAAGTCCATTAAAATGTAAGTTATTTAATAAGCTTGCATGTAATTGAAAACATACATTAACCAAGTTCTGGCAATAAAATATAATAACAGTATGAACGTATACGAATGTGCAACATTGATTTATTTGGATAATGAAATGGATTATTTCCTTCAGACAGCGGCTTTTAATGATAAAGAACGGCTGCGTCTGCTGCTCACCAAGAGTGCTCGAGTAGCTATGTGGTTAAGGCGACAGACTGTGGTTACAAGCTACACCGGTTCGATCCCATCCCTCGCCGATATTTTTTTTTTTTTTCCACTGAAATATTGTTTAATCAAGGAGTATTAGTAAGGTTTTATGTCTGTTAAAGATACATATTTCTACATTCCCTCTCGGTATATTTTTGAATTAATATAGAAAATAGCAGAATTCTAGCCCCTCACGCATGCGCACAATCCGCCTGAGGTCATGACAAAATGGCGGTGAGAATTCCACTAAAATGTAAGTTATTTAATAAGCTTCCATGTAATTGAAAACATACATTAACCAAGTTCTGGCAATAAAATATAATAACAGTATGAACGTATACGAATGTGCAACATTGATTTATTTGGATAATGAAATGGATTATTTCCTTCAGGCAGCAGCTTTTGAATATAATGAATGGCTGCGTCTGCTACTGATCGAGATTGCGCGAGTAGCTATGTGGTTAAGGCGACAGACTGTCGTTCCTAGGTTCGCCGGTTCGATCCCAGCCCTCGCCGATATAAGTTTTTTTTTACCATTGAAATATTGTTTAATCAAGGAGTATTAGTAAGGTTTTATGTCTGTAAAAGATACATATTTCTACATTCCCTCTCAATTCGTTTTATTTCCGTTTTACCATTGCATTACAGGATGTGATCAAAAGAACAAACTGTTGTCCTCAGTACGCCGTTTAAATATCTGCAATCAGTTCCTATAACTGACAACAGATGGCAGTACATCGCCCATATAGTTCCAGTAACTGATAGCAGATGGCAGAACCATTGCATCGATATATTTAAAACCCAAGACATGGCACGTTTTCACGTGATGGAGAATTATAAAGGAGGGGAATATTTAAGAAGTGAAATTTTGAGGAACATTAACCGACAGTTGAATGTGTAGGCTATGTTGTTTATGTACCTTAATATTGCAATTTCTTCCCAATGCTTCGGTGGTCAAGTTATTAGCGTCCTAGACTAAAAGTTATAATTATGCATCGTCGATATACTCTTAAATTATTAAAGAAAAAAGTAGTTTTCCAGGCACTCGCGCGTGTCCACAATTGCTTTCGCCATAAGAGACACTTGGCAAACATAATTCGTTTGAAGGGCTCCGACATCGTGGTCACTCAGCCCCGTGTACTTGGGTGTGTATGTGTGAAATTTTCTCTCATAACCTGTGTTATTGTGATGGCTGCATTACTGTGTGTATTTGTAATTAAGGTGGTAAATGGCAAGGAGACGGCCAAGGCCTTAAGTTAGGAACCATCCCGGTATTTGCCTTAAGTGGAAGTTGGAAACCACGGAAAACCACATCCAAGATTGTCGAGGTGGGAATTAAACCTTCCTCTTCTTAGTTATACCTCAAGAGACTGAATGTGCCCCGTTTTTGCCCTCAGACCAGAATTCAATTTCTTGGCAGAGCAGGAAATGTAACCCGGGTCTCCGGGGCGATAGACAAGAATAGGTGGGCCTCCATGTGTTAATACGATTTTTGACATGCACGGGACATATAATTCAAAAACTGCCTCCATTAGGGTGACTGCCGAAGTGAGTATTGAGTATAGGCCTATGGTCGTTCCAGTAGTTGGCGAAGTGATTCTATGTTCCCCTGCAAAATGTACTGTCATAACCTATAACAGGTGATGGAAATTGCTTATTAAGAGCAGTTTCGTACTGTTTATAACAAAATGAAGAACGTCATTCTGAGCTGCGTTTTCAAGCTATCGCAAAAAATTTCGCTGGCAGGAACAATTATAAGGAATTTATTTTAAGCGATCAGTGTCATCGCATGGTCCTCACCAACCAACTTGAGTATGAAAGTCTCTGGACGGTCATGTTGAACTTCATTGTATAAGACAATTGTTTAATGATTATTTGTTTAGAGTACTGAGTCTAACTACGCAGTTGATTTCGGCAATGGAAGTATTATTTGCCATGTAATATTTAGCGGCTCCGTTATTGCAGGACACTATAGTGTTATCGAATAATACGAAGCCACATTTAAAATCCAATATAAATAGGCCATTTCAGAAACAATTCCAGATATTATGCAGTACAGTGTACTGTAAGGTCTTTGACGATCAAATGTAAACATTGTTCTACATTGTACTTCCCTTGCGTAAAATCTATGCGTGGTTACTTTGGTCTTTACTGTTGTGAGGGTAAAATTGATCTGCTGGAATATAAAATATTTGCCAAGCTGCAACAATGTAATGATATTAATTTAAAAGTCATTGAACTTATATCCAGTAGTTCAAACACATACATCAGCGTTAACAGATTGGATACTGAAGATGAAAGCCAGCTACTTCATTTCCCTATTATTGAATTTTTCAATTCCTTGGAATTAAGTGATTCGCCTCCACATACTCCGAACGTTTGAGCCATAGTTATGCTCCTTAGAAATCTGAACGTTTCCCAAGGACTCATATATGGTAATATATTAATTGTAAGAAATATGTAAGAAATTGCTTGGATTCGGATATAATAGGTGCAGTAATATTAGGCAGAGAGATCAAATCCTACGACTTGATTTAACACCTTCCGATAAAACACTTGCAGGTACAGTACATTTTCTTTTAATAGGCAACAATGTCCTATTCGCTCGGCCTACTTTATCACAATCAATCAAGCTCAAGGAGAAACTCTTGAACGTATTGGGCTATTTACCTAATCACGTTTTAAGTCATGACCAGCAGGATAGTGAAGGTACAAACAAGGTCCTGTATGGGATGGTAAAGAATAAGAGGCGGAAGGATCCTACGGATTATGTCAGAATGGTGAACAAAAGGGGACAAGGGATACAAAATAGGGAAGAACTGAAGAAAATGTGGAAAGAATATTTTGAAGAACTCCTGAACCCAAATGGAAACCACGGCGAGGAAGAAGAAATCGGGGAAGAGGTACAGTAGATGAACTGCAAACAGAAAAAGACTTAACATGGAAAGAAGTGGAAGATGCAGTGAGGAAGATGTAAGGAGGGAAGGCACCGGGTGTGGATGAGTTGAGTGTGGAGATGGTGAGAGCAGCAGGAGAGGTGGGGATACAATGGTTGTACCGAGTGATGAAGGCAGCATGGAAGGAAAGGAAGACCCTAGAGGACTGGAAAAAGGGAATAATTGTCCCGATCTTCAAGAAAGGTAGTAGAACAAAATGCAAAAACTATCGGGGAATAACACTGATGAGTCATTGTGCAAAGATGTTTGAGAAAGTTTTAGAGGAGAATTAGGACAAGGATAGAAGGAGGGATGAGGGAAGAACAACATGGCTTCAGAGCAGGAAGGTCCAAAGTGGATTTGATTTTTGCTGTAAGTCAGTTACAAGAACAGCACTATGAGTATGGAACAGATCTACTGATGGCCTTCCTGGACATTGAGAAAGCATATGACAGTGTATGCAGAAACAAAGTATGGAAGTCCCTGGAGGATAGAGGAGTAGAAAAATGGACTATAAGGTGGATAAAAGAGATGTACAAGGGAAGCGTGAACTGTGTGAAAGTGGGAGGAGAGAGATCGGACTGGGTGGAACAGAGAAACGGCCTGAAACAAAGAAGTGCACTATCACCGTTACTTTTCATTGTGGTGATGGATGACATAATGACCCGAGCGGCACAAGTAATTGGGGAAGGAAAGATGAAAGCAATGGTGTTTGCGGATGATTTGATGATTGTGGAAACAAGGAGGAGGAGATACAGGAACAGTTGGACGTGTGGGAAGGAATAATTCAAGGATATGGGATGAAATTTAGCATAAATAAGAGTGAGATGGTGATCACAACAAGGAAGAAGGAAAGGACCACAACGGGAATAACAATTGGTGGGGAACAGCTGAAGAAAGTGGAGAGTTTCAAGTATCTGGGAAGCATGATACAAGAGAATGGAAGAAACGGTAGAGAAATAAATGAGCGGGGGAGACAGGCAGAAGCATTCCGGAGGAGTGTGAGAAGCATGTTATGGAGCAGGGATGTCCCTCAGAACAGCAAGTAGATCATATATCGTACTATGTCCCTATCTTGACGTATGCCTCGGAGACCTGGGTTATGAAAGGAAGGGAGAAGAGCAAAATACATGCCAGTGAGATGAGGTTCTTGAGAAGCAGTATTGGAGCTACAAAGAGGGACAGAATAAGAAATGAGAGGACCAGAGAATTAATGAAGGAGGAACCATTACAGGATGGTATAGAGAAATCTAGACTTATATGGTATGGACATGTAAGACGAATGGAGGAGAAGAGGATACCCATGAGGATACACGAGACGAAGTGGGAAGGAAAGAGACCAAGAGGGAGACCGAGAGACAGGTGGCTGAAGGGGGTGGAAGAAAGCGTGAAGAAGAGAGGAGAAGACTGGACAAGGGTGGAGGCTGAGAGATGGTGGGAAGACAGAAGACGTTGGAGAGGCTTGTGTTCCAAACAGACCCGGCCAGTGGCTGGAAACTGTGCAAGATGATGATGACCTCATCACGTTTTCAGTCATGACCAGCAATATGTTGCAATGCTGAGAGTGCTATCTTTTAACGCCCTTAAAGTTGCAATAGTGCTAAAAAGTAATCGTACAAAGAATGTAACTTATATAAGAAGCTTCTTCAGTAAATTTGTTTTCCATTGTCCGTCATGTTTTGACGGGTTTCATCTAGTATATCTTTAACCTTACTGTTAATAATGAAAGGGCGAAAAGAATAAAATATATGAATGAATGGAGAATATTTGGTGCTTAATTACTCCTATCATAATTATTGTGATACTTCCGGAGAATTACATGTTTCCAAGGCAATTATACACATTCTGCTTTTAATATGCTTTGTGAAATAGAATGCTGTTATCTTGCAAATATTGCTTCGTACGTTTTATAATTCAGTCTAATTAGAATTTAACTCAGAGGCTGCCCGGATGGGATATATTTAAAATTCAATTTTATATATTAACCGAAAGTTATTAAAGTATGCACAAAATTATCAAACACTGAACCAAAATTAATTTGTAGAATATAATTTTATTTTACAACAAGGAAATCAAATAACAGTTAATTCTGTACCGTGAATATCATGGCGTATTGATTAGCATTCTTGGCTGTCACCGGTTCGATGCCCAGCTAAGCAATCCTGGAAGTGGTTTTCGGTGTTTTTGAATAATTTTTAGAAGGCATTTTCTGGGTTGCTTTTGTAATATATAACCAGAATTTGTTTTCAGTCAGTCAACATAAGTATTGGGGAGTAACAACTAGTTTATCACCCTAACCTCAAAGAGTTGTAGTTGTTGTTAATTCATTGGAGGGGCTTTTCGAAATCGTAGTCATGTAACCCAGTGTAATTAGGTGTGTGTAGAATTTGTATGATAACCTGTGTCACTGTGATGTCAGTAATACCGTAGTGTATTTGTAATTGAGGTAGAATTTGTGTGTAGAAAGCGGCCGTGGCCTTACGTTAGGTACTATCCCGGCATTTGCCTGGAGTAGAAGTTGAAAACCACGGAAAACAACTTCCAGGATGGTTGAGGTAGGAATCGAACCCGCCACTTCTCAGTTGTGTCTCACGAGGCTGAGTGAACTACTATTCCAGCCCTCTGACAGAATTATATTTATTAACAGAGTCTCCGTGGTGACAGCCAAGAATGCTAGCCACTACTTAACGAGGCGGATCAGCCCAATGTATTTGGGTGTGTGTTAAACTTGTCTGATAACCTGTATTTATGTGATGACTAAGGCTCGGACTCTTAGGTGCTAAAAATCGGGAAAATATTTTTTTAATGTAGTAAAAATACCTGAAATATGAGACAAACATTGTGGTGTTTGAAGCCATATTTTCAGTGTTGCCTTAGTAAACAAGAGTTTAGTGCTTTTCAGTCGGTCAACACGAATGTACCCAAAAGAGATGGGTTATGCCCTAATCCTGAAATAAATTACATGAGATTAATAAAACACTAGGATGACCAGTTTCGATCGTCAAGCGATCATCACCTGTATTTCAAACATAGATTTTATAGCCTAAGTGTATTGGATCTGATGATGATCGCTTGACGATCGAAACTGGTCATCCTAGTGTTTTATTAATCTCATGTAATTTATTTCAGGATTAGGGCATAACCCATCTCTTTTGGGTACATTCGTGTTGACCGACTGAAAAGCACTAAACTCTTGTATGAGACAAAATTAAAAATATTTAATTATAATTTAGTTCATTAATGAGAATATAAACAATATGCCGAATATAATTTATGCTATGTCTCACTAACTGCAGAAGCATTACAATACACAACGAGATACATCTTCAGGTTGTCCATCACAAATGACCGATGATTATCGCGAAATAAGCTCTTCTGATGCGCGAAACTACTACGGCAATATGTTTCTTTAGGCGTGGGTAACTTGAGTTCGCTGTTCAGCCTTGATTGCATTCCCGCATGGTTTTACTCAGAAGTAAAATTATCTTTAAATTCTGCAATAGACGTTAACTTGTAGTTGTTTTTACTATAGGCATCGTAGAACTGCCTTACACTTCACAGTTTAGGCGGCTTCGGTGGTGTAGTTGGTTGCTAGCATGCTGAGCTTCTATGCCCAAGATAGCGGGTTCAAACCCGGCCGAAGCGTCGAATTTTTTAAGAGCGTTTAAAATCCCTCAGTATGCCTTCCATCGGAGGGGAAGTAAAGCTGGCGGTGCCATGTCATAGATTTATGGCATGTTAAAGAACTTTCCACTAATTACACATGTGTGAAGCTAAATTGTATAGGTTAAGAATGTACAGTAAACAACGCTCTTAGGTTGCTACGTTCGTTGCCAAGAGCCGACTGCGGTGGCGTCTAGTAGCAAGTTCTGAATTTGGCCTAGTAGCACTGCCATCGTAATGTACAGGTCATCATGCAGCGACACCTAACGAGTGTTCAGCTGATCGGTAGGGGGTGGAGATGGCGACCATTTTGCTTTGTGCTGTGTTGTTTATTTCTTTTATGAATGAGTATCGGCGTGAAAAGTAATACTTGAGAACTCTTCTACTTACGTCATCCAGAATGAGGATTATTTATTTTCTGAAACAAATGTTCATTTTGTAGGTAGGTTATTGTATCTACGCAAATTTTACGTTGCATATTTGTCATCACACAGAAGGTTATGTTTTAGTTAAGACCCCTATATCACTTATTATTTCGACTCATACAAGGTTTTTTGGATGGTAATAAAATGTTGTTAGTTCAGGAAACCACCTTCCCAGGTCACAGGTGTGTCAAAAGTTTGTTTATAGCAACTACCAGTATTATGAAAGAAATGATAATGTGGCTTGCTTCTCCTTCCCCACCACGACAATGTAAGAAAGCAATGCATTCACAACATTCCTAGAAATTATTTGTAAATTACGGGGAATACAAGAGTGTGTGTTAACATTCCCTGAAAGTAAGATACCATTCTTCGGGACAGAAGAGCTAATCGCATTGATGGTACGTTGTTAGTTAATATGGTTTCAATTATTATAAGAAGTTCCCAAACTTCACCCTATGCTAGGACTGGAAACATTTCTAATATGATAATGCTGAGGTTAAGTTACTTACCGTATGTAAATCAGAGAAGCGATATCCAGTATTCAGTATCTACTGAAGTCAGTCCAAGTTACATTATTTGTGAGAATAGTATCTCGATCAAGCTCAAGTGAATATGGTAATGTTTTCGTGGCAGCATTTGTATAGGCTACTGTATTTACATTAACGGGATTGTTAGCACCAGGTGTATGTACTGTAGATTCTTGATACCTGATTGCAAGATTACAACCCATTGTAAATTCCTGATGCAAGAAACAATTTAGATTGAGTCATAGAAAATAAGTGCTGTTAGGATAGGCCCTGTTTAAGTCACCGTGAGGGTGGCCTGTGCATTGATTACAGTTAGAGATAGGTTACATTGTGCTTTGTCACCCACGAGCAGTTTAGGACGTGATCTGTTGAATAGCCAAGAGTAATGTGGGGTTTTCTCAGGCATCTACCATAAATCTTTTCAAAGCGGTGAACAACGAGAAAATGGAAAAGAATAGATCTTATTCTCGACGTCAAAATACTGCAATTCAGCCCTGTTTGTATGTTTCAACGTCCTAGTATATGTACCGGCAATGTGCCATTTTGTTCACTCTCAAAATGCCAGCTACATCGGCCGGATTCGAACAAGCGGAGCGAAAATTAGGCGTATGTAGGGGTAACGGATGGAAGTGCCAATCAGGCCTAAATAGCATTGCTATTTTTCTACGTCTTGAAGCGGGAGGGTAATTTATATTAGGTTTGTAGAGACTGCGTGTGAAGCGAGCTATCTGACTTGCTGCTGCGACTAAAACGACCCTAGACGTGACGTCACAGTAGGAGCCTTATGGCCTGTACATTACGATGGCAGTGCTAGTAGCATTGACGGTGGCGTTTGGCGGCAAAAGTAGGAACTATTAGAAAAATTCAAAGTTGCAGACCTTAATTTAATTAAAAAATCAGATACACACACTAATAGAGTCATCGAAATTAACACCGGTTATCAGACAGATTCTACACACATCCAATGTACACGGGATTACATGACCGCGATGTCGCAGCCCCTAAACTAAGGAACCAACCAACCACTTCACAGTGGTTGAAATGAACTGTATGTGAGTGACACTGGTTCCCGATAGCTGGGAGAAGTGGGGGAGGTAATTCTAGCACGTGGTGCAATATTGCTATGGACAAGGAAATCCCTGGCTTCCACAGTGAGTGGCACGGGGCGTCAAGTTAAGAATAACACAGTTTCAAGCTGGCATACGCTCTGCATGAAGATTAGGTAGCTCACACAATTGGAGTAACACAGAACAAAAGTGCAATAAACTGAAAGATCTAGCATACTGATTTAATAAAATGTAAATATTATGTCTTTTTATGTGCTAATAAGTGCAATTAGACGTAGTGCGGGGTCCACGCAAGGTTCACCATGAGCCCGCTTGTGAGAAGTTCTGCTGTAGATTAATTTTTTAAAGTTCCTTCTATCTCTACTTAGTATAAAACCAAGTCCCCGATTCTTGGATGTCACGGGTAATCCAGAGAACCACTGGATGGATTTTGATGCGGTTTTCACCACTCTGTACAGGATATCTCGAGAAAGGTCTCTGTAAAGAATAGTTTATTTATGATCAAAGGGAGCCAAGCGGTAACGATTTCAGTGAAAAGGTCGAAAAAAAAACCTGGCGTCCGTGCGCTTTTTAAGCTTACGTTGAGCAAACCGTGAAAAATATCAATATAACTTACTATGTGTGTAAGAATTGTTCAGCATGAAAAGTTCAAGAAAAAAGTCCGCGAGAGCATATATCTATCTTCAATACATCGCCCACTAGAAGTGTTTTCACGTTTTCATTTCTTCCAACAATCTCCATTCAGTTACTTAGGCGACAGTTTACGAGATAGTTAGGAAAAAATGCTCTTACGTAATGCATTCACAACTGTTCCCAGGCGAAGCCGGGGTGGGTTGCGAGAGTTCTCGCAAGGGTCCGCTAGTTTTGAATTAAGAAACTCTGAACCGACAGTGGTAGCCACGCTCGCCAACACGCAGTATTAGGCCATGGGGCCAAGCTCATTGCGGACTCGGTAGACATGGATTTTAGCCCCACCGTCGGCCGTCCTTGAAATGTATTTCCGTGGTTTCCCATTTTAACTTGAGGCAAATGCTGAGACAGTACCTTCTGACAGGGCCCGGCCGCCTCCTTCCATATCCTTGCTCAGTTTGAATACAATGCATACAGTAAACTCGGAGATTATTTTCCAAACGTTGATATGCCAAATTTTTTATGTTTTATTTTCCGGCGATGACGATAGAGGGGGCCAGTTTAAGTAGCACATTAGGTACCTTTACAAAAAAAAGAAGACGAGGGTGCCCAAAGAAGAGCTGGTTCTACACCGTACTGGAGGATATGCATACGCTTCAGGGCATCAATGTAGGTGCTAAAAAATATATCAACTAAACTTCTCTTCCATTTCCCCCTTAATAAACTGAATTTTTAAGGCTGATTTATTAACCTTGTCCACCCCCAAACGAAGCGATGGTTAATGCGTTATTGAAGTGAAAATATTACAGTAACGTAGTAATGATAACGTTTCACTTCCTCACACACCTTAATTAAAAGTACTTGCAGGTTTTCCAGTTTCAGGAAAACGTTAGCTAACTCGAGATAACGGAAGGTAAATTGTATCGCGAATTAAAATTAACAGAAGATTACATATCATCTCTCTCTCTCTCTCTCTGAACGTGTGCAGTTTTAACACGAAGCCATCATTTAGAACAAGTGTAATTAGCTCTAACCAAACTATAGCGACACAGTTAGGGTGGTTGAGCAACTCAGAATATTTGCATTGGGCTTCTACTTCATGCTCACCTTAATACTAATTACAATAGAACTTTCAAAGTTCTGAATGGAGATAGTTTTGTTCATCTCCGCTATCAGCTGGCGTACAATAGTAAGAGAGTGCAGTACATAATTGATAATATCAAAATATATCTAGATATATGTGGGATAAAGAGTTGTGCAACAGATGGGCAGCAGAATGGTTCTCGCCAAGGTTTCCGGATCAAATCCCAAGACATTCAGTTGGCATTTGAGGACGCTTAATGCAAGGAAGCCATGCCAGTATATTTAATGGCACGTTAAAGAACACCTTCTTCTTCTACTCTTCTTCTACACGATCAGGCCTAGCGGACCATGTGATGCTACAAGTTTCCATCTCCATCGTCTCCTATCCATAGCTGTCATCCGCCAACTGTCCACACGTATCGCTGCCTGTTGCAGATCTTCATGGAGTCCATCGCTCCACCGCTTCCTTGGTCTTCCTGGTGGTCTCCTTCCTGTGGGGATGAAATCCAGTAGCTTCCGTGGCCATCTGTGGTCTTCCATCCGGGGTACAAGTCCAGCCCACTGCAGTCTTCTGGTTTTGATGGTTCCAGCTATGTTGGCATCATGGTACAGGTCTACTTCGTGATTGTGTCTAATCCTCCATTCGCCCGTGTGTACATCCCTTACTGGCCCGAAGATCACCTCCAGGGCTCAAAAATCAGATAATTTGTCATCTCGAAATCCGAAGCACGTAAAAACGAAGTTCAAACAACATTATCATTAATTTTATTATTATTATTATTACGACACATTCATTTCATCACATCAATGGGTATGAATCAACCTATCGTCGGCTAACTTGCAATACAGTATGGTAACTTCTCTTAGGTGGCACACTGAGAAACGAGCGAACAATTGAACAGGTCTCCGAGATGACGGCCTTCTGCATGATGATATGTAGACCAGAATGTATTTACAATATTTCTAGGTTGCAAGCCAATTATTTAGGGATCATTACTACTATTATTATTATTAAAATATAATTACAATATACACAGTTTACAAAATTCAGAATGCCCGTACACATTTCATGAATTTCCTTTCAATTCCTACTCAGTTGTACAGGGCGCCAGGGAATGTTCTCCGCAGTGGTTATGTGCAGCTGCGAGAGGTAGCGTCATCAGTTTAGTTAGCAGCACAGTGTCCTTGATAGGGTGAAGGCCACATGTGTGGGCTGTCGTAATCGTCAGTGCATATAGTTGGATTATTGGAGGAGTGCAACAGTATGTTATGAATGGCTGTGGTGAGTATAAAGTTTACTAAAAAGGTGGTATATTGGCTTTCACGGCCGGTGAAATAAATTCAGCAATTCTTCAAGGTTTGCGCCGTGTCTTGTGTGGGGTTTCTCCTAGGAGACCAAGCTGGGTCATCGGCGGGCTCTTGGTGTCCCCGCCCGGACCCCCACAGGAGTGACGAACTGCGCCCCACCTCCCTTTATATTAGGTGCAACTGCACCACTTGACTGCGAGAAATAAGAGCCCGCCGATGAGCCAGCTTGGTGTCCTAGGCGAAACCCCACACAAGACACGGCACAAACCTAGAAGAATTGCTGAGTTTTAATAAAGTTTACTCTTTGTTTGTTTTGATACAAGCGACAGCCGTGCTGCCAACGTAACTGGTGACGTAATCTCTCGAAGCAGGTTGTAGGCACTGCGGAGAACATTCCCTGGCGTCCTATATAACCTGTAAATTGACAATTATTGAATTATATTATCACAAAATGATAATGACATTTGGAAATAGGATATCAAATTCATACACAGCAGGAAGAGCAATCACATATGCCACTAAAAGATATAACCTAGTTATAATCTATCTTTCTTCAATATTTTTCGCAGTACACGATTCTGTACTAAATGAACTCAGTTTAGTACGTTTTTATTTGGCACCTCCCCAGGCAGAAATACAATATGAGAGAGCTGATCTTACTAGAGCATGGTCCAGAAGTGGCCAAATTACCTGGATGACAAGCCACGATTCCTCCCCATAATCTGAAACGTGTGTTAAGACGACAATATTACGCACTGTCTTCAAAAGCTACTGGTAAATACAACTTTGAACGCAGTAAGAATGGATTTCTAAAATGTTAAAACCTAATGTTGTAATCATCAAGAAAGGTCAAAAAAGAAAAGACGTTGTCAATGCTTATGGTAATTTTTAATGTCGTAGTGTTTCAGGTAAGAAATGAGATTGTCTGAAGCTTAATGCATTCAATACGTGCTGTATGTGCTAACCAATGCCTTGAACTTCAATTTAATAAGTTACTCATAATTCTACAAATAAATAGTCAACTTTTAATTCATTCTTTGTAAGGATTTGACGCAACGATATCTTAATTAACAGTGTTAATTGAACTTTTATCAAAAGAAGCCTTCATTGTCTAGCCGAAACATTTACAACAATATAACAAGCCGGCCCCGTGGTGTAGGGGTAGCGCGCCTGCCTCTCACCCGGAGGCCCCGGGTTCGATCCCCGGCTCCGTCAGGGATTTTAAAACTGACGTGAGGGTTGGAACGGGGTGCACTCAGCCTCGTGAGGACAATTGAGTAGCTGTCTGACAGTGAGACAGCGCCCCGATCACGAATACCAAGATTAACGGCCGAGGGGACCCGACGCGCTGATCACGCGTCACCCCAATATCTGCAGGCCAAATGGCTGGGCAGCGGTCGCTTGGTCGGCCTTAGCCCGTCATGGGCTGGATAGTGCCAGGGGTTGACTATAACAATTGGAAAGATGTTCAACCATTTACTAGTTATTCCTTCTTTGTATTGATTGGTGTAGTATTATTATGGTAAATGTTATTGCTGTTGACCTCTGTAGATGTCTCTTATTAATTTGTAATTAACAATATGCTTTAGGTTCTTAAATACATAGATCGTTCCTTTTATTTTAAAGTTTTTATTTCAGTTTGGGTCGTCAAAACTCTAAATTGAAATCGAGAGAGAAGCGTGAATTTATGCAACCTGTCTTGCACATCTGATACACGCGCAGCAGTGAGAAGGGTGAATTTATGTTCCGTGGAATGGAATGGTCCTGAAAACTATCGACACGGGTGACGAGACATGGGCAAGCGTCAAAGTATGGAGTGGCGGGGTCCAGGGTCACCGAAAAGCCCTGAAGGGCCAGAGGTTTTGGGACATTTCGGACATCCAACGTGATGTGACGACTCATCTGAAGGCTATCCCTAAATAAGACTCTGCCAGGAGTTTCAAAGACTTGTACAGACGTTCTAAGAAGTGCATAACTATCCACGGGGATTGCTTCAACGGATAGTAACTGCTGTTTCAGGTAAGCCAACAATCCGTTCGTAATATAGACCCATTCACCGAACCATTCAGACAGAGGTTGTAAAAACAATCCAAGTTATTTAACTGATTACGCTTATCCGGTGTATGTTTCATATTGTCTCACCCTTAATGTCTCTACATAGTAGGCTATGTCTCCCCGATTCTTGGATGTAACGGACAATATCGACAACCACTGGTTGGATTTTGATGTGGTTTTCACCATTCTGTAAAGGATTTCTCGAGGAAGGTTTCTGTGGAATAACATTCACTTATGACTGAAGGAAACCGAGAAGTAACTATTTCAGTGAATCGAGTCGAAGAAAAACCTGCCATCCATGCGCCGTTTTAGATTACGCTGCGTAAACCAATAAAATATCTATACACTATGAGTGTAAGACTTGTTCAGCATGGAAAGTTCTACAAAAAGTCCCCGACAGCATATCTCTATCTTTAATACATCGCCCACTATAAGTGTTTTTACGTTTTTATTTCTTCTGAGAATCTCCATTCAGTGGAAATTATATTAGCTAGCAAGCGAGCCTATCACCCTAGCTTTAACCAGCATCAAACTGTCGAGTCGTTTCGAGTTAAGACTTCAGAGAAGAGTATACAGTTTGTGTGTGGAGTTTCGCTGTTCACCTCGGCTTTTCTGAATTGCGTCTTAGACCTGCCGTCCGTGTTCTTCTTAAGCTTACACTGGGTAAAATATTAAAGATACCGGCCAAGACGGGGCGGGTTGCTGGTTATTTTATAAAAGACCTGCACCCTCCTCCCTCCCAAAGTTTAGTGTCGAAACACGCCACTGTTCTTCCCTCAAGTGAATACATAAATGAGTTGCTGAAAATAGCACTCGCTAGGTGGTAGAAAGTCTGGATCATTATTATTTTAATCAATGTATCCCGCGCCTGGTTGGAATTATAACACATGTAAGCTGGATTGATTCGTATGCTTGCACCACAATGTGGCCAGAGAATCGATAGTGAAATGGTACAGTCGATTTTCTGTGCTAATTAAATATAGCCTCGTGCCAACACAGCTGCTACACCTGCGGTAAGTCGCACAGCATTCCGCTTGGTGACCAGCCCACTGGGACTCAATGTTAGACAGTTCGAGGTTCGAGCACCGCAAGCAGACAAAACAATGTTGGTCAATTTAATATTGACCTCTAGGGCATGGACATCTATGGAACTCCACAGCGCACACTACGCCTTACTGTGTCAGCTCGCTTGCATTCACAACGTGATTAATAATAATAAAGAAGATACGAGCCTTACAGTAGTCGCATATGATGTGTAACATCTGACATGTTATCCTACTGGTATACTACACAGCTTGGACATTCTTAAAATGTTAATTTACACTCGATTTTCAGACTAGTGCTATGATGAATGTATAGATTGAATTGGAGATATGCTACTGTCACACTTGTGGCGCAGCGGTCAAGCTGTTAGTCTCTCACCAAGGTAGACTGGGTTTGATTCCCGGTCAATACATGTGAGATTTTCGAATTGAAATGCCATGTCCGGTGGTTCGCATTCCACGTAAATGGGAGGTACCGTGGATCATGATTGTGAGATTAACGGTCACGCAAAACTACAAGCTTCCTTCCATCCTTAATAATTCATAATAACAAAGTGAGCACACTCCTCAGTAACTATATCATTCATTATTCTCAAGACTCTCATACAATTCGTCGTAAACAATCAAGACATGCTTTCCTACAATCATGAAATGACCTAGTCTTAGCTTTTATTCCACTCATATAACAACATTCTGTTATGCATTTAATATTTGACTAACCTCCTCAACTACAGCTTGACAATAATGCCGCTTACTTACAAGTCATTTGTCGTCTTTGTCCTACCCTATGTGATGTTCAACCTTGAACGTGAAGCTTCATAAATTGCTCAATGACAAATGATAGTCGGTGAAACATTTGCCACTGTGCTCGTCAAACCAGTGCCTGCTAAATGCACTGCCTACTGTATTACCTACCATAACATTCCCGCGCTACAGAGCACACACTGTCTTCTTTCCAATACACACATTTTCAATTGTTATTGTAAAATGGAGTGTTTTACAGATATTGTAGTTTATAATACGGAATTCATTTTATTAGATGATTTGTAGCTTCCACCAGCACTAGCCTAAATAAAGAATACGATATGGATCAACTAGATTAATATACGCGACACCGCTCCTAACCTTAAATTCCTTATAAACAGGTCATCTTCATTCACAGACCAACACGTAATTTCATATGGATTCTGTTAAAATGAGTCATATGGATATTATAAATATCGTTTAAAATGATAATCTGGTAGCTGGATCGATCGATCGAGCGGGCAGTGCATACTTCCGTTGTCCACCACTCCCAACTAGTACACTTCCGTTTGATTGATTGAGCGGGCAGTGCATACTTCCGTTGGATCCACCACTGCCAGATCGATCGTTCCGATCCCCTTCCGTCCCCAATTTTCAAAATCACTCCCACAAAACTATCCAGCAACCGAGCGGAAAGATGTTACACATCAATAATAATAATAATAATAATAATAATAATAATAATAATAATAATAATAATAATAATAATAATAATGATGGCTATTCAGGACCAGGTTGTCCCCACGAGGAACTACCTAAAGTTCATAACCAAGGATGCATCTGTGCAAGATGACCATTGCAGATACGGTTACCCAACATCTGAGACTGTTCAGCATATTATATCGGGTTGTCGCCATTTTGCAGGGACAGAATATAGGAAGAGACATGATTTTGTTGCCAAGATAGTCCATCAAGAATTGGCTATACAACTTCAACTGCTGAGCCAAGAGAAAGTGCCGTACTACAAATATGCTCCTGAAAGTGTACTGGAAAATGACAGCTTTACGTTGTACTGGGATCGTACTGTATTGACAGACCAATCAGCTGTGCACAACACACCTGATTTAGTTCTTGTTGACAAATGCATGAAGCACACCACCTTCATAGATGTGGCGATCCCAAACAGTGGCAACATACTAACAAAGCATGTTGAAAAGCTGTCAAAATACACAGAGCTTTCAGAACTGATAAGGAAGCAATGGCACACGGCACAAGTCAGGACAGTTCCTATTATTATCTCCAGCACTGGCGTGATTCCCAACAACTTAAAGGAATCGCTCACGGCGTTGAAATTAGACCCAGGCCTTTTCAAACTGATGCAGAAAACAGTCATACTTTCTACGTGTCGCGTAGTAAGGCTGTTCTTGGGCAATCAGGCCTGAAGCAATGAGGGGAATATGAAGCTACTACTCAATGCAGTCACCAAGAATTTGCTCCTTGTGATATGTACGGTATCTGGGATTGTAAATGTTTTCTTTCCAGCAAATGCTGAGAATGTGTAAGCGCATGCGCAAAATAAATAATAATAATAATAATAATCATAACCAGTTGTCTCATTAGGCCAGTTCTAACTTATGCATAACAGGAAGAACACCAGTTGCAGGTTTTCGAAAACAAAGTGTATAGGAAAATATTTGGACAATATTTTGACTCTGCTTCTCAAAGCCGGAAACAAATCAATTTTTTTTTAAGTAAACCTGAAGAGAGTGTTTATTCCTAGCTCTAGTTGACTGAGAAAAATCCCTGCCAGAAAATTCAAATATATTCAGCACTTTTCAGCTTATATCTTATTGTTTGGCTATTTACTGCCAGGAAAGTGGGGATAGATCTCTTATTGTTTCCAAGTTCCCTATATTAAAAAAAATAAAAAGTTAGTTTCACGGGCTAGAATGTGAAAATCACCTCTAACATCCTTGGTTTTATTGCATTTGAATAATTAACATATTTACGGAGAGCAAATACTGCCTAAAAGAGTGAAGTTCTCGGTGATAATTTGATAAAGGACGTATCATTATGTAAATCTGATTTTCTACTAACAATTAGGCATCAATGTTAAACTATGCGCAGTTTATGTCAACTTTTGCTACACTTTAAACATAAAAACCTATTCAGAAGCCTATTGTACCCATTAAAAACCTAATATATATATATATATATATATATATATATATATATATATATAGGCTATATATATATATATATATGTGTGTGTGTGTGTTTAAAAACCTAAAATGACAGTTTTGTAAACCTAAAAATCTGGTCCCTAATAATAATAATAATAAGAAGAAGAAGAAGAAGTAGAAGAAGAGGATTAAGAAGAACTAGCGGACCCATGCGAGAACTATGGTTGGTGGTTGGTTGGTTCTTAAGTTTAGGGGCTGCGACAACGCGGACATGTAGCCCCCGTATACTTTGTGTGTGTGTAGAATCTGTCTGATAACCGGTGTTAATTGTGATGACTGTATTAGTGTGTGTTATCTGTTTTTAGCCTACTTTTCACATTTTGCAAGAATGAGGAAAAAGTAGACTTATGAGATCGGGCAAATGTGTGTCTGTCTGTGTGTCTGTCCTTCTGTCTGTCTGTCTGTCTGTCCTTCTGTCTGTCTGGCTGTGTGTGTGTCCCCCCCTATCAACTCCTAAACGGCTGCAGCAATCGAAACAAAATTTGGTAGGAGTAAAGATCTATACCTGAATATCTCACGCCCATATTTGAAAATGTCAGTGCTACCAACTGCTGAAAAATCGCAATTGAAATTTGAGCTCCACGTTGGATATCATGGAAGGTATGAATAGGAGCTATTTCAAAATTGGCACACGTATAGATAATAATATTGCAGTTTAATTTCCAGGAGGCTATACATCGCAGGTTTGCCAAAATGAATATACGCCTTCTGATAGGTCCAAATTTTAAATGCATATAACATCTACACTATCAATTGGATTTCAACCAAATTTCGTATGTGCTATGTGTACATAAACAGACATGACTGAACGTATTATTAAGATCCACCAGGGCTGCCAACTGTTAATAAATGCTCTCAATTTATTTTATCCAAATACCAATATATCAGAAAGTATGCCAGCCGACAGCTTTAAACTATGCACACGTATAGTACCTGACATTCTATATTAATTTGGAGAAACTTATATACGTCAGTGCTACCAACATGATTCTAAGCCTGCTGAGAGGTCCAACTTTAAATGCATGTAACTTCTATACTATCATTTGGATTTCAACCAAATTTCGTGTGTGCTATGTGTACCATAACAGATATGTATATGCCGATTCTTAAGAGTAACCAGGGCTGCCAACTGTTAGTAAATACTGTCTCTATTTTGTTTACCCTAATATCAATATATCAGAAAGTATACAAGCCAATAGCTCTAAACTTTGCACACGTATAGTACCTGGCATTCTAGATTAATTTGGAGTAACTAATATACGTCAGTGCTGCCAACATGATTCTAAGCCTGCTGATAGATCCAATTTTAAAATGCATGTAACTTCTATACTAACTAATGGACTTTATTCAAAATTGACACAACAATAGATCATATTATTTCAGATTATTTCTGATCAATACATGTATGTCATTGTTGCCAACATGATTTTACGCGCGCTGTTAGATCCAATGTTTAACTGCATGTAACGTCCATGCTATCCATTGGACTTCAACCAAATTTCGTATTCTGTAGCCTACCTTAAGAGATGGAACTAAGAATATATTCAGTCACCAGGGCTGCCAACTGTAGTTCTCTATTAGGCTACAGTATGCCAGGTATACAGTATTTCGAACTAATTAGAAATTTCGATATTACCAACTTAATTTCGTCATTATTCTAGATAGATCCATATAGATTAATCATTGGCATAGATCTTAAATTTTAAGAAAAGTAGGCTCTTTAGTTCGTTACGGAACTTCTTGTTTAATTTAAGTACTGCAACTTAGAATTTTTCAAATAGTTCCTACTTATGCCACCAAGCACCATCGTCAACGACTACTAGGCCAAGTTCAGAACTTAGCTACCAGACGCCACCACAGTCGGCTCTTGGCAACGAACGTAGAAACCTAAGAGCGTTGTTTACATTCTTAACATATCCAATTTAGCTTCAAACAGGTGTAATTAGTGGAAGGTTCTTTAACATGCCATAAATCTATGACATGGGACCGCCGGCTTTACTTCCCCTCCAAAGGAAGGCATACTGAGGGATTTTAACGCTCTTAAAAAATCCGACGGCTTCGGCCAGGTTTGAACCCGCTATCTTGGGGGCGAGAACTATCGCATCCATATAAACCACCCGCCTGGCTTTATTGGTGGGCGGGCTTGACGCGACACAGGGGCTATCATTTATTTGTTAATGCACTTTGTAAATACATATATTTCGATTGATCTTTCAGGAAACCTTCTAACTTCCTGTTGTTTAGGAGCTTGAGTTTTATGTTGTATTAAACTTAGTGCTTTATATATTTCTAGCAGTAGTGCCCGGCTTCTCCCGGTGGATTTGTTTGTTTTATGGATGATAATGAATACTACTACAGAACTGGCACATAATTCTTAAACTAACATAAAATAATATTTTAAAAATATTACTTTTGTGGTGGTGGTGGGGGTGATAAGTAGTACAGTGTGATGGACATAACATTCATGTCATTTTCCCGTAATGATAATGACAATAATGAATAGGGAAATCTATTTACTAACTGCAGTACTGACACAAGTAATTTACAAACGAATTGAAAAATATGATTAAAAAGAGGAATATGTGAAATAAAAGACACTGCCTATGGCCTATATCTCATTGGCTGTTAGAAAAGTAGAGATCAATAGTGCCATTTTTTGTCACATAGTGCCATAGGAAAATAATCCGAGCAATTTGGAAAACATCGGCTGTCCCGAGCTCCTGAAATAGCAATAGTGTCATTTATCGCCACATACCCCTCAAGGATAAGGATATGAATAAATGAAAGAAAATTTGAAAGCACGAACGCTCATTGCAGCTGATAACCTCTATGTACTGCACCAACACCATCGCACTTATACAGAGGCATAATATTTTCAAGATCATAACTGTTTTAAGGGGCATAAGAAATCTTCTTGCAATAATTAATCCCAGTGACTCCAATTTATAAGTAGATTAAGTTGTAACTATTTTCCAAATTCTGGTAGCGGTGACGTGATGCAGCTCGCATTGCCAGCCAGCAATTGACTTATTAAAATATTCTTACAGTTACACTATACGGATATGAATGGTTTTAGGACTTTAAAAACGCAGTTTTCAAGTTCATTTTGTCTGTTTTTCTAAATGTAGGGTATGGAGAGAGTTGTCCAAAATATCAAGTGGACAGTGTTACCCGCAGGGTTCCAAAGGGTAAGTACTAAGTTTGGTTCAGATCGGTGAAACGGTGTAGATTTGTATAAATAACAGACAAACAAACCAACATTGAGTTATATATAGATGATGATGATAATAATTAAAATAATAATAATTATGATCATAACAATAATAAAAATAATAATTTTTGCTCATCTGGCTCCATCTAAATTACCTCGGAGCGAAAAAAGGGCCTATAGTTTAACGAGATATTTTACCTCGCGATCATAAGCTCCGAGATCTCCTTTTTATGGTTTTATGGTTCGCTTTGGTGAGATGCAACCTGCACGAACCACAGTCACTGTTTATTTCACTTCTTTTTATGAACGTTTGATCCGTCTGCTATACAAATAGTACAGGTCTGTCCTAGGTACTGAAGGGGACGCCAAGACTAGTCATCAGATAAGGGACACTCACTGTCGTAAGATCCAGAGCAAGACAGTGCGAATTGCATTTGCGACAATGGCGCCTGTTGTATAGAAAGTAACATGCGTAGCAGACACCTGCATTGGATTGCCAACCTTCATGGCGATACGATATAATTACCTCTTGTCTCGGCATCACTAACAGTAACAGATTCATTAACTCCCATTACACAGTAGATTTCGGTGGTGCATTAACCTAGATTCTCACTAGCACTTAACGTAAAAGTTACCGAGCTACAGTTTGACATGCCACGTTGTTCTTGTCGTGTGGGCAAGCGTTGAATTATTGATATACTAGATGTCATATGATGTGAGTGTTTGTATGAGTCTGTATTTAAGGCTAGGATGAGTTCAAACACGCCACTATAGCGTGAACACCTCAATCGATGTCCAAGACATGTCCAAGCGAGAATGCAGTCAGTGTTGTGACAGCACATCCACTCTAGGACAGGACAATGTAGTGTCGGAGCTTCAGGTGTGATAATTTATATGGCGCTACCGAATCACACCGTATGTTCCACGACCTTTTCTGTTTAAACATTCGACTGTTCCAGTGTATTCTTGCACCAGTTTTATGCAAAATTCATCTGTAAAATGTTACATTGGAGGAGAATTCAATTAACATGAGAGGTATGTAAATTTATACAGACTATATACATTTTTTTTGAATTTGAATTGAATTGAATTTATTAAATTAAATACCAATAGCATTAAAAGTAATCCACCAAAAGCCAATAAACTAAATTACTAGCAGATATTTATTGAACTAGTTTCGACCACTTGTGGTCTTCCTCAGCATAATCGTAAGAAACAATTGATAATTGCGAATATATTAGTGTATTTACAGGTGTTGTCGTCCTTGGAAAGTTCTCAAACGTATATATATATATATATATGTAAGGTGCGTTCAAAAAGTAACGAGCTGGAGGCATAATTACAGAAACCAGTACCTGTATGTTAGAAGTATTGGCCCTGGCTGTTGAGGCACTTGTCCCACTGTGACAGAGGCGGTGAATGGCTGTCTCATACAATTCCCTGGGCTGCGATGTGAACCAGTTCCGCACGTACAGCTGGACGTCGGCGTCCGAGGTGAATCGTTGGCCCCGCAGAGCCATTTTCAGGGGACCAAACATGACGTAATCACAGGGAGAGAGGTCTGGACTGTATGGAGGGTGCCCGAGAACCTCACATTTGAATTTCTGCAGGAGTGCCGGGAATGTGTTGGCCGTATGACGTCGTGCATTGTCGTGGAGCAGAATGACCCCACGGGTAAGATTGCCTGGTCCTTTCGTTTTGATCGCTTGGAGAAGTGTGGTCAAGGTTTACGAGTAACGCAGGGCATTCACTGTTGTCCCGTGTGGCATGAAGTGTATCAGAAGAAAGAAAAACCTCAGCATTACCTTTCCTGCACTCGTATGGATGGCCTTGCCTTTTTTGGGTGGTGGTGACCCTGGATGCTTCCACTGGAGGCTTTGTCGTTTCCGGTTCGAAGTGATGACACCATGACTCATCTCCAGCCACCACTCGTGCCAGGAACCCATTCCCTTCCCTCGCATAGCGCTGCAGATAACCAAGACAGTGGGCCATTCGATATGCTTCCTGGTATGGTTGAAAACTGTGGGGCACCCATTGGGCGCACACTTTGCGCAAGTGCAGTCGTTCCTTCATGATGGTGTGCACACTTCCGACGCTCAATCCGACCACGATGGCTATGGCGTTCACTGTCACTCGGCGGTCCTGGGTAATGAGTGCATCAACCAGCTGGACGTTGTCATCGGTAATGCAGGGGGGTGCCCCAGACCGGGTATCTTCAGCTAACGACACCCGTCCTTCCCTGAAGCGATTGTGCCACACCTTCCTTAAGTACACGGGGTTACATGACCGCGTTGTCGCAGCCCCGAAACTGAGGAACCAACCAAAATCTCTGAGGGAGATATAATTTTGCGTGAAGAAGTAACGGACCGTTACATAGTTACACATCAGTGTCGAAACCTTGCATAAGGACAGTGTGACCACAAGTATAAAAATGGACCCCAAATGACAAGAAGATTACCGTTCCCATAAGACAATAAAATAATAAGCATAAAATGACGAAAAACAAAGTTAATTAAGCTCCAATTATAAAATACCTTCTCGCAATAAATGAGGTCCGATCCTTCTACGAAAACCTGCATATTCTGCCTATTTTCGCCTATCCCCAAGTTTGTCCGGTGAAATCTACCTCCGCCTTCCGGCGTGCCGAGAGGACTTTTTTAAAATGGAATTTGTTCTACAGATTTAAATAAGATTAAAGTTTGATTGTTTTAATCTATTTTTTCATTATCTTCAATTTGAGGGGAGCAGATTTTTGAATTTCTCAAAGCGGAAGTACATATTTCAATATTTATTTGACCAAATATGGGCCAACACTTGCGATCGTAGTGATAGATTTAGTCAACTAAAAACGACACAGGATGTGGTCTAATGCTTGGTGCCCATGACTTGTCAGTTTAGTGTGTGTCACCATGCAGCCAACACGTAACAGGCGTTTGGTTAATACATAAAATATTCACAAGTGGAATAATAAAATTAAAATGTAGAAAGTAGTAAGATTCAGCGACGAGTCGGCAACAGGATGAAGACATTGTAACCACTGAACGATCAACAACAACAAATGAAATTACTTCAAAGAAACGCAAACTTCGCCAACAGAAGACGAAGACAGACGTTACTCGTATGGTGTCGTTCAAACAATACATGGACACCAAGCGTTAGACCACATCCTTTGACGTATGTAGCTCACGAAATCTATCACTACGAGCGCTAGTGTTGACCCATGTATGGGCAAATCTAAATCGAAATATCTACTTCACCTTTGACTGACAAGTCATGCACACCAACAGTGAGACCACATCCTTTGTTCTATGTATAAGGTGCGTTCAAAAAGAAACGAGCCGGAGGCTGTAATGCGCAAACCGGTGACGACATCGGCTAATCGTAGCGTGTGTAACGAGGTGTGGTTCCGACCAAAGCGTGGAAGGTCACAGCCCGTCGCTAGAGGGCACGCGTGCACGTCACGTGACGATACAAAGCGAGCAGCAGCATGCATCAATCGTCCAACCAACATCAAGACAGGATTCGACTTGTTTCCTGGTGTGGTTGAAGACTGTGGGACACCCATAGGCACACACTTTGTGCAAGTGCAGTTGTTCCTTCATGATTGTGTGCACACTTCCGGCGCGCAATCCGGCGTTCACTGTCACTCGGCGGTCCTGGGTAATGAGTGCATCAACCAGCTGGACGTTGTCATCGGTAATGCAGGGGGGTGCCCTAGACCGGGCATCATTGGCTAACGACATCCGTCCTTCCCTGAAGCGCTTGTGCCACGCCTTGACCCTTGCAAGGGACATGCAGTGTTCGCCGTACACTTATGACATTCGGCGATGAATGTCCGTTCCCCCTACTCCTTTCGCTGCCAGAAACCGAACATCACCTCTTTGCTCTTCGTATGACGCCTCCATCTCACTGTTTGCAATGCGACTGGCAGCGTTTGACGATTGATGCATGCTGCTGCTCGCTTTGTATCGTCACGTGACGTGCACGCATGCCCTCTAGCGACGGGCTGGGACCTTCCACGCTCTGGTCGGAATCACACCTCATTACACACGCCACGATTAGCCGATGTGGTCACCGGTTTGCGCATTCCAGCCTCCGGCTCGTTACTTTTTGAACGCACCTTATAGTTCACTAAATTGAAGTAGCCTGAAGTGAATTGTGTTTTGTAGAAATGTCACTTGGAAGGCAATGAAATACATGTTACGCTTGATTCTTTTCAGGTGGTGGTTACCTAGTAATATCATGGCTGTTCTATTCGTGATTATGCTGCAGACACTGTCCTTCAAAAGAGAATTACTTCTTAAATAGCATATTGAAAGCAAGTATGAGCAAATGTGGATTTCTTAGTGTTGTGATTCTCTTCTACATTTTAACTGCAGACGCAGAACATGTAATGGGATATTTAAAGATTTTAAAGAAATCTTATGAAACAAGGAGATATTTTCCTTCCATGATACGTGAGTGGCTTTTCAACAGTTCCCGTGAGCTAGTCGTTAACGTTGTTGGTGGTAACGATGGAGTGGGTGATTTCTCGAAGAATATTGTTACATTAATACAGTCAAGTGAAGTAATTCCAGTTATTATAAATATAGTGAAAGATACAGACGAACAATTATGTGGATTGAAGCTGATTCAAAGAAATATTCCTGCCTGTATAATTGTCATCCTTAATGCAGAAGAATTGGTGACATATATGCATCACTTGAAACAAGGACAATATTATTTTAGTAAAATTAAGTTATTCATTGTGTTATTAAAAGAACAGGTTTCAGGGTGTAATGAAAAATGCTTACTAGAACAATATGTTCCTGTTTTTCGAGAATTTTGGAAAAGTTTCAAGATACATCATGTGATACTGTGCTCATTAGGGACACAATACATGAGTTCGGTACCTGCACCTGTGTTCTTAGAATATAATCCTTTCAAACTACTCAGTGCTGCGCATAGAGGAAATATTCGTGTGTTACCGACTAGACATACAATAAGTATTCATTCAATGTTTTGGAAGAGGAGTCGAAATTTTTTAGGGTATCCTTTGATTTGGGCAGGATATCCTTCCGGCTATACTCTCTTTAGAAGAGGAAATGGGTCTTACGAGGGAAGAAATTATGATATTATCACAAAAATAAGTGAGATACTGAACTTGACAATAATAGCCCGTGAACCTTTATACAAAGGGGACGATGACCTTTCACTTCCCATACTACTAAACGAAACATACGGTCACAAGATGGATGTCATCATCAATTCCTTTGTGGTAGGAAGAGCTGACTCAGAGCAAATCCATTACTCAACATACATGTTAGATAATATTGCCATATGCACATTAACCCCTTTAGCGAAGTACATACCTCTGTGGATTACTCCATTTGTGAGTCTTCACTGGAATATATGGGTAGTTATGTTCCTTTCATTAGGTATAAGCTGCGTGTTTTGGCATTTTGTTCGGAACTATTACAGTAATGGATCGTGGTTTGAAACAAGCACAGAAATTCTATTAGTAAGCATCTCTGCAGTATGGGTGCGGCTATACAAGGTTCCTAGTAACCCTCAGAGGGTGTTTCTGGCTTTCCTGATGCTCGTTAGTGTGATAATTGTGACTGCCTACCAGGGAGCTCTTGTCAACCTCATAACCAAAAGAGCTCGTTTCCCACAGATTAACACGATTGAGGATTTAGATGAAAGTGACATCAGAATTTACTCAACAGAAATGCTCTTTATCGATATGTACGGCAAGAATACAAGCAATGTGTATAAACGCCTGTACAAGAAGATTGAACTCATAGCTGGTGATGCAGATAAGACTGCCTATGCAGCATATTTAGTAGCTTGTAAACGCGAGAGAAAATGGTTCGTTCTGTATGAACACCAGTTTCCTCAGCATAGGTTTATAAGCGAAATTTCAAACATCTGGCTTCAGACATGGATTTATCCAAGAGGTTCTCCCTTCTTCGAACGGGTTGACGAAATTCTTGGTCAGATCGCTGAGACAGGTGTTTTATCAAAAATGGATGATGATCATTTTAGTAAATGGACTCAGTCACAGACACAGATAATCAAGGACGTTTCGCCTAAACCATTCAAGCTATATCAAGTGCAGAGTGCATTCTTTGTACTAATTTCAGGATTACTAATTGGTGTTTTAGTCTTCATTTTGGAAGTATTGTGTCATAGGACTTGAAAGTTTCACACATATCGTTTCCAGTAGAAAGCCATCAATACGTTTACTGTAGTGTTGTCATTTATATTGTGTGTACAATTTAAGAAGTGAAGTGTATAAATTTGAAAATAGTAAACTAAAATGCTCCGCAAATCAATACAAATTATATTCAAATTAGTACATGTTTCGATAAAACAATGGGACCTTCTTCAGCAGATTAGAATCAAACCTTAAGAAACTAATTTAATGAAACAGTTGAAAAATAAAATTTACTCAAATATACAGGAAAGAAAAAAAGTTCGGTGCTTTTCAGTCAGTCAACACGAATGTACCCAAATGTGATGCCAACCCACTACAAGTACACCTGCACCTGCTACACACAACACTTAAGAATGCGGGGAGGGGGACACAGCCCAGCGAGATAGCAGACCAGTCAGTCGAGTATTACAAGTATCCAAGTGAACTGCTCGCTGTCGCACCGCACAAGACCCTAACCAGATAAGTAGCATGTACAATACAGTACAATCAGAATTGACCATTCACAACAACCACTAATTCACTCCAAACGGGTAAATTCCTGAGGTCTATCACCACTTCCAGTATCTCACCAAAACATCACACAGACTACAACTAACAAATACCGACAAGTTGAATTACCAATACTGCAACTAAACAAGTGTACATATTGTAAATATTTTCACCCGTATTTTCAGACATAGATTTTATAGCCTAGGTGTAATGGATCTGATGATGATCGCTTGACGATCGAAACAGGTCATCCAAGTGTATTTATTAATCTCATGTAAATTTTTAGGATTAGGGAATAACCCATCTCATTCGGGTACATTCGTGTTGACCGACTGAAAAGCACCAAACTTTTGTTTACTAAGGCAACACTGAAAATGGCTTCAAACAACATAATGATACATACAGGATGAAATGAAGTTTGATACTACTTTGTATTGCTTGGCGGATGATTATAATTATCTATTAATCAATACGGCAATTTTCTCACAATTTTATATAATGATAAATGTTCTTGCATTTTAAATTTGTAAAATGTTCTTAAATATGTTTATGTTCGACCCTGACTATTATATATCAGAAAACTGTACTATAATGAGGCTAATTATAACACCATTTATCATTATGAAACAGTTTCTCCCACCAATCAGAGCTCAAGAAACAGTTGTTTGACCAATTAGATAAGGATAGCATCGCACCTGCGCTGAGTTCCACGGCCTTCCAATTTAAATTTCACTGCGTGGCCTCGTGTCATAGTAGGGTGATCGAGGAGGCCTTGGTCAAATACAAGGCATTCTCTGCGTCTCATGCGCTCTGTTCAGTACATACATCTGGCGAAATCTCGACAGATATTTATGAATATTTATGTTCGAACATAAAATAGTTATAATAATTATCGTCGAATATAAACAGTCGTATGCAACTCGCATATAATGGTAAATAAGACACTCGTATGGAAATTACAAAACTCGCATACGGTCGTTTTATAAACATACTCGTGTCTTATTTATTGCCATTATAGGCTCGTTGCATAATGTAGGCTACTATTACGTCAAACAAGATGTTCAGTAAAGAACATAGAGCCTACTTTCTCCTAAATGCATGGGTATTGTTATAACTCTTTGTCCTTTCCAAGGAGTATAATTGAATGTTGGTTTTAGTAGCTGGTTGAAATAAGTGTCATACGGATATTAAACATGAATATGAGGTGCCCTTTGCTAGTGATACCTCTGTACCAAATTTCGTTCAATTCGGTTTCACCCTGTTTGAATATATAGGGGGAATCGATTGGCACACATACATGGCCACCAGCCGCAAATTATTGGCAGATGACCTAGTTGTTTGGTCAAAAGTTTCTTCATACATCAAGGTATAACGTTGCAAAATTTGGTAGAGATCAGATGATTAGGTTGGTCGTAATATTATTTAAGCTTTTAACATTTGGGTGACCACCATTACGTTTTCGTCAAGATGGTGGCGATATAAAACACGACACTGAGATGCCCTTTGCTAGTGTTACCTCTGTACCATATTTCGTTCAATTCGGATTCACCGTGTTTGAAAAGATAGGGGGAATCGATTTGCACACAAATATGGCCACCATTCGCAAATTATTAGGCAGATGACCTCGTAGTTTGGTCAAAGGATTCTTCATACTTAAAGGTATAATGTTACAAAAGTTGGTAGAGATCAGATGAATAGGTTGGTCGTAATTTGATTTAAGCTTTGAACATTTGGGTGGCCGCCATTACGTTTACGTCAAGATGGCGGCGATATAAAACATGACACTGAGGTGCCCTTTGCCAGTGCTACCTCTGTACCAAATGTCGTTCAATTCGGATGCACCGTGTTCGAATTGATAGGGGGGGGGGGGGGGGGAGGACAGACATTCAGAGTACACACTCACACACACACACACACAAAGACAGACACACAATTTTTGGCCCTGTAGTGATGTTATAAGTCTACTTACATTTTTTGCAAAAATCGAAAGTAGGCTAAAAACTGTATCATGATGAGGGTCATCATAGTACTATTCTTCATTATGAAACAGTTTCTCCAGCCAATCAGAGCTCATTCATTGACCAATTACGTAAGGATACCTTCGCGCATGTGCTCAAAATCCAACATATCGGGCATGAATTACATGATTTGAAAGTTCAAATTGCATATCGGATCAACCATTGTAGTTACAATCCCAAACAATCAATCAATCAATGTCTAAAGGCAATGCCTTGTCGATTCAACCATTGTCTTCTGTCTTCAGCTTGTCTTTTCATCTCACAATAGGAACCACATCTTACGTTTTGTATCAATGCTTGAAGGAATTGCTTCCTAGGTCGACCTCGTCCCTTCTTTCCTATGACCTTTCCTTCTAGTAGATTGGTTAGAAAGGTATTATGACGCACGGTGTGTCCAATGAATTTAGCTGTTCTTCTATGTACTGTTACCATCAGCTGTTTCCTTCCCTGGATTTCTCGCAGTATACTTTCGTTTGTTCTTTTTTCAGTCCCACTGACCTTTAGCATTCACCTCCAGACCCACATCTCAAACGCTTCAAGCCGTTTCCTATCCTGTTCTCGAATTGCCCAAGGTTCACGCTCCACACAAATGACATCACAAAATTTTTCCTAATCTCAATATCTAGATGTATATTGGTCAGAAGTGTTCTTTTGTTACTGAATGCTTGTTTGGCAAGCGCTATTCTTCTTCTTATCTCTTTACTGCAGCGGTTATCATTTGTGATTAAACTTCCGAGGTAGGCTATTGGAAACTGGTGACTTGTTCCACTACTTTGTTAGCAAGCCTGATGTTGGTGTGATTTCGCTCAGGATGTTTACTTACAACTAATATTTTTGTCTTCTTCACGTTAATGTTTAGGTATAAATCTACTAAATATGATGACAGTATATTCAGCATCTTGGATAATTCCTTTTCTGAGTCTGCAACCACTGCTATATCATCTGCAAAGCGAATACAATGGATTTGTTGTCCATTTATTCTAATTCCTTTTGTGTTCGATTAGAACTTATTTATAGCTTTTTCGATGAATACATTGAAGAGGTACGGTGAAAGGGGGCAACCCTGTCTTACTCCCTTCCTGATTTTTATTTCCTGACTGCTTCCTTTGATGTCTACTATTGTGGTATGATTTTCATAAAGTCTTAGTATCAGCCTCCTATCCTTCCAGTCTAATCCTGAAGATTTAATAATTTTGAAGAGATGGTCCCAACTTACATTATCAAAGGCCTTTTCAATATCTACAAATGCTACAATCCCAAACACGAAGAGAAAATCAGCACGAACCTTTACGGTAACAAGAAAATACTATGACATATGCAAGAAATTTATGAATCTACGTCCAGAAGTTAGCAACACAGCATCCTTCTATATAAATTACCAACATGGAAAGTGCACCGTCCCCTATGTTCGCATAAATACTGGCGAATATGAGACAAGAAATAGCACTGTACCTTAATATCCCCAACTCAAATTTCTACACAGCGCTTTGCTTTCAAAAACTTCGGTGTCAATAATAGTGAATGCTAGTTCTGATCGCCACTACAATCGCATTGCCCAGCAAAGTAAATGGTCTCTGCTTTCGAAATTCTTTGACCCACGCATGCGCTCTGTTCAGTAAGCAAAGCCAGCGAGCTCTGTTCACTAACTGAAGTTACTGAATCCCACAGATATTTATGAATATTTGTATTAAAACATTTATTAAAGTTATATTATCGTCGAACATAAACTGTCGTATGCAACTTGCCTATAATGGTATGGAAATTAAAAAACTCGCTACGCTCATTTTATAAACATACTCGTGTCTTAATTATTGCCATTATAGACTCGTTGCATAATGTACTAATAACCACCCAAGTTAATTGGGATTCCCTGATAGTTTCTGTGGCTTTTCACCGATGTCTCAGTCTCACTCAAGGCTGTGATTATATGGAAGCTACTGAGGTATGGGTGGTGCTGAGTAATGACATTCAGGGCACAGTCAGTGCCTGTGGATGCTATGTTGAGTTCTACTCATAGGGTTAGTACTGCTATACTGACTCAGTGAGGAAAGCAATTGCAAACTACCTCACTCCTCATGCCTAGTACGCCTCAATATAGCACCGCCTTGTTTTTTTGTAGCATACCTAATGGTGGTACTTTTTGAGGATCCAACCAGCCTTCGGGCTGACTACCTAACAGACAGATACTGTATGTGTTCACCAACTGACAAATATTTTACACTGTTTCTACACAGGCCAAAACATGTCAGTCTGTCTGTGTTTGAGTGTGTATAGACTCATTGCATAATGTACTAATAACCACCCAAGATAATTGCGATTCCCTGATACTTTATGTATCCCCCCCTCTCCTCTATCAATTCAAACATGACGAAACCGAATTGAACGAAATTTGGTGCAGAGGTAGCACTAGCAAGGAGCATCTCAGTGAATGATTTATATTGCCGCCATCTTTACCAAATCTTTATGGCGGACACCCAAATTGTGAAAACTTAATACTAAATTACGACCAAACTAATCATCGAATCTTTACTAAATTTAGTAAAAGCATACCTTCATATGGGATGCATCTTGCGCCTAAACTACAAAGTCATCAGCCCTACCATTTCAGTATGGCGGCCGTGTGAAGTCTGCAAGTTTTATAATCCATGACTTGGGAACCACCAGTTCCGATTATCGAACCGACAATGGTTTAAACTTGTTTTAAAGGACGTGGTCCGTTCGAAATTAAAAGTTGATATTATAATATTATACTGCAGAAGTGACTTTAAAAAGCTGAGCCGTCTCGGTTACAAGACCAGATGGCAGCTGATCTCTGGTTCCGACCTATATTTAACTAATTTGAGTATGTTGAATGCAATATAGCCTACATATATAAATAATAGGAACTTTGTATGAAATGGATTATAATGAATATAGCCTATACTACAGTGAAGAAATCGTTTAGTCCAAGTCATCATTTGCTAAGACGTTGTATGTAAATGATTGATGACGTTTGACTTCAGTGGACACGTTTGGCTCTGTGGTTAGTGCTTTGGTCCTTCACTCGGTCGGCCGGGATCCAAAACCTATCAGAGTTACATTTTTTGTTTGATTATTTTGCATTTATTGTTTTTAAAGTACTGAAACGTCATATAATTCAGCGTTATGTTGTGCATTTTGCAATGGAAAATACATATTTAATTAAAACAAAGTTCACCACCAGATCTGCACGAGTGCCATCTACTAGCAACCAGTTGAACTATGCGTATGCTGACCACGGTCTACGAGATGTGAGATGCGCTCTATACCGGCCTTGACATTCCCAGTTAGTGAACCCATGCACACGGTGTGATTGAAAAATTTCCCCTTGTTGCCGATAGAGCGCACTCTCCCCCAAGGATAGGCGTGATTAAAAATTAGCTGTGCAGCAGGTTTATTAAATGTGTTTCACCCAATGATACGTTTATACCAAAGAAGTTTTGTTTCAGTTTCAATTGTTGTAAGTAGTCGGTGTTAATCAGCTGATTTCCTACGATGTTTGGAGTGTTTGCTGATGTAATTGTAAAATAAAGGGATGGTTTGAATGCCGCTATTCAAATCCAGTATGTCGTACTGTTGTGTGTCATTTTGCACTTCGAATAGGAAGAAAATAGGAGGTGATCAGGACAAAGAGTTATAACTATAACCATACATTGAGGAGAAAGTAGGCTATATCTTTTTTCTTGAACATCTTGTAATATCTGTCATTAATTTCCCTGTAGTTCATCACGAACAATGGGCATACTCCCCCGCTGTATAAGGAGCACAGTTTATTCCTTTATTCATAATTAAAACCAGTCAGAATTCGCCACTCAGGAATTTTCAAAAATCAAAGCACTAATAGGCTACATAATCAAATACTTTATGAACCGATCTTCGAATATTTCTGTAAATTCTTCTGACCTATGATTCTTCTTCTTTAGCCTTAATTGGTATATCCTTGTTCCATACTAGTCCCCGTACCTGTTGGTAGAAAGCACTCCCGAGTTGTATTCTTCTGCTATAGCAATACATTTTGCAGTACGATTAGGAATACCCATGCAATATGTTATTTAATGCAAGATATTTGAAAATGTCATTGCTTTTCAGTTGGAATGCAGGATTATTCTTGTCGCACTGAAAAATATACAGAGTGATTTTGGCATTTATGGCGGGTCTGACGCAGCCAGCAGTTGAGGGCTCGTCCCCCCGAGTCACGTGCCACGTTCTTCCGGCTGTCAGTGGCAAATAAATAAGTAAATAAATAAATTAATTAATAAGGAAATATATAAATAAATATATCTGTTTTAAACATATTTATTGTAATAGATAGATAGATAGATGCACGATATTTAAGATTTATAGAAGAGGTTGGGAGTGTTGTTTCTTGGTCGGAAAGCAATGCTGACATTTTCGGATTAAGTTGCCGTTCTCTCAACGTAGTTCGTGTACAGAACAAGCTGACCAAACGTTAGTTATAATTATTCTGTCTCGGAAACATCTATAAACAAAACTGTCCCAGATTCGCATGGTGAAAGTGTTGGTTGAAACAAACGATGGATTTACCGGATCAATTTTCTAGAAGAACATTCAAAGCTGGCACGGATTTCATGTACCTTCTCCTGTGTACGAAGTCAGCGTTTAAACTGCGATTTCTTGCCGACAAAATACAGAAATTATACTCTCACTGAAAAACATATATGTTATGTGGTATGCATTCCACCGTGCTGCATATAACTTAATAATAATTTATAGCCAGCCGTGTTATTTCTACTTATGTTCGTCAGATGCGTAGTTATCTATATGTATGCTAATAGATGTAAATAAATAATGAAGATGAGAATTGCCTTTGTTTGTTGCAAAATTATTTTAATCCCTTAGGGAAATTTCCTCCACTCTGTATGCCAAGAATATAATCATCCTATGTTTTGAAATAATGAACATATGCCAGTTTTATCTCTCTACCTTTCATCTAATTTTGTTGCTTACCACCGAGTCTTGTGTTACGAATTGTGTGAAAAGAATGAATATACTTCGACCACCCATGGTGTAGTAGTCAGCATCCTCGACAAACACTCCCAAGAATCGGGTTTGATTTCTATCTCTGCAAAAAAATATTATTCTGGTTTGAGAGTTGAAACGCAGAGTTAAGAAATTAGATTGTTCGGGAATAGACACGTGATAGCGTAACATCTGTACGGCCAAACTCCTCCGCTGAGTGCCTGTGGATGCTGTGAAAGGTTCTACTCATAGGGTTAGGACTACTGTTCTGACTCAGTGAGGAAAGCAATGGCAAACTACCTCACTCCTCTTCTTGCCTAGAATGCCTCAATATAGTGCTGCCTTGGGTTTTTGTGGGTATCTACTCACATAACGTAACGGCGGTGCTTTTTGAGGATCCAACCAGCCTTCGGGCTGACTACCTAACAGACAGACAGATATAAAGTAACCATAGACTATGCATAACGGAATTCAAGTGTATGCTATAATTTTGTTGTTGTTATATTTTCTTGGTCGTACTGACACGTAATTCACAAACCGTTATTAAACAAACTAGGCCCAACCTTAAATAACGAGATTGAAACTGCGAATCGTATATTAAACACCAAATAAACGCTCTCTACCAGTAGACGTATTTGTAGTTAGCTAATGTTTCTATTTAAATTTATCCTAGGGCAAAACAATTTTTACTTTCTTTTATCTGTATCTACATTTTAATTCATTTTCTTCTTTCTCCGTTAAGGTCTTCTAAGGACCACGAGCCAATTTCAATGTTTAGTCCTTTGGTGTTCTTTCTTCTTCCCCCAGGTCTCCTTCTTCTTCCTCCAGGACTCCTTCATCTTCACACTATGCATCTTCCAGTGGCGAATTCTCCCATGCATCGCATATACCGGCGGTATACCACCAGTGATAAAAATATAAAATGTTTATCTCGACATTTTCTCGAATTGTATGTAGCAGTGCAGTCAGGAAAATCGAGCTTGTCATCATTCATGTTCCGCCGATTGTTGTCAAGGAAGCTGGCGATCGAATCCCGCTTAACTCGCTAATTTTCTTCTGGGGTACACACTTTTAGCTGTGAGTGACTGTACTTTGGTATACCGCAAGTCTAGCCGGGTCGTTGAAAGGGCTCGACACTGGCCCGCGGGGCGGGAGAGGGAAAGAGTAGCCCAGCCACGTTCCGTATGGGGTATCGCGCTAAAGACTAGCGGTGAGTGTATTGCTGATTGGCTGATTTCAAACAGTACTTTCACTCTGCTCACAAGGGAAGGCATACCAGCGCAGCGCCTCATACACTTCAGTTATGTTGTGAGTTCCTCTTGGCGTGAATTACTTCCCACTGAAATATTAACATGTTTAGATTAAGTGAAACACTGGAAGTGGATAGAAGCGTTGTTGAAAGGATTTTATTCCATTGGATTTCCTCAGTAAGTTGAAATTAAAGCGATCTATTTCTTTGTGCAAGGAAATGAAGGCATTGGTTTCTGCCGAAATCAGGTAGAATTTTACACTTGGAATATTTGTTGCTTTGCAGTTGTTGATTCAATTAGGGGCTTTGAAGCATCGTGGTCATGTAGCCCCATGTACTTGGTTCAGGGGCGGATTTAAGGCAAGATCATGGGGGGTAGGCGAACACACACCAGGGAGTCTAGAGAGTATGGAATACCCTTAGCTTGGAGAGGGGTGGGGGAGGTCCGGGATAGGATAATTTTGCTAAAACTAGGCCCTAATTAGTGAGTAATAGGACATTTTTTTTATATTTTTTTATATTTGGAGTAAAAATAAATGTTACCGATCACGGTGGCCAAGAGCAGTAACGCGCTAGCTCGTATCTCGCTGGCATCGGGAGAGTGTGGGTTTGAATCCCACTTCGGCCGTCCGGAAAATGGTTGTCTTGGTTTCCTATTTTCACCACCAGGCAAGTGCCGTGACGGTTCCTTTCAACAGGTCCACGACCGACCGACTGCTCTCCAAAATCCCTTCCCTGGTCCTTCCTTAATTTGACCCAAGTTAGCGGTCACCTGTCATCATCCCCAGTTGTATCTGTTGACGAAGTGTATCCAGCTCCGAGACACCATCCTTGCGACGGTAGAGGAATGATCCCTCGCAGAGTCCGTTTTGTGAGTTGGGAAAAATTTGCGTGATATTAGCCATTTTAAGTCAAATATTTATTGTATTCCAAATTATTTTAGTTTTGGTAGTTCTACTATTTACTGTCATAGCCAACGCGTGGTTTAAAGCCATTTTTAGAGAACTGTCAAAAATGTGTAGTATTCTTCCAAATATACATACATTTTCATTTGAGACGGTTTTACCTTTCAGCGTCCAGTCCAGTCTGCAAGCCTCTGTTTGCAAACAAGTCGCCTCTATGATCCCCTATTAGCAGTTAGCAATCCGGCTCCCTCTGCTTCTACATCTCTGACTTTGAAATCGTTCAACACTGAAACTAACCATCGCCTCTACTTCTGTTATCCTCTACAGCCGAACACTCAAAATAGTAGGTTATCGTAAAATGTGCATTTTGATACAGAGTAATTGAGTGTGAAAGAATTTGTCTAAAGCCACTGTTTTCGTCATGTTTTTAATGTATAACAACAAGATGAATCGTTCACTCCTTAAATCCACCCCTGGCTTGGTGCGTGGGGAAACTGATGAGATATGTCATTATGATGGCTGTACCGTTGCCAGGATTTTGGTAGGAGGCGGCTGTGGCCTTAAGATATGTACGAGTGAAAGTAAGAAACCACGAAAGACCATTTCTAGGATGTTTGGGGGTTGGAATCGAACCACCTGTTCTCATTTCTGCCTCTTGGGGGTTGAGTGAATCCCAACCTTCAGACTAGAATTACATTTCTTGGTAGAGCAGAGAATCGAACACGGACCTCCGCAGTAACGGCCCCAGAATACTAGCCACTACGCCACGAGGTGGACCTTTAGAAATCTAAGTGAATGGAACTTACTTTCAAGTAAAATTCTTCCTGGCAGACCAAGGTTGGGAAACAATATGTCAAGGTAGTTTACACTATATATTTTTTTTAGCGTATGGCTTTTAGTGCCGGGAGTGTCCGAGGACATGTTCGGCTCGCCAGTTTTGTAGCTTCTTCGAGACGGACACCCAATGGGTGAGCTACATGTACCGTTGGGGAGGAAAGTTGGAATGTAAGGACGAGGAGTTGGAAGGTAGCGGCTGTGGTCTATAGTTAGGGACCAACCCCGGCATTTGCTTGGAAGGAAGATGGGAAACCACAGAAGACCATCTTCAAGGTTGCCGGCGGGGGGATTCGAACCTCCTCGCCTCCCGGATGTTTGAACGACCACGGCTAACTCACCCGGTATTATTTTATTGATTGAGGCTGAATGTTCACTTTCCAGAAGATATTTTCACTTTGAGATACTGGCTCTTCTTTAATTGCATTATTACATTGGTTATGAATGAATGCGCTTCTCATGTTTGGACATGTCTAATGATGAGACAATGTATAATTGAGATCCTTCGGAAATGGATCAATGTTTATTTGTTTTCGTAAAATTTAAGACCTGGTCAAGAACGGGGAGAGAGAGAAGGCAGCGTAAAGATGAAATGTACTCTGTACGTTGTCAAAATTAACTAGAAGGGCGAGGGGATTCGAAGGCCATTTACCTAGAAGCAGTTTCATGTAGGCCGTGTTCAGGCGTTAAACGAAGATTTTTTTAATGTATAAGGACATAGTCCTTGCAGAGGGAGGATGACGCACTGGTTTTACCCGGACGGTCGAGGTTCGAATTCCGGTGACAGCACGCTAAATATTTCACATGGAAGATCACGTGGCGTTAGGAAAGGAATCCGACCTTATATCCCCGGCCAAAACAATTGGCTAGTGACCTCAATTTATTTGGATAACCTATCCAAAATTATAGCTATAAAGTGTGTTTCTTAGAAGTTATGTAAATGTTCTCCAATACAAAATAAAAAAAATCAACTTTGACAAGAGGTTGAGGCATGGAAAAAAAGGAGGGGGGGGGGGGGATGTAAGGGGTAAATGGTGCGGTATACCAAGAACGGTGACCACCAGTCGCCACTGGCATCTTCTTTCTCTCTTCCTTCCTTGGAACCCTTCCATTCCCAACACTTTTTTCCTAAACATTTCTCTCTCTATTACATCTTCTTCTCTTATTTTGTTTCTTTCCAAACCCTTTTTAACTTCTTGAATCCAAGTTGTTGTTAATTTCTTGTTCCAAAGATATTTGAATATCTGTTTGGTTAACCTGTTGTCATTCATTCTATATAAATGTCCAAAAAATAGCAATCGCCTCTTTTTTATTGTGTCTGTTATGTTTTCAATGTTGCGGTATATTTCATCATTACTTCTTAATTTCCAGAATTCTGTAATTCTTAATGGACCTAATATTTTCCGTACAATTCGTCTTTCTAATACTTCCAATTTATCTGACTTATAATTAATTTTATTATTATAATTAAAAATAATGTTATTTTTTGTTTCTCTAACTTTAATGTTGTTTCCTATGGCTAGCCCGGATTCCAATCCACCAGCTTCCAACTTTAATGTTTATATATTTGATATAAATTATCAATTTATATTCTTATAGATTTAATTTTGATGATTTTATTGAATTAATTAATTAACCAATTTCAAGTTGATTTTAAAATTATTTTCATAACTTTTTATAGTTGTTTATTATTTTAATTTTTTATGTTTTAAATTTTATTTTTAAGATTTATATTTCTATATTTATATTTATATTTTATCATTACACTTTTAATTGTTAATGTTTTTTTAATTATCCAGCACATTACCGCAAGTAGAAACGCATATAATAATTGATTTTTAGAAATACTTGCACTTCGGCATGAAAATTCTCCGAAATTTGGCTGAAAGATTCAACTATCAGCATCTTTGAAAGCATAAACTGTCCTTATGACAGGTGGTTAATATTGAGACCATTATCCCATAAAGGGTTAAACCTCAACACAGATCTGATGATGATCGCTTCAAGGTCGAAACGCGTAATCCTTAAGTTGTTGTTGTTGTTTGACTCTTCAGTCTTTTGACTGGTTTGATGCAGCCCTCCATGCCTCCCTGTCCTGAGCTAATCGTTTCATCTCTACATAGCTACCACACCCTACATCCGAGGCAATCTCTTTAACATATTCTAACCTTGGTCTACCACTACAGTTCTTGTCCTCGACCATTCCTTCCATAACTAAGCTTGCTATTCCTGGGTGTCTTAGTATGTGTCCTACTAACCTATCTCTTCTCTTCATTAGCAGTCGCCAGAAACATCTCTCCCCTCCCACTCGTCTTAGTACCTCTTCGTTTGTAACCCTATCTACCCATCTGATGTTCATCATTCTCCTGTAACACCACATTTCAAATGCTTCAATTCTCTTCTTTTCTGCTGCACCAATAGTCCAAGTTTCACTTCCATAGAGCGCCACGCTCCAGACAAAGGCTTTCAAAAATGACTTCCTAATACCTAAATCTATATTCGATGTCAACAGATTCCTTTTTTGTATAAATGCTTTCCTCGCCTGAGCCAACATACTTTTTATATCCTCTTTGCTTCGTCCATCACTGGTTATTCTGCTTCCTAAGTAAGAGAAGTCTCCTACTTCCTTCAGCTTTTCACCTGCCAATTTGATCTCCATAGAGGTTTCTGATTTATTTCGGCTGCATTCCAGTATTTTTGTTTTACATTTATTAATTTTCATCATGAATTCTTTCCGTAAGACGGAGTCCATACCATTCAAAAACTCATTCAAATCCTCAGGCTTGTCGGCCAAGATGACGATGTCATCAGCAAATCTCAGAATTTAAATTATTTCTCCTTGAATCTTCACTCCCACTTAATTTTTTTTCTTACGTTGGCCCATTATAATACTGTAGTGATCATAACAAAACATGTACATTTTTTTCAGGTGTGTTATATTCGTATTATTAATATACACACATCAAAAAAAGTTTTGCATCACCTCGGTTCCAAGAGTTCCGGAACCGTTAAATACAAAGGGAATAGAGATCAACACAAACAACATTTCAGCTCGTTTTATTGCTCATGAGACCCACACATTGCATGTTGTACCATCATACCGCTAGACTTTCAGCATTTGTGGTCCAGATTGCAGTACACACCACTACCTCTAATACCCAGTAGCACGTCCTCTTGCATTGATGCATGCCTGTATTCGCCGTGGCATACTATCCACAAGTTCATCAAGACACTGTTGGTCCAAATTGTCCCACTCCTCAACGACAATTCGGCGTAAATCTCTCAGAGTGGTTGGTGGGTCAAGACGTCCATAAACAGCCCTTTTCAACATATCCCAGGCATGTTCGATAGGGTTCATGTCTGGCGAACATGCTGGCCACTGTAGTCGAGCGATGTCGTTATCTTGAAGGAACGCATTCACAAGATGTGCACGATGAGGTCGAGAATTGTCGTCCATGAAGACAAATGCCTCTCCAATATTCTGCCGATATGGGTGCACTATGGGTCGGAGGATGTCATTCAGGTATCGTAAAGCCGTTTCGGAGCCTTCCATGACCACCAGTGGCGTACGTTGGCCCCACATAATGCCACCCCAAAACATCAGGGAACCACCACCTTGCTGCACTCGCTGGACAGTGTGTCTAAGACGTTCAGCCTGACCAGGGTGCCTCCAAACACGTCTCCGACGATTGTCTGGTTGAAGGCATATGCGACACTCATCGGTGAAGAGAACGTGATGCCAATTCTGTGGGGTCCATTCAGCATGTTGTTGGGCCCATCTGTACCGCGCTGCATGGTGTCGGGGTTGCAAAGCTGGACCTCGCCATGGACGTCGGGAGTGAAGTTGCGCATCATGCAGCCTATTGCGCACAGTTTGAGTTGAAACACGACGTCCTGTTGCTGAACGAAATGCATTATTCAACATGGTGGCATTGCTGTCAGGGTTCCTCCGAGCGGCAATCCGTAAGTAGCGGTCATCCACTACAGTAGTAGCCCTTGGGCGGCCTGAGCGAGGCCTGTCATCGACAGTTCCTGTATCTCTGTACCTCCTCCATGTCCGAACAACATCGCTTTGGTTCACTCTGAGACGCCTGGAAACTTCCCTTGTTGAGAGCCCTTCTTGACACAAAGTAACAATGCGGACGCGATCGAACTGCGGTATTGACCTTCTAGGCATGGTAGAACTACAGACAACATGAGCAGCGTACCTTCGTCCTGGTGGAATGACTGGAACTGATCGGCTGTCGTACCCCCTCCGTCTAATAGGCCCTGCTCATGCATGGTTGTTTACATCTTTGAGCAGTTTTAGTGACATCTATGAACAGTCAAAGGGACTGTATCTTTGATACAATATACACGTGTAGTCAACGTCTATATGCCGGAGATCTGGGAACCGAGGTGATGCAAAACTTTTTTTGATGTGTGTATTATTTACATTGTATCCCGCCCAGTGATTGGTAAAATTCGTGTTTGAAGAGTTACAACTGACCTTCTGAATTAATGCCCGCAATGCGTCCTGCACGTCGTGATGAGGACGTGACAATACCACGTCCCAGAGCTAGGGAAACGAAACCATTAGTGATTAAAATCTCAACCGTCTGGGACTCAAACCAGGCATCCTTAGGGCCTAAACCTAACGTGATACTCACTTAGCCACGGAGTAAGACTGCTACTTCGGTCTTTTTCAATTTAATTTCTATGCTCCATTATTTAACATTATTGTTGTGTGTAAGTACTCATTCCTGTACTTTATACAATGAAGCTCGTAACAAGTGCTGTAGTTTTTGGGGATAATGAAGAAGGTGAAAGAGGAGGATGGTGAAGGGTGGATGGATTCATATTGGGCTTGTTTTAAAATATCAATAACAATACGAATAAAAAAATAGAAAATCTAAACACATTTTCAAAAATATTTTTTGTTTAAATTTAAATAAAAGAATCGAAAATAGTTTATAAACTTTCAATCAAAGTTAAAAAAAATAAAGGAAATCATTTTTCAAAAAATTGTGGTTATTACCCATTTAAGATTTGATTGCCGCTGAGCGTGGCAGCGCCAGTGTTTTTTTTTTTTGGTAGCAGCTGCCCCGCATAGTGAAGCGGGGAACACAGCGATGACAGAATGCAATCGACACATAAGTCAAGCAGCATTGCGCGTCACAGGAGCTCATGTCTCCGTGGACAGTTCAACGATGACTGAGGCTATTGGAACTGAGTCATATCCTACTCGCGCAACTGTACTTGTCAATGAAGCAGGCTGACGTGTGATGCAAGTAAACAAACAATAGTTCCCATCTCGACCGCCGGCAATCAATTCGTGAAAGGTGAATACGAATAGCAAATGACGCAAATGCCCAACAGTCCTGTAAATATTCTACCGATTTAATGCCTTAAAAGTAGATCAAATTAATTGACAATTCTCCCATCATATCTCCCTATGACTCGAAAAGATTAACCGCGCGACACAGAATTATCATTAAACAAGCACTTTTGCGACCTTGAAGTTACTAGGCGTCACTTTCTGGTCGATTTGTAATTAATTAATGGTATCTGTTTCATGAATCATTACCTGCTAATGGACACCATGGTGTCAATGTTCTTTCACGTACTCTTGTGTTAGCCCATTAGATCGGTGGTTCCCAGCACTAAGTAGATTTTGTCCAAGTAATAGGCTTCCAATTATTTGTATGTCCAGTCATAGAAGAACTGAATGAATTAGGTATTTTTGTGTTGAGGAATTAGCGTTCACAGTTCTTCGCGGACAAATTTCCGACACCTAGTTACCATGGTTACAAGTGCAAGTGCACTGAGTTCTCAGGTGTTAAAGAACAATAACAAGTCGATAGTGGTACTTGTAATACGTACAGATCCACAGTTTTATGTTTTGTTTCGGCAGCACAATAATTTTATTATTAGCCTACTTTCGATTTTTGCAAAAAATGAAAGTAGACTTATGAGATCAACACAGGGCGAAAAAAAAGTGTGTCTGTTTGTGTGTGTGTGTGGCTGTGTGTGTGTGTGTGTGTCTGTGAGAGTGTGTACTCTGAATGTCTGTCCCCCCCTATCAATTCGAACACGGTGAACGCGAATTAAACGAAATTTGGTACAAAGGTAGCACTAGCAAAGGACACCTCAGTGTCATGTTTTATATCGCCGCCATCTTGACGGAAACGTAATGGCGGCCACACAAATGTTCAAAGCTTAAATCAAATTACGACTAACCTAATCATCCGATCTCTACTAAATTTTGCAACAACATACCTTTATGGGGGGAGCATCCTTTTACCAAACTAATAGGTCATCAGCCTAATAATTTGCGGATGGCGGCCATCTTTGTGTGAAAATAGATTCCCCCCATTTAATTCGAACACGGTGAAACCGAATGGAACGAAATTTGGTTCAGAGATAGTATTACCAAAGGGCACCTCAGTGTCATGTTTTATATCGCCGCCATCTTGACGGAAACGTAATGGCGGCCACACAAATGTTAAAAGCTTAAATCAAATTACGACTAATCTAATCATCCTATCTCTACCAAATTTTGCATCAACATACCTTTATGGAGGGAGCATCCTTTGACCAAACTAATAGGTCATTAGCCTAATATTTTGCGGATGGCGGCCATCATTGTGTGAAAATCGATTCCCCCTATTAATTCGAACACGGTGAAACCAAATGGAACGAAATTTGGTATAGAGGTAGCACTAGCAAAGGGCACCTCAGTGTCATGTTTTATATCGCCGCCATCTTGACGGAAACGGAATGACGGCCACCCAAATGTTAAAAGCTTAAATCAAATTACGACCATCCTAATAATTTGATCTCTACCAGATTTTGCAACAACATGCCTCTTTGTGGAAAACATCTTATGACTGACTACAAAATCATCAGCCCAATAGTTTGCAAATAGTGGCCATGTATATGTGCAAATCCATTCCCCATATCAATTCAAACACGGTGAAACCGAATTGAATGAATTTTTTTACAGAGGTAGCACTAGCAAAGGGCACCTCATATCCATGTTTAATATCCCTATAGCACGTTGTATTTCAACAAGCTACTACAACCAACATTCAATTATACTCCTTGAAAAGGACAAAGAGTTATAACAATACCCATGCATGTAGGAGAAAGTGGGCTATATGTTCTTTACTGAACATCTTGTTTTTTATTGTTAGCTCACATCCGTCATATGAAACGCAGGGATTTGAGATCGGTTTTGTCTGTATACCTATATGTATGTATAAGTGTTCACCCAAAACATTTGATCAACTCCATTGATGGGGAGATTGTAAGACTGCGCTAAATTTGTAAACGTAATGGTCCATTTTCTCATTAAGTATTTGATCTATTTAAACAAAACTTTATAGATATTTATATTTATATTTTATCTTTAAATGCATGTTTTTGGAAATCTGTGTATTTGTAAATAATAACTTATTTTTAAGTTATTATATTTATTTCCAGACGTTAAATTTTTCAATTTATTTCTCTACGGGAAGATTTTTTTCTATTCATGATAAATTCACAAGAAAACATACAATTCGTTATTTCATCAAATTGAATTACTGAAAAGGAAATCAAATCGCTACTGTTAATGCTACCTGAGTTAAAGGAACATTAATTGTCTAGGAAAAAACAAAATTGGAGAAAAATGCTCTTAAAGATAAGTATTACCTTAATGTGCACCAGGCTCATCTTGCTTGTGTTCATCTTCTCTGCCCCTCTTCTGGTTTCTCGTTAACTTCCTAGCTTATTTATTAGAACTTGCATGAAGGAACAAAGGAAGAAAGGAAGGAAGGGGAAGGAAGGGGGCGGAAGGAAGGAAGGAAGGGGAAGGAAGGGGATGGAAGAAAGGAAGAGAGAAATGAAGGAAGAAAGGAAGGAAGGGGAAGGAAGAAAGGAAGGAAGGAAGGAAATCAGGAAGGGAGGAAGGAAGAAAGGAAGAGAGAAATGAAGGCAGAAAGGAAGGAAGGGGAAGGAAGAAAGGAAGAGAGAAATGAACTAAGAAAGGAAGGAAGGGGAAGGAAGGGGAAGGAAGAAAGGATGGAAGGAAGAAGAAAGGAAGGGAAGGAAGGAAATCAGGAAGGAAGAAAGGAAGAGAGAAATGAAGGAAGAAAGGAAGGAAGGGGAAGGAAGAAAGGAAGAGAGAAATGAAGGAAGAAAGGAAGGAACGAAGGAAGAAAGGAAGAGAGAAATGAAGGAAGAAAGGAAGGAAGGAAGCTTGTAGTTTTACGTGACCGTTAACACAAATAGAATGACCTATAAATGGCGTTTAGCAAACATTTTCAGCAAATAAGCATATGCACATTATAAATTGGACGTAAGGCTATCAAAATAACATAAAATCTAAAATACCATTTTTTTACCCAAAGCAGGTTACAACCTCCCCTTGAAAATCATCTGTAAGTTAGCTCCATTGCCAGACACCTCAATCTTTCCTTTCAAATTTCCATCACTGTTACCAACCCAACATGGCAGCAGCGCGAAATATTTCACCAGTGCTCAATATCCTATACAACTAATTGACTCGTGAGTGTGGAGTAGGGAAGATCTCTTGGCAGTGTGTAGAGAATGTTGCATTTCATAGCCAATACTGTACTTCCCCTGCCTCACGGTACGTGAGCTCGATAGAAAATGCATTCCCTTTTCTTGTGTAGGTCTGATCTAAAGCTAATGTCACCAAGTACACGGGGCTAAATGATCACGATGTCCAAGCCTCTCAAATGAAATAACAACAAAATGCTTGGTAAGACAAGATTTCTCTTTTCTTGTGTAGGTCTGATCTAAAGCTAATGTCACCAAGTACACGGGGCTAAATGATCAAGATGTCCAAGCCCGTCAAATGGAATAACAACAAAATGCTTGGTAAGACAAGATTTTCTTTAATGACTCTTCAGTTCAGTATTAACAGTGCTCGTTTCATTCAACTGTCTGGTGACAAAACGTTCGGAATGCTAAGTACGACAGAGGGGTTGTTCGCATTTCATATTGAACTGTGGGCAGTCCCAAGTGTCATTGTGATGGCGACATTCTCCCACTTTCACTTGTCAGAGAACCTCCAGTGTGGAACTTCACTGCACCGTTAATATTCATGGTTTCAACATATTCAACAGTACCGAACCAATAATAATAATAATATTCTTCTTCTTTACTAGGAATATTCTACAATATATTAGTTTTCCTCCAACCCAAAAATACTCTTTTCCTCCACAAATGTCTGTCTTCAGCATGTTCCTCGGTTAAGCCTCTGGTAGCCATGCTTCTCTTTACACCATCCATCCATTGTTCTCTTAGTTTACCCCCGTTTCCGTTTACCTTCAGCTTACCAATGTAACATTATATTTGAAATTCTACTATTCTGCATCCTTTTCACATGTGCAAACCATTGTAATCTTCAACCGCTTCTAGTACATTTCTTTTACCTGCATCATTTCTCTGATTCTCGTATTTCTAATTTTATCCAATCTTGATTTTCTTGCCACCTTCCTCCAACAATCCATCTCTGTTACTAATAATGTGTTTGCTTGCTGTCTATTTAACATCCAAGTTTCTGCTCCATATAACAAAATGCTTTGTACCAATGAACTGTAAATAAGTTTCTTAATTTTGTTTAAAATATTTCTGCTCCATAAAATGGAATTCCTTACTCCAATTGTTCTCCCAGCCTCACTTACTATTTTCTCAATTTCAGATGAACTTGTTCCCCCAGCTTCCATTATTGAACCCAAATATTTAAATTTTGTGACTGTGAATTTCTACATTTCTGATCTGTAGTTTCTCAACACCATTATTCTCTAATGTAAGGTATTCCGTTTTGTTGTAATTAATATTTCGTCCCCACATTTGATATTCCTCAATTAATTTACTTGTTGAATAATAAGAATAAGAATAATAAGAATAAGAATAAGAAATGGGGATACGAGCAGAAGATGCACAAGACCAAAATCTTTATAGAGCAGCCAACAAGACGTTTGGGACTTTCCGGGACGAAACACGGACAACTGCTGCGAAATGGACAGAAGAACGTCGTGCTAACACAGTGAGCTCATGAAGACAATGTGGATCAAGCGAAAAATGAACAAATGCCAGAATGTAAAATGAGGCTTATCGTGGACCCTAGTTGACCTCATCATTAATTCACTGTGTTTGTTTACTTTCCTCTGTCCATTTTTCCCCCTATTGTTTCTTTTCTTGAGACTAGTTCATAATTCTTGTTTCTGATTTTATTTCTGAATTGATTTCTACCCTTAATACCGTCTTCAGAGATTTTGAATCGTTCCAGGTCCTCCTGTGTTTCCGTAGAGTACCCTTGCAGGTCGTCTGATCCAAGTTCCATCTCGGAGAACAGCGCCATTGTTATAATAATAATAATAATAATAATAATACATAAGGTATTTATTTTATAATAATAATAATAATAATAATTATTATTATTATTATTATTGATGAGTAACATGTTTCCACTCGGTTGCTGGATAATTTTTGTGGGAGTGATTTTGAAAAATGGGACGGTAGTGGATCGGACGGATGTGTATAAGACGCACTGCCAGCTGGATCGCATTGCTGAACACTTTCATTCCAACGGTAAACGCTCATGCGAACGCTGGTGTCAGCTGATTGAAACAAAGCAGTATCAGTATTTAAATGATAAAATGCTTTAATATGAAACATTGTAATTAGTCGGCATTGCCGGTATTATGTTTCTGCACAATGGCTATTCAAATATTAACCCACATAACGGTAATGCAGTCTTCAATATAATATAGTCGTTGTGTTTATACGGGAACTATTGCTGAACACAGTCTCTTTACTCACAAGAGGACGTATACATAAGATATTTTAAATTCAATTTCACGCAGGAACATTATCAAAACAAGCAAAATATAAATGAAACTTAATTCCGTAATGCAGTATTATTGAAACGTGAAAATAACTCACCATCTTGTGCACTATATTTGCGTGGTCGAAATAGCCGTGGTGTTAGCGCCTTTTACTGTGAATCTAGAGATCTTGGGTTCGAATCTCGGACGGGATAGATATTTTTGCTACCAGATAATCATTTTAAACGATATTTATCATATCAATATGATTCACTTTAAAAGAATCCAGCTGCAATTACGTATTGGTCTGTGAATCAAGAGGTCTGGGAACTGGGCAAGCCTTTCATGATCTACTGCTATGCACGTTGCATTTACTCGCAAGTTGGCCTATTTATAAGGAATTTAAGGTTATGAGTGGTGTCGCATCTATTAATCTAGTTGATCCATACCGTATTCTTTATTTAGGCTAGTGCTGGTGGAAGCTACAACTCATCTAATAAAATGAGTTCCGTATTATAAACAACAATATCTGTAAAACACTCCGTTTTACAATAGATTAATATTTGCGCCAATAATAGTATAAAATACCGGTGTATCAACAATTTCACGTGAGGTTTCTTCTATGTCAGATGTTACACATCATATGTGACTACCGTAAGGCTCGTAATTTTTAATTATATACGATCTAATGGTGCTCGGGAACTTAATATGTGATGAAGGTGCTGGTCAAAGTCTCAAAAATGGTGAAAATGCCAGATCTAGATGAAGCTGTTCGTATGAGCTGACGCAGATAGTTGGGTCATGTCATGAGAATGGGGAGATTACGTAAGAGATTAATGAGTTTGGCTGTAGAGAGCAAGAGAAGTAGAGGTACCTAGGAGGCGATGGTTAGACACGGCGTTGTACGAATTCAAGGTGATTGGTGTAGAAACAGAGATGATTGCATTGCTTACTGATAATTGGGGATCATGGAGACGACAGCTGGCAGAGTAGACTGAACGCTGAAAGGCAGTACAGTCTCAAATGAAGACTCCACGGGAAAAACGGGGTAAGTCATATTATGAAAATCTTTCAGTAGAGCAAATTTAAACTTTCAGCTCTAAAAAGTAATACAACACTAACCCTCTTTCGCCGCTCATTGTTACTAACCCTTCGTAAATTTTACTACTCCAACTTTTAATTGTTATATTTACTACGTTACAGATGATTAGGCAAGATTTTTGAGATTGCGAGTTCTTATAGATTCACAAACAGGTCATGAATCAAAATACGTAGATATTAAATCATTCGATGTGATTATTTGTTAAATATAGCAAACTAGATACACAGAAAACATTACATTAACACGTTTTATAATGACTTAATCTTTAGCCTACTTTTCACATTTTTCAAAAATTAGGAAAAAGTAGACTTACGAGATCAATCCGGGAAAATGTGTGTTTGTCAGTCTGTCCTTCTGTCTGTCTGGCTGTGTGTGTGTCTCCCCCCCTATCAACTCATAAATGGCTACTGCAATCGAAACCAAATTTAGTATGAGCAAAGATGTATACCGGAATATCTCAAGCCCATACTTGAAAATGATTTCAGTGCTACCAACTGCTGAAAAAACGCACTCGAAATTTGAGCTCCATGTTGGATATCTTGGAAGGTATACATGGGACCTATTCCAAAATTAGCACACATGTAGATAATACTATTTAAGTTTGATTTCCAGGAGGCCATACATGACAGTGTTGCCAAAATAGTGTTAAGCCTTCTGAGAGGTCCAATTTTTAAATGCTTATAACTCTTACTCTATCAATTCGATTTCAACCAAATATTGTATGTAATATGTCTACATAAGAGGATATGACTGAGCGTATTCCTAAGAGCCACCCGGGCTGCCAACTCTTAATAATTGCTCTCTCTCTATTTTTTTAATCCAAATACCAATATATCAGAAATTATGCAAGCCGACAGCTTCAAACTATGCACACGTATAGTACCTGACATCTTAGATTAATTTGGAGTAACTTATGTACTTCAGTTCTACCAACATGATTCTGAGCCTGCTGATAGGACCAATTTTTAAATACATGTAACTTCTACACTATCAGTTGGATTTCAACCAAATTTCGTATGTGCTATGTGTAACATAACCGATATGACTATAGTATTCTTTAGAGTAATCAGGGCTGCCAACTGTTAATACATGCTGTCTATATTTTTTACCCTAATATCAATATATCAGAAAGTATGCAATTCAACAGCTCTATACTTTGCACACGTATAGCACCTGGCATTCTAGATTAATTTGGATTAATTAATATAAGTCAGTGCTGCCAACATGATTCTATGCCTGCTGATATGTCCAATTTTAAAGTACATGTAGCTTCTATACTAACAAATGGATTTCATGCGAAATTGGCACAACAAGATATCATAATATTTCAGATTATTTCTGACCAGCACACGCATGGCATTGTTGCCAACATGCGTGCTGATAGATCCAATGTCTAACTACATGTAACGTCCATTGGACTTCAACCAAATTTTGTATTCTGTACCTTAAGAGATGGAACTAAGAATATATTCAGTCACCAGGGCTGCCAAATGTAGTGCTCTATTAGGCTATATTACACCAGGTATATTTCGAACTAATTAGACATTTCGATATTACCAACTTAATTTCGTCATTATTCTAGATAGGTTCATTGGCATGAATCTTAATTTTAAGAAAAGCAGGCTCTTTAGTTCGTCACGGAACTTCTTGTATTATACTAGATATAAAAATAACCCCTTAAAACTATAAATGTGGGTTGTTTATACCACAAAGAAACCTAAACTACCATGGAAATAAATGAAAAAAGTATAAATGTAAAAATGGTATTAAGACACAATGTATTGCACTATCACTAACCGTTCGTCAATATGACGACATCCTCCCAATTATTATAAAAATGAGAAAATATATCAACAATCGCACCCTCTACAGTCAACAACTGCTCATGAAATTCAAATAACAAATAAAGTTAAATTGAATCGGTCGGAGCTGGAAAGCATTGAGTCAAAATTGGTCATCTTTTAAACAATTAGTATTCTGAAGTATTCAGTAAAGGGCCTTGGAACGGCGTGGGAAAGAAATAAGTCAGCCTTTTGTTTAAGCTAGAAACCACTGCTACATGTAGTGCAGACAGAGGAGAAAAACATTAAGTCAATGCCTTTCAGCGCCGTATTCCTTACTTAATGTTGGCCGCACTGCGAGATTCCCGCGTGATACAGTGCTATTGTAAATTACATTAATTCAGGGTTTAGGTGGTTTTTCTGTCACAAATCGATTTTTAAATAAAATATAATGTGAAATATTCATTCTGGACGGCTTCATGCCGCACTAAACTGACCACGGAGCTGAAAGGCATTAAGTCACGTTTCCAAAATTGATTTGAAAAATATGTTTATTAAATTTAAATTGATATTCCGCTAACACAAATATAACCTGAATAATTGCTTCACAACATAGATGACTAATATAGTGTGTTTGTTAAGTTCTGTTCTGTCAATGACGTTTTATCTTTCTCCTGAAAAGTAGTGACAACTGACTTAATACTTTTCTGCTCCGGTTGATTTAATTATGAAAAAGTTAGAGGATATGGTTGGTTGGTTCCTCATTTTGGAGGCTGCGACAACGCGGTCATGTAGTCCCGTGTACTTCGTGTGTGTGTGTAGAAACTGTCTGATGACCGGTGTTAATTGTGATGACTGTATTAGTGTCTGTTTTCAATTCAAGTGATGACTGCAGACATTGCATTTTTGCCGCCAAACGCCACCGTCAACGACTACTAGTTCAGAACTTGATTACCAGATGCCACCGCAGTCGGCTCCTGGCGGAACCTAAGAGCGTTTGTCGAATGTTTAAGCTATATATAATTTAGCTTCACACAGATGTAATTAGTGGAAGGTTCTTTAACTTGCCATAAATCTATGACATGGGACCGCCGGCTTTACTTCCCCTCCGAAGGAAGGCATATTGAGGGATTTTTAACGCTATTAAAAAATCTGACGACTTCGGGTTTTGAACCCCCGATCTTGGGCATAGAAGCTCAGCATGCCACTGACTACGCCACCGAAGCTGCCTTGAGAGGATATGGGACGTTTTTTCCGTTTCCACTAAAACAGAATAAAAACCTCTGTATCTCGGTGACTTACCGCTTTATTTGAAATCAATTTCAGCTGACCTGCAGTTACGATGGCTGGCCACCAGAATGTGCCATAAACTCATCTCCTAAAAAAAATGGACTTACTCCGGTCTTTCCGTGGGGTCTTCAAATGAAAATGTATGAATAATGTCTGAGTGCTGCACGTTGTGATGTGGATTGTACCGATCACTCTATCAACCAACACACGTCCCCCAGCCTGTGTTGACACGTGCTACGTGGCCTGCATGCGGAATGTTCGCCCACCGTTTTACAGGCAGTTTATTAGCTCAGACCATTTAATCCCATGCTGCACCCAACAATGTTGCCCCGCATTTTAAACTTCCCCAGCACTGCTCTATTGAATATTGCCCACATTGCTTGCTAGCTTAAACCCCGCACTTTAATATCGCTTGGATCTAATCATCTCTTTTTAAAGCAGTGTTTGACGGTCAAGAGAACCAATTATACACATTAGAGCAAAAACGTTTATATTTTAATTATAAGACGTTCTAATTTTTTTTTTGTCGTGTGGCCTCCTGAGAGGCCAAATGCAGGTCTTTCTAGTTGACGCCCGAGGGCGACCTGCGCGTCGGTATGAGAGATGGAATGGGTGGTACCGTCCCAGCATTTGCCTGGTGTTGAAAATGGGAAACCACGGAAAACCATTTCAAGGACGGCCGACGGTGGGGCTCGAACCCACGCGTATACCGAGTCAGCAGAGAGCTTGGCCCCATGGCCTAACGCAGCCCTTTAGCCAGCGTAGCCACTACTGTCGGTAATAATTGTTGTGATCCACGTTGAGAAACTTAAAACTATTACCGAAATATATCGCACCCCACGATGGAAGACTTCCACGTATCAGTAAATGTAATTTTTAGCCTACTTTTCACATTTTGCAAAAAATGAGGAAAAAGTAGACTTATGAGATCGATCCGGGAAAATGTGTGTCTGTCTGTCCTTCTGTCTGTCTGTCTGTCCTTCTGTCTGTCAGGCTGTGTGTGTGTCCCCCCCCCCCCCCTCTATCAACTCCTAAACGGCTGCAGCAATCAAAACCAAATTTAGTATGAGTAAAGATGTGCACCGGAATAGCTCACGTCCATATTTGAAAATGTCAGTGCTACCAACTGCTGAAAAAACGCACTATAAATTTGAGCTGCATGTTGGATATCTTGCAAGGTATGCATGGGAGCTATTCCAAAATTGGCACACATGTAGATAATACTATTTCAGTTTAATTTCCAGGAGGCCAACCATGACAGTGTTGCGAAAATAATTTTAAGCCTTCTGATAGGTCCAATGTTTAAATGCATATAACTTCTACACTATCAATTGGATTTCAACCAAATTTTGTATGTAATATCTGTACACAAACAGATATGACTGAGCGTATTCTTAATAGCCAACAGGGCTGCCATCTGTTAATAATTGCTCTCTCTATTTTTTTTATCCAAATACCAATATATCAGAAAGTATGCAAGCCAACAGCTTTAAACTATGCACACGTATATTCTGACATTTTAGATTAATTTGGAGTAACTTATATACGTCAGTTCTACCAACATGATTATAAGCCTGCTGATAGTACCAATTTTTAAATACATGTAACTTCTATACTATCAGTTCGATTTCAACCAAATTTCGTATGTGCTATGTGTACCATAACAGATATGACTATAAGTATTGTTAAGAGCAATCAGGGCTGCCAACTGTTAATAAATGCTGTCTATATTATTTTTACCCTAATATCAATATATCAGAAAGTATGCAAGCCAACAGCTCTATACTTTGCACGCGTATAGCACCTGACATTCTAGATTAATTTGGAGTTATTAATACAAGGCAGTGCTGCCAACATGATTCTATGCCTGCTGATATGTCCAATTTTAAAATACATGTAACTTCTATACTAACAAATGGATTTCATCCAAAATTGGCACAACAAGATATCATAATAATTCAGATTATTTCTGACCAGCACACGCATGGTATTGTTGGCAACATGCTTTTACGCGTGCTGATAGATCCAGTGTCTAACTGCATGTAACGTCCATTGGACTTCAACCAAATTTTGTATTCTGTACCTTAAGAGGTGGAACTAAGAATATATTCAGTCACCAGGACTGCCAACTGTAGTGCTCTATTAGGCTACATTATACCAGGTATATTTTGAACTAATTAGATATTTCGATATTACCAACTTAATTTCGTCATTATTCTAGATAGGTTCATATAGGCTACTGTAGAATAATCATTGGCATGAAAAGTAGGCTGTATAGTTCTTCACGGAACTTCTTGTTGTTACATAATATAGCTTGGTGGCTATTACGTCAAGTGAAACTTTAAAAACCGATGTTTCGAGACAACTACTTGTCTCTCTATCAAGGTTTGTCAAGAAAGAAGGAACGAGTAAACAATGGCATATAGCCTCCATAGATAAATGTATAAGATAGGAAGCCATGTCGAAAACAAGATGTTCAGCAAAGAACATATAGCCTACTTTCTCTTAATGTATACCGTACTTATAACTCTTTGTCCTCACCCCTAAAACAATCACCTCCACCACCATTTTAGCCAGTAAGTGTCAAAATCAATATTATGTACTTTATGATGATAGAATAACAAAACTACTAACTTATGCATTCACGTCCGTTAATCTCGATATTAAGCCTCCAAACTTAAGAATCCTTCGTTTTGGGTATCTTCCCCTTTAAAAATCCGTGGTGCTACAACCTAGCAGTGAATTAATATACTATCTTGTACGCCTCTGAGTGTTGAATTAGCAGGCAGTTTTAAAGCAACCAGGAGGGATGGGATCCAACTGGCAGTGCTTTAAGGTAATCGGAGTGCGTGGCTAATAGTTGAACTATTATAAAATTGCCATTATTTGGTGCAATTACCCACGTAACCCACAAGAGGACAGTACCGTACAGAGGCATTGAGAAGGCTGTGGTTGATGACAACGTGTATCTTGTAGTTATATTCTCCTTTTTCTAATGTCTTCTGTTTATGTGGGATGCTGGGGCTGTGTTTATTAATAAACGAGTGTATACATTAGCCTTCCCTTGGAGCTAAATGGCAATTTATTTAGTATCTGCGTAAAGAGCTCGTGCACATCATTTGTAAAAGAATTCAAGGGGAAAAAGTTAACTCTAGTAGTATTCGATCCCCATTCAACCGCGTGAGAGGCTAACGCTCTAGCCCAGAGCCAAACTTCTCCTTAGCACCTGAGTGTTACTAACTGACTTAGGTACAACGTGTTAGCAAATAATGTCTTGAAATAAATGATTTCATCACTGTAGTACATCTTCATTATATATCATTTCATACAAAGATAATAATATTTCTATCAGTATACTATATCGCATACAACATACTAAAACTACTGAAATATTGGACAGGCACAAGAGGTCAGCTGCCATCTTGTCATGTGACAGAGATAGCTCAGCTCTTTTAAGACACTCATACAGTATAATATTATAATACTAAATTATAATAAATAACGGATCACGTCCTTTAGGATAGCTTAAACCACCATTGGAATGGGTGGGTCTAAGCTATTGATTATAATGGTTGAATAATTCACACGGCCGCCATCCTGAAATAGCGCGGCTGATGACCTTGTAGTTTAGGTGAAAGACGCGTCCTATATAAAGGTATGCTGTTACCAAATTTGGTAGAGATCGGATGATTAGTTTGGTCGTAATTTGATTTTAGGTTTTGAACGTTTGATTGGCCGCCATTCAGTTTTGGTAAAGATGACGGCGATATAAAACATGATACTGAAGTGCCCTTTGCTAGTGCTACCTCTGTACCAAATTTCGTTCAATATGTTTTCACCGTGTTTGAATTGGTAGGGGGGGGGGGGGCAGACATACAGAGTACACACACACTCACACACACAGACACACAATTTTTGGCCCTGTGTTGATCTCATAAGTCTACTTACATTTTTTGCAAAAATAGAAAGTAGGCTAAAAATATTTACTCCATGACCTCCTGAGACCGAGAAGATGTTGATAATGAAACTATAGAGGCCAGCCAACATCTTCCTGGTCTCAGTTTTTTCAAAGAAGAAAGGAATGAAAAAACGAATTGAAAACTACGACCAACACTTTTGAAAAAAAAAACTTTTATCACTAAACTTGGTCTTTCCATTGAAAAATTTGTTTAAAATATATTAAAAAAAACAAATCTGTCACAAATGTGGGCTTTAATTTAATAACACAGGTTATTAAAATAATTGTGCTAAACATTTTTGTGTTTGTATTCCCATAAATAGACAAACAATTGTAGTCTACTTTACAAAATCTTAATATGGTCTTTCTATGAAATGAAAAAACTCTTTGCTGAGTGAAGCCTGTAAGCAAATAAGTGGGTACGAAGAAAAACGAAAAATCAAGAGTCCATTCACATCAGAAAAAGAAAAAAGTATTATACAATTCGTAAAAAAAAAAAAAAAAAGAAGAAATATAAGTTATTATATGTTAATTTAATTTGAAAGAATTTTGGTATTTCAAGTCAAAAGGTTATTACTGTGAATAATCTGCGCCAATAGCCATATACAATAATGTGAGCAACAAATATGCAGTAAAACGTACAAATGCAGAATACATAATAGCCAGTGTCTACACTGTGCCCAATGAATTGAAATGAAAACTTGTCATGAAGCCTATTGTCCTCAAACAGTTAATACTACTTTGGCAAAAGTCTTGTTGGTGTTTTAGGAATTTGACAGTGACTTTGGTTATCTTTGATATCCCAAGCGCAAAGACGTAAACCAAATACAGGGTCATTATATACTGTATGTGCACGTGAGTAAACACGGCAAGCTAAGCCGGCTGTAACTGGCGCAGATCGCGGGCACGCGTACCCGGTTTAGCCGGTGATAGGCGCACATTTTCACACTTTTTTCAAACATGTTCAATAATGTGTACTTACAGTGCTCATAGGCGATGCTGAAAATGTCCTCCCTCTCTTGTAACACACACCTGATATCTTCTGATGAAGGAATGTCTGTCTCATGGATAAGGATCGGAATAAATGAAAGTAAATTTGAAAACACCAACGCTTATTGCAGCTGATAACCTCTATAACTCATTTATTATTTGCGGATCCAGTTTCCCTGAATCATTTAGCGAGCCTCCTAATTGTACTGGCATCAGGCATAGGCCTTCCTGGAAACTTGATTCGAAATTTTCGTCTCGATTCAGAACAAGATTTTCTGCTTTTCATACACGAATTATGGATATACACACGTTCGCGCAATATGAATTGTTGTCTAGGCATGGCCAACAATCACAGTAATCACAATACTCAGTAAACGTGCAACACCTACGTCTAAGCTTTGCAGATACACGTCCATATGAATGACACATCACGTTAGAACTAACAATACGAGTCAGCGGAGCCCTCCAACCACCGGCTGAGCCGCGGACCCGCGTCCGTGATCTGCGCCAGTCACAGCCGGCTTAGCTTGCCGTGTTTATCGGGGCGCACATAGATAATGACCCTGTATAAGTTACAGTTAGGCGGTTGCTAAAAGAGTGCGCTAATATCATCTACAATGTCGCCCCCACCCAGCACAACCAGTATGAGTAGCAAGTACTGTAGTGCTGGTACATTCAATCGTTTAATTTCAGTTATCGAATAATCGGATAGCTGAAGCAGAAAAAAAGATTAAATTCTACATATAACGATTAATCGATTGTTTAATCGAATAATCGGTTGATCAAATAATTAATTATACATTCTCTACGCTCTCACAGGAGCAAAAGAGACAAATTAATATATATTTGATCATTTAGTTTTAAATGATGTACATTTTTGTGAAAACTAGGCTAAAACAAAGCAAAACAAAAAAGGTTCCTGTCCAAATTGTAAACATTGAACAAGAATTCAAAATATTTCCTGAAAACTCTTCGTTTTCTTTTTCTCGGAACCCTTCCCAATTTGATTGATGTTTTTCCGTACACTGTCACTGACCATTATTCGGATGTTGTTCACAATAACAAGGTAGGTCACTTAGCCAAAAAGTAACTTTTATATAGACTTTTACACATCATTCCGAAAATAAGCGTAAGTCAAATTGGGCGATGACCTCAGATTTAAACTTCTACCCTTATCTCGTGTCTACTAATCAATTAATCGATTCTTTGGTTAGCCGATTAATGTATTATTCCGTTAATTAATCGATTTAACGGTCAGTCAACTAATATTCTAATCGTTTCCGATTAATTTCAAATGATTAGATTAATCGATTAAGCGAACTTGGATTATTTCCAGCTCTAGTTTAGCAAGTAGTAAACTAACATCACAAGGGCGGCTTCGGTGGCGTTTTTGGTAGCATGCTGAGTTTCTATGCCCAAGATCGCGGGTTCAAACCTGTCCGAAGTCGTCGAATTTTTTAAGAGCGTTAAAACCCCTCAGTATGCCTTCCCTCGCAGGGGAAGTAAAGCTGGTGGTCCCATGCCATAGATTTATGGCATGAAGAAGAACCTTCCACCAACTACACTTGTGTGAAGCTAAATTATAGGTTACATTGACTAACGCTCTTAGGTTCCAACGGTCGTCACCAGGAACCGACTGCGGTGGCATCTAGTAACCAAGTTCAGGACTAGTTGGTCGTAGACGGCCGCGTTTGGTAACAAATGTTGGAACTACTTGAAAATCGAAAGTCTGCAGTTCTTACTTGATTTTTCTTTGTCATGTGGCCTCCTGAGAGGCCAAGTGCAGGTCTTTCAAGTCGACGCCCGTGGGCGATCTGCGCGTCGGGATGAGAGATGGAATGGATGACAATGAATGAAACTGGGCAAGGATGTGGATGGAAGCGGCCGTGGCCTGTCAGAAGGTACCGTTCCAGCATTTGCCTCTTGTTTAAAATGGGAAACCACGGAAAACTATTTCAAGGATGGCCGACGGTGGGGCTCGAACCCACGCGTCTACCGAGTCAGCAGAGTGCTTGGCCCCGTGACCTAACGCTGCTCTTTAGCCAGCGTAGCCACTGCTGTCAGTCATACTTGAATTAAAAAAGTGACAGTCGGTCTGAAAGACTAGACTTTGTATCATTTTAAATGCAGCAAATGCTGAAAAATGCTAGAAAGACTCTTGACATGTTAGAAAATTATCTGCATAATACTTATCTTGCTTATCTTGTTTCAAATTACTCGCGAACGGCAAGTGCAAACCAAGGGCAAGGCAAGGTCAAGCGCGCGGGATGCCGTCATGCTCACCAGAGCGCGCGGGGACTTGCCCTTTCCATCCAGTCTAATAACACTTATAGTGCGCGATGCATCGAAGATAGAGATATGCTCTCGGGGACTTTTTTGGGGGAACTTTTCATGCTGACCAATTCTTACGCTCTTAGTATATTGATTTTTTTAACGGAATGCCCAGCGTAAGCTTAAGAAGCGCACGGACGCCAAGTTTGTTTTCGACTTTTTCACTGAAATCGTTACTGCTTGGCTTCCTTTGATCATACTTAAATTATTTTCTACAGAATCTTTCCTCGAGATATCCTTTACAGAATGGTGAAAACCGCATCGAAATCCATCCAGTGGTTCTCGAGATTACCCGTGACATCCAAGAATCGGGGATTTTTGTCTTATACTAACGAAGTAGAGATTGTCGGGGAACACATGCACCAAGCAGTACTATGACGTCACACACCTCAGTGCATCTGGGTACATTTCGTCCCGTCAACGTAACGTAACGCCAGATCCCAGCGTAACGACGAAGTCGACAAGATTATTTAAAATGATAAATCAGGTAACACACACTAATACAGCCATCACAATTAACACCGATTATCAGACAGTCTACACACACCCAAAGTACACGGGGCTACATGGCCGCGTTGTCGCAGCCCCTAAACTGAGGGCCAACGAACTAACCTTATCTCGTGTCTACTAATCAATAAATTGATTCTTCGGTTAGATGATTAATATACTTTTCGGTTAACCGAGTGATGTATTATAGGGTTAATTACTCTATTTAACGGTCAGTCAACCAATCTTTCAATTGTTTCCGATTAATTTCAAATTATTCGATTTATCGATTAAGGGAACATTGCTTATTTCCAGCTCTAGCAGCAAGTAGTAAAATAACATCCCATGGGTGTGGAAGCAAGCCAGACAGTAGGACATATCTGTGTGTTTTTCTGGTCATTAATGAGTACTAACCATCTACCAAATATAATTGAATTACATTGGCAACACCTAACAGAAAAGAACCTTACCTCACTAGAAAGAGTGAAGGCATTATTCGTTAAAAAAAAAAATAGCAATCGGAGTGTCAAAAATTACCAGGTCACGATTCGTCTACCTCTTGGCACGAGAATCATTTCTTATAGAAGACCTTAGAAACTGTTTACCTCTACCAAACACCAGAGCCTCGGAAAAACTACTAACATCATTGAAGAAAAAAAGAGAAAACACACTTCAAGAATGTTATGGAACCGGAGCCATGATTGACCGGAAGTGGACAACAACCAACTTTGAGTTGAGGCATGTGTTTACACGTCTTGCGGTCCATGGTTTTCACCACCTTATTTGCAATAGCAAACATTTCCATGATCCTACAGTGACGTGTGTATGCCAACTATGTGGAGAAGCATGTGAACGCTCTGTAGGAAAAGGAAAAAATCAATCAAAAACTATGCAACTCAAAGTGCCAGAGTGCAATTTTAGTGTAAGTGTTCATTATTTATTTTCAATGACTATTTGGCTGCAATAAAAGTATTATTAAATATAATGCCTAATATAATTGTCCTAATAAAGGTGAGAAGTAATTTACTCACATAAAAAAAACCAAAATGATTAAGGGCTTCGTACGTAGAGCCGGAATAAGCATAAACGATGGGGACAGATTGGGAATGTGAGATTATGTTTGAAAAGAAGACTCACACAATCTTCTGTAACTCGAGACTTTTAAAATGTCATAAAATATGGATTAAGAAAGACTCGGAGATATAAAAAGGGAAAGGAAGCAGTTGTATTTAAAGTAAGCTCTATAATCCGACCTCAGATTATTTATTATTTAAATATAGCCTGTGAATGCCAATGAAAGAGCATCAATAGATAGTAGAACACTAAATTTGCGACTAGCACAACAGATTACCTGGCCAACAGATAAGAAACAGTCTCTTTCGATTAATGCTAAACTTCGACGTTATTTCTCCGTCGTTAAGCCAGAAGCAACATATGCAAGTGAAACTTGATTTAAACTAAACACCCGATCAACAACTGACAAACCACAGAAGGTTGATAGACGGATTCTTCGGACAATACTCAATAAAAAACACCAGGTTGAGGGCCAGTGGAGACTTTTGCCCAATTCAATACTTTACAAGGAAAATGAATCTATCATTGACACGATGCGAAATCGAAGGATCGAGTTTTTTTGTACACAAATCCCGCTTGCCAAATACTAGAGTCCTACCAGGTGAGTTAGCCGTGGTCGTTACGGCATGACTGATGGCGAGGAGGTTCGAATCCCCCCGCTGGCAACCTTGAAGATGGTCTTCTGTGGTTTCCCATCTTCCTTCCAGGCAAATGCCGGGGTTGGTCCCTAACTATAGGCCACAGCCGCTACCTTCCAACTCCTCGTCCTTACATTCCCACTTTCCTTCCAAACGGTACTTGTAGCTCACCCATTGGGTGTCTGTCTCGAAGCAGCTACAAAACTGGCGAGCCGAACATGTCCTCGGACACTCCCGGCACTAAAAGCCATACGCTAAAAAAACTGGAGTCCTGAAACAACTTTTTGACTTCTTTTAGAACAGTAAAACAAAAATCACATGGTTTAAAGAAATACAAATGGATTTAGACGAATTGAAAATAACTCAACATCAAATTGAACATAGAGAGGAGAAACGGCTTCTGAATAAAAGTACACTCGACTAACATTCAAAATTTCACAGCGTAAGAAATATGTTATATCAGCAGAAGAACGAGCTGCAAGATCTTCCAGAATGAAGAAGTATTGGGAAAGGAAAAAATTATCAAGAATTAAGAACTGAACTTATTATTTGAAATATTTGAAGACTTTGTGTATAAGGTTTGATTTTGGTGCTACAATGTGGGCGTAAACAGTGTAAATAAATAAATAAATAAAATAGCCTGTGGTAGGATATATTCGTAGCGGTAGTCGAACTCGGCTGGTGTAAGGCATATTAATCAGCGTTAGTAAATGACGATGACTAAAAGTATTTCAAAAACATTCCTGATAGACAGTGATAACTCCTGACCACATACACAATTTGCCTAACAGTGGTGGCCAAACGGTAGGATATCTTACAGGGGAGTCTTCACTCTCGTTTACGGTCGGCGGCAAACTTCTATGAAGAAGGTATCCAAAAACTTGTGCCACGCTATGACAAATGCCTGCAAATGTTCGGCAGTTATGTGGAAAGGTAGTTTAAGAGGTGTAGAATGTTGTGCAATATATAATTTTTCTGTATCTGTACACAATTTAATTTTATTACCAAACGGAACTTACATTCTGGACGTGCCTCGTATATATAAAATACCTATGTGGAAAGTGTCAAAGAGTAGCATGCAATGGTTTCCCCCAGACCGTCGTCTAACCTTGACTTACTCAAGTCCTGTTGCTCACATCGCTGGAACATAGGGCTTCGACGAAGCATCGCCATCGGACTCGGTTTCGTGCCATTGTCTTCACTTCTCCCCACGTTCTCCCCGCTTCTGCAGCTTCCCTCTCCACTGAAAGTGTCCGTACATTTCAAAATCCGATCCTCGTGGTCCATTTCAATCCAAAGGTTGCCAACTTGTTGTCCGTCCGGCTTTTTCTTCTTGAAGTTTCTTTAACAATATATTTTAAGAGATGCAGGTTGTTAGCCCACAGTAGCCGAGTGCTTTAGTAGGGCTGCCTCCTTTCGACCTAAGCACATGCCATTATAGCTAGATGGTCTGCTATGCCTCTTGCAAATTCTTTACTGGGAGAGTTGAGACTGGTCTCCCTAACACTCCTCCTTTTCCGGGCTTGGGACCGGAAATGACAACCTTGGAGCTACTCGATCCGCCCCATGGTTGCCGCCTAACTTAGTAGCGACCATTGTTTTTGTCTCACCATGGCTTTAGAAGAGTGAGTATGCAAACATGTAACGACGCACTGAAACCTCGTACTGCTGACCAATATACGCACTAATTCAAGCCACACCATCACAAAAATTAACATTAACGTCCTAACAACGTCCGGGACTACACTAAACATTTCCCCTAGACATGCACGTATCGCGGTGTATACTTTAACCCACTTGTGTTACATTCTTGTAAGGATATGTTCGAGGAAATGTATAGTCTATTATGGATGAGCCCTGGCATACGTGATTTTGTTGAAAAAGGAGAGTGGTCATAAAATTGCGTTAGTCGAGTGTAGGTTCATTTCATATCATAAATAAAAAAGATTTCCATTTAGATCCCTGTTGGCATGAATTAGATTGGTGGAACACAATTAGGCTAATGGTTATTGTCATGTATATTTATCGCACGGAAAGGGGAGGCGAAATCCCTGTTCCCTATCTCTCTCTCTCACTCTTGTGTTTTCGCTTAACGGGCTTGAATTTTTGTCAACATATACACGCACACAACTGAGCCGTTATTGTCAGAATGTACACTTTAATTGGTATATCCTATTACGGAGAACATTATTATGGGTAGATGAAGGTTATGTAAAACAGTTCCTGTTACTACACTATTGTTTAGGGTGACATCATAAAGAAGCGAGTTAATTTACTAACTATACTATGTCATGTAGGATAATGAAATCAAATTCCAATGAGGGAACTCCAACGAGGAAATCTTTTTGTTATGATGCAGTGTCTGGATTTAATATCTTTCGTTTAAAACCGAGTGACAAAGCTAAAAGCTGTGATTAGTAACGCCAGCAAAAAGCCTATTACGCTGTGAAGTCTACATAACGGCTTTTTGTTCTACTCACCCCCTTTGAATCATCTTCTCCACCCAGACCCAATTCTCATCTCGCCTCATCCAAGAGCGTTCTCCTATGTGCTTTTGTGTTTGCAAGTTTTATACAAGCGTGAAGTATCAGAGTGATTTTTAAAATGCTCTCATATTGCTGCTATGTGCTAATGTTTCTGCTAGCCTTGTCTGTAGCGATCTGTAATTATTACGTTATATAAAATACAAGTCTTAAATTGAAACAGGTCGGTGGAATTAAACGGAACCAGCTTGGTTTTGTTTAATATACAATGTGAAATAATATGTAATGAAACGTAATTTTTATGGTTTGTAAACAGAATGATCATGTTATATTTTCATTTCAATAAAGACCTTGCGCACGGTAGTTGCAACGATTACACAATTTAATTAATACAATGAGGCTTAAGCTGTTCATTGTTGCGGTTGAAATACAAAAGTGAACTAACACAGTTGAAGTGAAACGCTCTTATAATAATGAAAAAATGTTATTGTTAAATCTCTACACGGGAATTCCAAAACCTTAATTAACAAGAGGAGGGGATTTTAGCAAGGGCGGGCATCAAGTCCACCCGGGAATTCCAGTCAGGTAGCCAGGGTTACCTCAATTCCACCCGGTCCTCCAAGGGACCCAGAAGTGAGTTCCTCAACTCCGCCCAGGCTTTTCTCCAATGACGTAAACAAATGTCATAACCCTCCTGCTCGCATACCAAGGGCCGTGTCAAACACCTTATGCAGCGCATGAGTAGAAAAAAAAATAGAAAACTTGGCAGACTTATGTAAAAAAATATTATGATTAATTTTAAATCACCACCACCAAGTCCGCTTAATCGTTTAATCACATATAAACATAATACAAAGAGCTAGATATTAATCATTGTTGTTAAATAAAAACATGGACAGGAAATTTAATAAAATAAGAAAAATCAGCATCTTAAAATCACATAAATCTTTACTTCATTTCAAACTATACAAAAAACAGTAGATGAAACTCTTTTCATTCCCTAACTATTGTGTGAGAAACACACTTCACAAGATCTAATCTACTCATTGTTTGGTTGGCGTACTGTATGAGCTTGTTTTCAATGAATTCTTTTCTCACACGACTATTCTTGTCTTGGCTCGACACCCGCCCGCTGCTGTTAAGTAGAATGTACGTGTCTGTCTGTATCTGATGTAGGCACTAAAAAAAAATGAATATACATGGATGAGGTGTTGTACTTGTGTTGTCGTGTGGAATGCAAGAATTCGCTCATGCGCTGCAGAAGGTGTTTGACGTTGACCCGGCCCTTGGTATGCGAGCAGGGGGGGTTATGACATTTGTTTACGTCATTGGGGATAACCCCTTTGCCGACCCCTTGTCAAAGCCTGAGCGGAGTTGAGGAACTTATTTTTGGGTCCCTTGGAGAACCGGTTGGAATTGAGGAAAATCGGGCGGAATTGATGTTCGACCTATAGCAATTTGTGACGGAACTCTGACGCTTTGTATCGCAGAGAGACAGATTTCAGCCAGGAAATGTAGACATTTCTTCCATCAACACAACATAATCAGCTCACCGGACGTAAAGGCAGTCACCTGCTGGAGTCATAGGGCAGCCAGACGTTCCGTTTAACCCGGAACAATTCCGTTTTTTTATTGTTTTGTTCCGCGTTCCGATTTAATCTTTAATGAAACTCCAAATATTCCGTACTTTTGGGGGTTAATTTGATAAAATATTCAATTTCGCACCGTTTTTCAAATGTCCCGCTTCAGATTTGTTTGTAATATCTAGCTTGCTTTCTGTTGGTACAGGTACAAGTTTGAAAGAGAAAATGATTTCTATGTCTGTGTCAGATAGATGGGTACAGGTTGTAGATTTATTGGGGGCACCAAAATTAAGGAATATCTTAGTCCTTGTGAAGTTAATACTCAGCATTTTCCCCTCCAATGCTTTTACGGAGAGAGATTTTTCTGTCGTGAATTTAAAATGGAGAGATAATAGAAACAGTTTGATGAAACTAGAATTGTTCACATATTACAATTATGACGAAAATTGTAGTGATTTTTATCAGAAGGTACTTACAAATAACAAAATCCTTGCAAAGGATCGTTCAAATGAAAAGTATTTGTGTCATAGGCCTATATGATATGTCAGCAATATCTAATTTTAATTTTGTATATTTGGTTTTGTAATGTTTATTTAATACATATGTGTATTATTTATTACAACATTTAACCTTAATTTAAAAAAGAATAATGTTTTGGGAGGTGTATTCCTTTTTTCCATTCTTGAAATCTGGCAACCCTACTGGAGATATCGCTCTAACATTTCGTAACACTGCCTGTAGCCTTGATAGAGTGTGGAGGGGAGACCATAAGATTCTGCAAATGTGCCATTATACATTTACCAGGGCTGTACAAATTCAAACATCGAATTGTTCAAATAATTTCAAATAGGAATATTTGATTCGAACAGACGGATAGTTCCACTATTCGAATTATTCGCGCATTCGAATATTCGCCAAGTGGAAATTCTTATATTTTCTTTAGCTTTTCACCTGCCAATTTAACGTGCATAGGGGTTTCTGATTTCTTTCGACTACATTCCATTACAGTAGACTACCGCGGACTCGGATATAACGCGGATGAACTAGGCCTACGTCTCTCAAAATAATAAAAAAGTGACAGTCAGTCTGAAAGACTAGACTTTGTATCATTTTAAATGCTACAAATGCTGAAAAATGCTAGAAAGGCTGGAGGCTTCTCGCTTCGCTCGAAGCCAAAGACTCTTGACATGAAAATTATCTGCATAATACTTATCTTGCTTACCTTGTTTCAAATTACTCGCGAACGGCAAGTGCAAACCAAGGTCAAGCGCGCGGGATGCCGTCACGCTCACTAGAGCACGCGGGGACGTGCCCCTTCCATCCAGTCTAAAAACACTTATAGTGGGCGATGTATTGAAGATAGAGATATGCTCTCGCGGACTTTATTGTAGACGTTTCATGCTGACCAATTCTTACGCTCATAGTATATTGATATTTTTAACAGTTTGCCCAGCGTAAGCTTAAGAAGCGCAAGGACGCAAAGTTTGTTTTCGACTTTTTCACTGATATCGATACTGCTTGGCTTCCTTTGATCATACATAAATTATTTTCTACAGAATCTTTCCTCGAGATATCCTTTACAGAATGGTGAAAACCGCATCAAAATCAATCCAGTGGTTCTCGAGATTACCCGTGTCATCCAATAATCGGGGATTTTTATACTAACGAAGTAGATATTGTCGGGGAACACATGCACCAAGCGGTACTATGACGTCACACACCTCAGTGCATCTGGGTACATATCGTCCTGTCACCGTAACGTAACGCCAGACCCCAGTGTACGACGAAGTCGACAAGATCATTTAAAATGATAATATTGTATCATTTATGAATGATTTTTGCACTCTCGCTGGTATTTTATAATACAATAGTCTCGATTATCCGACCTAAACTGGACCTGGGGTAAGTCGGATCACCGAAAAAGTCGGATAATACAGAATTAATTTGTTAATGAACTAAAACAAATAGGTAGGCTATACTGTATTACTAAAACAATGATACACAAGAACAAAAAAAAAGCAGACGTATGGTGGGAATTTTACAGATCTGACGCGATAATGAATCGACACTGGACTCAGACTAACTATGAGTTGAGACATGTTGTCACCAGGTTTGCATGCCATGCGGTCTGCACCAATAAGCGATTTCATGAACCTTGTGATTCGTGTGTGTGTAAACTGTGTGATGTTCGGTGTGGCAGATACCACTTGCAATTTTGCAAAAATAGATCAAAATCATTGCGTGATTACGCTAAACAATAATGCACATTGTGTGCAAAAATAATAACTACTATGTAACCGAAGAGAAGCTTTTCATTTTTAAGACATTCTTTTCTTTTATGGCCATTGCCTGCGATCAATAAATATAAAACAATGACATGTTTTACGTTATTTTATTTACTGAATTATCAATTTAATTGTGCATGCAGTATTGATCAATAACGTTCCAAATGCCTTAACCCTCCGTCGGGCGCAATGCATCTGAGAGATGCACACGCTTTGTGATCTTCTGCTGTTTCATAGAGAGGGGAGCAGAAAGCTTCACCGTCCATGTGTCTTACTAGCTCCCTCCTCCCCGCTAGGCAGTGTGCTGATAAGCAAGAATGGGTGAAGTTGTGTTCCATTGTTGACTGATTGCATCTCTCAGATGTATTGCGCCCTATTGTGTTACATTCCAATCCGAGTGTGGTGCGAAGATTTCATAAAAATTTGTCAAGCTAGGAGTCCCGTTTAGACTTCTCAAAACCAGTAGTTGTTGCAGAAGTTCAGCAGTTGTTACTGGTGGAAAATGTACATGATTAATCTCATGTACTTTTTTTTTCGGGATCAGGGAATAACACATCTCATTTGGGTACAACCGTGTTTACCGACTGAAAAGCATCAAACGTTCGCTTAGTGTCATAAATACCATAATTGTTATTACAAATAGTCATATTATGATTAGTTTTCACTTAATGTCTCTTACTTTTTGTAATTTTCAAATTACGGTACTGTGATTTAATGATCAGTGACATGTTTGTGTGTATTTCAATTTAAATTGTATTTAAACAATGCCTATAGTTGTTAAATATAAATAAAATATTCAAAAACATCAAACTCAACAAAAATATAACAAAAACGAAAGAAATAAAATTTCAAAACGGCTGAATGTTCATCACAAATTTCTGCATCTCACAGATGCATTGCGCCCGTTCGTGTATCGAAACACATTGCGCCTGACGGAGGGTTAAGAAAAGAAACTTGTCAACAATGTCTGCTTGCCTGCTGATTCACGTTTACCTACAGCGAGATCTCGTCATCGACGACAAATGAACTCCTCCGTTGCGCTTGTCTCCGGCTGTTGCTCTACGTACGTTAATGCCATATCCAGTGTAGGCTACTCAATCCTTCATTGTGAGACTTCCTTTTGTCCTTTTGTTCTGAAATACCCCGTTCTTCTTCTTCTTCTTCTTCTTCTCCTTCTACTTCTACTTCCACATTTTCGTTAGCATCACGAAATCAATAATAGTCTATCAGGGTCAGTTAGTTCAAACAGCTGATCTTGTGCACACCACTTACTCACCTTTTGAGTCGTAGCATCCTCACAACCAGGAATGCAATTCAGTAAGGGAACAATGTCGGAGGAGTGTCGGATAAGCGAAGGTCGGTTGAGCGGGAATCTACTGTACTGTATATGAGGTGCCTAGAAGCAAAGTCAGGAATCATAAATTTAGCACCATCAAATTCAATCCATACCACTATAAGTCATACTGTTAAGTTAACAAAATACAAAAGATGGCTGTCTGTCACATGGCCAAATGTGATCTCTGATTGGCCAAAGTGGATATTGCAGGCTTTGCTCCACAGATTGTAAGAAATGATCATGGAGTTTGCAGCCTTTGCTTCTAACACATTTACCAATAGGGGAACAACTAACCCACTTACAGCTGCATTTGCTTCTCATAACCATTGGACAATGCTAGAAATCACCAAGGAGAATCCTTTTCTGCCAAAATATAAGTTTCCCAAAAAGTTGAGATTGCTGACTTTCCTTCAAGCACCTCAAATATAATATAATTTTATAGTGCAAACTTCAAGCTCTCTCTACAATAACCAAAAGAGATGGGCGTAATTAAACTCAACCTTTGGTTTGTCTTACAAACATACATCCTGTATCAAGATTGTTGCTACACAGAAGCTTTGAATACACATCTCACGGTTAACATTGTGATGCAGTCAACAAAGTGACTATGCAACAGTGCTTGGCAATAATCGAAATGAGCACAACCATCATGTGGATCATAAACTATTCATTCATTGTCTAGATTTCTGTGTGCTTGTTGCGATGCTGTACACTATTTGGTAATCTTCCGAAATGTTTTACAGTATTTACTTATAATGTTATTTAAATGGTAAATACAGTACAGTAGGCCTATATGGTTCTTGTGTTCTTTGAGTCTTTTTACTGGTTTGATGCAGATTTCCATGGCTCCCTGTCGTGAGCTAATCGTTTCATCTCTACATAGCTACCATACTCTACATCCGAGGCAATCTGTTTAACATATTCTAACCTTGGTCTACCCCTACAGTTCTTGTCCTCGAACTTTTCTTCCATATCTAAGCTTGCTATTCCTGAGTTCTTGGTATGTGTCCTACCAACCTATCTCTTCTCTTCATTAGCAGTTGCCAGAAACATCTCTCCTCTCCCACTCGTCTTAATACCTCTTCGTTCGTAACGCTATCTACCCATCTGATCTTCATCATTCTCCTGTAACACCACATTTCAAATGCTTCAATTCTCCTCTTTTCTGCAGAACCAATAGACCAAGTTTCACTTCCATAGAGCGCCACGCTCCAGACAAAGGCCTTCAAAAATTACTTCCTAATACCTAAATCTATATTCGATGTCAACAGATTCCTTTTCTGCAGAAATGCTTTCCCTGCCTGAGCTAACCTACTTTTTATATCCATCACTGGCTATTTTGCTTCCTAAGGAACAGAAGTCTCCTACATCCTCTAGTTTTTTACCTGCCAATTTGATGTCCATAGAGGTTTCTGATTTATTTCGGCTGCATTCCAATATTTTTGTTTTACATTTATAAATTTTCATCATGAATTCTTTCTTCAAGACGGAGTCCATACCATTCAAAACTCATCGAAATCCTCAGGCGTGTCGGCCAAGATGACTATTGCAATAGTACAATATGTATAATAGTGCATTGCATTTGTGTTCTTCCTAACTCTCCATGCGTAGTTTATCATACACGACTCACTCTCGATATGTCGCGGGTACGTTATAACACAGCGGTAAAGCACGTCCCCCGACAACCGCGTTATATCGTGCTTCTACTGCTTTTGTTTTGCATCATTGGTTTTCATAATGAATTTTTCCCTCAGTCCATACCGTTTAAAGACGCAATCAAATACTCTGGTGAATCTCAGAGTTGAAATTGTTTCTCCTTGAATCTTCTAAAGTTATATGCATTAATACAGCCACCACTTCTGTATATAAAGAGGGTTCAAATGAAAAGGTACGAAATGATACTGTGGGTACAATTTATTCGTTATTCAAAAGTAATCACCACAGGCCTGTGCACATTCGAGACGAACCATTAACAGTGACGTGTATTGTGAAACACTCTGTAGCCTAATCAAGAACAAACGGCCTCGACTGCTCACGAAGGGAGTGATTCGGCTCCATGATAACGCTCGCCCACACGTCTCTCACGTCACACAAGGTGTATTGGCCACGTTCAAGTGGGAGCAACTTGAGCGTCCACCCTACAGGCCGGACTTGTCACCCTACGACTTCCATCTGTTTGGCCCATTATAAAAACATATCAAGGGAAAACATTTCCAATCAGACGATTAACTAAAGGACATCGTACAGGTTTGGCTCCTGTGACAACCACAAGACTTCTGGGAACAGAGAACCCTGCGGCTAGTGAAGCAATGGGACACCTGTGCACAGACCTGTGGTGATTACTTTTGAATAACTAATAAATTGTATCCACAGTATCCTATCGTACCTTTTCATTTGAACAGCCCTCGTAATATACGTTATCAAATAAAAGAACATGTGGCTGATGACCAAGATATTCTAAATGAAGCAATAATAATAAAAACAATATCAAAACCGTGTTTTAACAATCTCTTCATAATTGATACCTTGACTCAACCTGAAGTTATGCATTGAGCTAACCTCATTGCTATTTGAAGTTGTTCCTTCCACGCTCGTCTAATTCGTACGCAGGCATTTGATTTTGGACCTGTTGAGTATAAGGCATCTTCATTGGTTGTGTCCATATGGTGAAGTATTGTGATTTTTGCCAATTCAAGCTTCGACCAGTGTTTTGGAGCGGATTTACGAGTTAACTGTCCACTGATTCTCTGTGTTTTGATGGCTGAATATCATCGCTGTTACATATATGTTTTTAGTTTTGCTCAACAATTTCCTGTGACCTACTTATATGGTGCACCATATTAAGTTAAATAGCTATTTATTTTTTGAGTGCTACGCTATCGTATATCTTTCTTCGGATATTTGTCTTGGCTGATGAAGGGGATAAAAGCAATTAATCCCCGAAACATGTACCAGGAGCAAGTGAAATTATAATTTATTTTCGTTTATGTATTGACTAAGGCGGATATACAATTTGTTGTTAAAACTATTTAGTACGTCAATACGGAACCATCATGGAAACTAGTTTAAATAATAAAACCATGTTTCCAGTGTAGAAATGTTTATCTTACACGCAATGATAGTATTGTAAGGATTTGATGATATTAAGGCACCGCGTATATCGTGGTGCCCTGTTTGGAGGGATCATCTGTTCGAATCCAGGCTTACACAAGGAAATGACCGTGCTTTGTTGTCCTTTAATCACGGCACCTACAGTATGATCCTGGTGTGGAGGGCAGTATGTTAGTCTTTCCCGACAATATCACTGCTGTCATAAGCTAACCTTTCAGTATCATCCCCATAATTGTGTGTGAATTAGTCGTGTCTCTATAATGAAATGAAAACAGATATATCCTATAGATACTTATCTAAAGGTGGACAGACTCATATAGATTTTGGATTAAAGTTAGAACGCAGGCCAATGTCAATTTGCTTTTCATTTTCACTTCATCTGTCTGTCCAATCCTTTATCGATTGATTGTAATCTCTTCCACTTCGGACCGTTCTATTAATTGCCTTCGTATACATGGACATTGATTAAGGATACCCATCGATACCCTTGACTGAAATTTCGATAAATTTATTATCAGGAGCTTTTCAATCGGTCAACATGATTGTGTCCAATTACATTGGGCAGGGAGTTACAGTTAAGTTTCTGGTGTCTCAATAATTCATGTAATTTACTGCATTTCAGGCACTAAGTAATTAATTTCAACCCCACGCACGATCTAATTGGATACACTCGTGTTGACCGATTGGAAACCTTCTAAATATTAATTAATTGTTAATTATACTGAACAAGAAGTTCCGTGAAGAACTAAAGCCTATTTTCATATATCCTACTTATCTTAATTGCCACTATCAACATACAATATTTCAGTTTGATTGCTGTAATAGATTCGTAGATATTGAGAACCGACTAAATATTGCGGATGGTCGCCATGTTGGATTTTTATATATGCACGTCTTAGAGTTATGTACTGTTACATGAAGATTATTGTGTACGTGTAGTGTTCAAACTTCAATCACATGATTAGGACACAAGAAGTAAAAACGAGATTTTAAAATTTCGCACAGCTGCCTTCTTGTGGTTAAGGAAACAATTGAAATAGATGCCAGTGTATTAACATTTGTATAAGGATTTACTGTGTTGCCTATCTTCACTTTTTATACTTAATGAAACCCAATTTCTACCAAGTTTCACTGCACGGATGGTTAAATTGCGAGAAACGTTCATGTGAATATTTATACTTCGCGTCACCGCCATGTGGGATTTGTGATCCCCACGTTATTGCAAGTCCTATAGGTGAACTTATGTTCATAGCCTCTAAGGACATAAAAAGATCAGTTTGATTGCCGAAATAGATTCGTAGATATTGAGAACCATCTAAATATTTCGGATGGTCGCCATGTTGGATTGTTATATGAATAGGCCATAGAGTAAAGTACCATTAAAGGGAAATTATTGCGTAGGTTCATTATTCAAACTTTCACTTCGATCGCAAGATTGCGACACAAGAAATAAAAACTTAATTTTAAAATTCGCACAGCCGCCATTGTGAGGTTATGTGAGCAATTGAACTAAATTAGGTACCATTGCATTACAATGTATATAAACATTTGCTGTACCAAGTTTCATTGCGTTTGGATCATTAAATCGCGAGAAAAGTCTATTTAAAGCTTTCAACTTCGCTCGGCCGCCATGTTCGTTTTGTAGTTAACCGGTTTTTGAAAGTCTCATAGATGAACTTCCGTCAGTTCCCTTTATCTCCATACAAAATTTTAGGGTGATGCCGGTAATAGTTTCAGAGATATAGAATGCCGATGACATATTTCGTACAGCCGCCATATTGGATTGGTGAGACGTACCAAAATTTTATGGACACGGTCGGGGTCGTCCGGAATAATGCTATGAACTTACCGAGTTTCACTGAAATGGCTCCAGCCGTTTAGATTTTATTACGGCGTGGTAAGGGGGGGGGGGAGGTATACACACACACGAATCACACGGACAAAAGGTGATCTCATAAGCCTTTTTTTTTTCTAAAATGAAAATAGGCTAAAAGTGGCTCCTAATATTTCAAGTTTTCAGAACGCAGATCACGCGTCACCCCAAAATCTGCAGGCCAAATGGCTGGGCAGCGGTCGCTTGGTAGGCCTAGGCCCTTAACGGGCTGCAGTGCCAGGGATTATTATTATTATTATTATTATTATTATTATTATGATAAGTACTATAAAATGTATACCTACTGCAATTCCTAAAGACGCTGGGGTGACGAAATTTTGCCCTGAAGGTGATGTTTATCATGCTATTCTACTGAATGAATGATTGAATGAGGGAATGAATGAACTTATGAAATAATCTTTAATACTAATTGGTAGAAATTGGGTTTATTTAAGCATAAAAAGTGAAGATGGGCAAGCCATAGGGCACGCGAGCTCAAGATAAGGCCATCTGTATGTACAGCAAGAGAAGCAGGCACTTGTGTGCCGAGTGACGCTTTAGCTTTGAGTACCCCCCACCCATTCAATATTTACTCAGCCACTGAAGTTACAGGAACTTGATATTAACCCTACAATTTGATGATGATGATAATTGTTCTTTTAAGGGGCCTAACATCTAGGTTATCGGCCCGCCTACAATTTGGAACATCGTTTAAATTCAAACAGACGAAATACTTCAGAACCGGAGTCATGGACATTTCTTTATTCAGAGGATACAGTGCTTTGGCACTCAGCTCTATCTGTCCGCCTCATTGCATAGTGGCTAACATTTTTGGATGTCGCCGCGGAGACCCCGGTTCGATTCCCAAATTTGTCAATTATGGTCTAAGGGCTGGAACGGGGCACGGCCTAATTAGGAAAATCTGAGAAGAGGTGGGTTCGATTCCTACCTGGAAGTGACATTCCGGTGTTTCCCACTTCTACTCCTAGCAAATGCTAGGATGGTACCTACCTTTAGGCCATGCCACTTCCTACCCAAATCCCACCTCAATACTGAACACACAGACATCAAAGTGACACAGGTTATCCGACAAATTCTACAAACACCCAAGCACTGTACACTCGGCTACAAGACCACGATGTCTTAAAGTGCACTTAAAGAATCAATAACAACATCTCTAATGAAATTAGACTCTTAGACACAAGTTTTAAAGTAAAAGGTGGAAATTAGCAATAACCTTGTGGTTGTAAATGTTTCTCAACCATTTTAAGGGAACCGGATAGTGTAGATTAACCAACAACCCAACTACTTACTAAACGATGTTAACGATCTACAAATTCACACAGAGAAAACTAAGCATATGATCTTAAGAAAAGGCGGGCTGGTGTCTAAGAAACACAAATTTTTGTATAAACAAAAACCACTAGAAATAGTACATAACTACTATAAATGAGTCGTCAAATTACAAAAGTCGTTTAATCCACTTGCGAATAAGAATCATTTTCATAAGAAACTTTTCTCTGGACTTTGCCTCACGTATCTTTTGTCTTTGTTGTTTTCTACTTTTTGCTTAGTGTTTTTGGTTTTGTGTTTGCATTGTGCTTTTGCTTTTGAATTTTACTTTTTGCTTTTATTTCTTGGTTTTGTGTTTGTTTTCTGCTTCTGCTTTTTTGAATTTTGCTTTCTGCTTTATGTTTCTTGTTTTTTTGTATTCTGCTTTTCCTTTTGTTTTTGAATTTTTCTTTTTGCTTTGTCTTTTTTTTTGGTTTTGTGTTTGTTTTCTGCTTTTGCTGTTTTCGAATTTTGCTTTTTGCTTTGCGTTTCTTTTTTGTTTTCTGCATTTGCTTTTGTGTTTGATTATGCGTTTTGCTTCGTATTTTTTGTTTTTTAATTTTGTGTTTGTTTTCTGGAAAATAAAAATAAAACCAAACAAAATGAAACAAAAAATAAAACAATATAAACAAAACAAAATCAAAATAAAACAAAAAAAGCAATTTAAAACAAAATAAAGTAAAACAAAACAAAATAAAAAACAAATAAAATTAAATTAAACAAAACAAAATTAAATAAAGTAAAATAAAATAAAATAATAAAATAATTTTACGACATGATCCTTATTCACAAGTGGATTAAACGAGTTTTGCAATTGGACGACTCAAATACTCGCATCGTGACTTTACAAACGACACTTACTGTAAGTCGTTCCAGAATCACATTACAGGGCGAGCGGCAGCAGCCACGAAAGCTATGTTTGTTCTAATAAGTAACTTATCCAGACTACCTCGAAGATCCACAATGGCCCTTGTCGATGTGAAAATCATTCCTATTCTGACATATGGGATAGAGATCATTTGGTATAATTTGAAGACGCTTGGAGTATCGAAGTACGCACTAACCCGACTGGCGGGAACAATGACACTCATAGAAGAATTGATTATTAAGGCAAGGCTGCTACTTATCACCCATACTTTTCAATCTTTACATTGAACAAGCAATGAAGGAAATTAGAGAAAAATTTAAAGTGGCAGTGAAGATTCAAGGAGAAATAATTTCAACTCTGAGATTTGCTGATGACATCGTCATCTTCGCCGACACGCCCGAGGATTTGAATGAGTTGTTGAATGGTATGGACTCCATCTTGAGGACAGAATTCATGATGAAAATTAATAAATGTAAAACAAAAATATTGGAATGCAGCCGAAATAAATCAGAAACCTCTATGGACATCAAATTGACAGCTGAAAAACAGAAGGAAGTAGGAGACTTCTCTTACTTAGGAAGCAAAATAACCAGTGATGGACGAAGCAAAGAGGATATAAAAAGTAGGTTGGCTCGGACAAGGAAAGTATTTCTACAGAACAGGAATCTGCTGACATCAAATATAGATTTAGGTATTAGGAAGTAATTTTTGAAATCCTTTTGTCGGGAGCGTGGCGCTCTATGGAAGTGAAAGTTGGACTATTGGTGCAACAGAAAAGAGGAGAATTGAAGCCTTTGAAATGTGGTGTTACAGTAGAAGGGTGATGATCATATGGGTAGATAGGGTTACAAACGAAGAGGTATTAAGACGAGTGGGAGAGGAGAGATGTTTCTGTCGACTGCTAATGAAGAGAAGAGGTGGGTTGGTAGGGCATATACCAAGACAGCCAAGAATAGTGAGCTTAGTTATGGAAGGAAGTGTCGAGGACAAGAACTCCAGGAGTAGACCAAGGTTTGAATATGTTCAACAGATTGCCTCGGATGTAGGGTGTGGTAGCTATGTCGCGATGAAACGATTAGCTCAGGACAGGGAAGCATGGAGTGCTGCATCACACCAGTCAAAAGACTGAAAACTCAAACAACAACAACAACACACAACCTGACCCCAACCCTAGCATGCGAGAAATTCCTGAAAGAACGACACAGAAAGTAGCAGAAATCGACCTCGCCATACACCGCACACCAGTTATGGTTACGAACTCCGACACCTATATACCAGAGAGGTAACACAGGGATTCCACCACCGAATCTCCAGCAGGATAGGTTTTCACAACGCCGACAGTAAATGTGTTTGTGAATTCTGTGCACAGTATCCCCTGTTCGAATGCACTCTAAGAACTCTGCCAATCACACATTATGCAAAGGTCAAATGAAACTGACATATCGTCTAGATTACTTTTGTACACATTGTGTTTAATTCAATAAATATATACATGGTGGCGCAAAATGACGTGTCAACAAACTGAAACCAGACGTTCCGGCCCTTATCTGAAGCAACTTGAGATAGGTCACTCATGGCCGGAAACGAACCGCTAAAAATCTGTGCGGCGTTAAACTTTTAACTTTTAACGAGGCAAATCGGCAACACCGCGCCGAGAAAGAGCGACTTTTCTAATGTTTCCGTTCCATACCAGCCGCGGAGGAATGCCGCCTCTTCCTGTCTGGGGAACTTGCTCAGTTGTATCGTGCACAGCGTGGCGTGTTCCTTGAAACGAGTCATTTGGTAGCGGTTCGAATCAGAGCCAGAAAAGTCTTTATGTTTTCATAATATTATGCAGCGTGCGGCAGAAATAACTGACGAATTTCAAACGTAAATAACACCGCAACACGATATTCACAAATTTATTGCGCAGTTTAAAAGAGCAATGTTTGCCATTTGCATCATATACACATACACAGTAGGTTTTGAAAATAATGTCATCCAAATGTCGACCGCCCCTTTCGATGCATTTCTGAAGCCTCTTCCTGAAATTCGGCATGACCTTCCTAGTCATGTCTAGTGGTATTGCCTCGATTTCCTCACAGATAGCAACTTTCAGGTCGTGTAGTGTTCGCGGCTTACGTTGGAAGACGCGAGCCTTCAGGTATCCCCAGAGAAAGAAATCGCAAGAGGCGAGATCAGGGGAACGGGCTGGCCATGGAACGTCACCCCTTAAGGAGATTAAACGTTCTGGAAACATCTCTCTGAGGAGATTGCGTAAAGGCATGTCTCACTGCACGGATATTCTCTGGTGTTCTAACGCTACGAGGCCTACCAGGCGGTTTCGTTTTAACACTTGAACCAGTTCCTCTCAAATTATTCACCCATACCAGAATGGTATTCCTGCTTGGACCTTTCGCATATCTATGTAACCTAAAGTGTCTACGAAATAAACGCTGTGTTGTGGTAACAGAGTCAGCATTTTTGAAGTATATGTTTCAATCACGAAACCTCGCTGCTCACCACTCCACGCCATACTAGCCCTGACAAGGCGATGCCCTTGTTCTCCCAGGCCGCGAGCATATCGACAATAACACCTGCTTAAGCGCTGTGGCCAATACAGGTGTTAGATCTGCGCTCCAATCTATGTAACAAAAATGGCAAACACTGCTCTTTTAAACTGCGCAATAAATTTGTGAATATCGTGTTGCGTTGCTGTGTTATTTACGTTTGAAATTCGTCAGTTATTTCTGCCGCACCCTGTATTTTTTGCCGTGCACGATACCACAGAGCTAGTTCACTAAACGGGTAGTGGCGGCATTCCTCCGCTGCTGGTAAGGAACGGAAACATTAGAAAAAGTCACACTTTCTCAACGCAGTGCCACGGATTTACTTCGTTAAAAGTTTAACGTCGCACAGATTTTTAACGGGTTGTTTTCGGCCATAAGTGTCCTATCTCAAGTTGCTTCAGATAACGGCCGGAACCTCTGGTTTCAGTTTGTCGACGTAATTTTGTGACACCCTATATATATAAAATATTATATATCTCAAAATATAGAAAGTCCACTCCAATTATTGGCCGGCCCCGTGGTGTAGGGGTAGCGCGCCTGCCTCTCACCCGGAGGCCCCGGGTTCGATCCCCGGCTCCGTCAGGGATTTTAAAACTGACGTGAGGGTTAGAACGGGGTGCACTCAGCCTCGTGAGGACAATTGAGTAGCTGTCTGACAGTGAGACAGCGCCCCGATCACGAAAACCAAGATTAACGGCCGAGGGGACCCGACGCGCTGATCACGCGTCACCCCAATATCTGCAGGCCGAATGGCTGGGCAGCGGTCGCTTGGTCGGCCTTAGCCCGTCATGGGCTGGATAGTGCCAGGGGTTGACTTTTGACTCCAATTATTGACTAAAATAAAGTTTATGAATACGCCAGTTTATTATTAGGGTCACACATTGTTAGTGAATTGGAAAATTATATTTCGACTATAATAATTTGGCCACGTCTGCCCTTGAAATATTGACAAATTAATGCTAATTTTTCTTTGTTATCCACCTGCCTTGCTTAATTCAAACTCGATTGATGCTTAATTAAAGAAGTTTGGGCTGTTGAAAGTTCGTCCTGGACCACACCTTGTTTCACAGGCATCGTGTCCCTGCTCCCCTCCTCAGATATCCATATTGAGGTCCATACATTCCTCTGGATGACATTCCTGGTCACTAATTAGCGAGTGATCTAGCTCACCTCACTCCAAACACAGCCACAATAATGCGACTGACTTAATCAGTCTGGACACGTAGGCCTCTGTCCAGTCCCTCTCGAAACTCCGCTCGGCTTTAGAAAATTAAAGCACCAGAAGACCTCCCCACTCCTGTCCCTCTTACACACCCGCTTGTTCAACACAGCTTCGAAATATTTCAATACCTGCAGTCCACCCTTGGTGATGATGGAGCTATGCACTAGGGCTGTACATAAAGTCATTCGGATATTCGATTATTTCGATTACAGTACATAGAATTCGCTCCAATTCGAAATTTGAAAAAAGGAGAATTAATAAATGTAAAACAAAAATATTGGAATGCATTCGAAATAAATCTGAAACCTCTATGGACATCAATTTGGCAGGTGAAAAGCTAAAGGAAGTAGGAGACTTCTCTTACTTAGGAAGCAAAATAACCAGTAATGGACGAAGCAAAAAGGATATAAACAGTAGGCTGGCTCAGGCAAGGAAACCATTTCTACCAAAAAGGAATCTGTTGACATCGAATATAGATTTAGGTATTAGGAAGTCATTTTTGAAAGACTTTGTCTGGAGTGTGGCACTCTATGGAAGTGAAACTTGGACTATTGGTGCAGCAGAAAAGAGGAGAATTGAAGCGTTTGAAATGTGGTGTTACAGGAGAATGATGACGATCAGATGGGTAGATTGGGTTACAAACGAAGACGCATTAAGACGAGTAGGAGAGGAGAGATGTTTCTGGTGACTGCTAATGAACAGATAGGTTGGTAGGACACATACTAAGACACCCAGGAATAGCAAGATAATTTATGGAAGGAAGGGTCGAGGATAAGAACTGTAGGGGTAGACCAAGGTTAGAATATGTTAAACAGATTGCCCCGGATGTAGGGTGTGGTAGCTATGTAGAGAAGGAACGACTAGCTTAGGACAGGGAGGCATGGAGTGCTGCATCAAACTTGTCAAAAGACAGAAGACTCCAACAACAACAACAACAACAACAACAACAACATTCGAATGTTCGAACAATGTAGATGTCCGAATACTCCGGTTGTTCAAATTATTCAAGGATTCGATGTCCTCGAAATTTCGATTATTAGATTCTTAAAATAAATCGATGAGTTCAAATATTGAATTATTTGAATTTGATTAGTAATCGAAACTTACAGCTAGATACGAAGCTCACATTCTGGGCCCATATTCAAAGAGTGACGGATAAAGCAGCAAATATCTTGACCGCTTTGAGCCGATTAATGGGTAATATTAAAGGTCCGAAGCCTAGCAAACGACGTCTCCTGATGACAACAGTCCAGTCCATATTACTCTATGGAGCTGAGATCTGGGCTGAGTCCTTACGGTTCGAGAAATATCGTAAAAGGATAGCAGCAGTACAACGAAGACGAGCACTGAGGATCTCATGTGCATATCGCACTGTTTCAGAGCCTGCTGTTCTAGTGGTAGCGGGAGTAGCACCAATTTTATTGATTTACTTGCCTTAGAGCGTGAGGAAGTTGTGCGCACCAAAGAAGAACTGGACATACACCAGGCAAAGACGTCTGCACACAACCATTGTATGGAACGATGGCAACAGAAGTGGGATGATGAGACACGAGGTCGATGGACAAAGAAACTTATTCCGCGTCTGGCTGACTGGGTTGATCGAAACCACGGAGAGGTCAATTATTATTTGACACAGTTCCTAACAGGCCATGGATATTTTCGGAGATTCCTGCATCACATAGGCGTGGCTAATAGTCCTTTGTGTCATTATTGTAATGAAGAGGATGATGCGCTCCACACATTCTTTGTGTGTGAACGCTGGTCAATACATAGAAGAGATCTGCAAGCTTCTATAGGGGCAATCACGCCGGACAACATTCTACAGATGATGCTCCGAAATGATCAAACATGGAATCAGATAGCTATTTACATAGAATGTGTCCTGCGCCAGAAGAATAGGGAAATGGATGCGTTCGAACATCCTTAAGAAAAAATGAAGAAAGAAGAAGTCTGAATGACTAAGTAAGCACGACATCACCCTGAAGTAATGCGAGAGCGGTTCCGGGGTGATGAACACATCGTGGGAAAAGGGAGGTGTTTTTTAGTGGGTAAGAATCCCACACTACTGTGGAGTGCGGACCCTTCACATGTGTCTTTTGAAGATTTTCCACAGTCCCTCGTAAATATATATATTATATTATTATTACAACTTTAATTAATAATCTTCAAGATAGCCAAAACAGGTTCTTTAAATATTTCACTGATATCCCTTATTTTAATATTAAAGAGTTGTTCCAAATTACTGTACTGAATGTCTACTACCATGATCCAAGATTCAGGCATAAGGTCTCTCACAACATACAAACAAGAGCCATAACAAGTACTAAATATGTAAAACCCTTATGTATAAATAGCTATGGTTTCAAGAGAATAGATTATATTATACCATCACTACTTAATGAACTACCACCTGGATTGACGAACATTAACAGCAAACAACTAGCTATAAGTCGCATTAAAAATATTACTTAACCAAACATTAACTCATAACATAAATTTATTAATATAACTACCATAGTGTAACTTTTTGTGCCTTTAATTATTTACATTAATACTTTATCATTATCATAACAAAAAAAAAATGCATGCACCCTTGTATTGAAATATAATGTATATATATATATATGTTGTAAATAATAATTAATATGTATCACAGATAATCTGTACTGTCATCATATTCGTGAGACATATCACAATAATGTAACATAAATAGTATTTAATAAATAAATTAAATTAAATTAAATTAAATTATTATTATTATTATTATTATTATTATTATTATTATTATTATTATTATTTGAACATTTGAATAAATTCGACTTGTTCGTCAAATCATCCGATTATTGACAGAATAGTCGGGTTAATTCAATAATGGGAATATTTTGAACTTAATATGTTCTAACAATTGGAATAGTTCGATGTTCAAATATGTACAACCCTACTATGCACCCGACAGCAGATTTATGATAAGTCAAACTTGAATTTAAAAAAAAGGAATAATCAAATTTTGTTTCAACGGATTTTAAAATTATATTGACTGTCCACAGTAATCGACTGCTGCAGTGGATAAAGTATAATAATTGCGTATTATTAAAAATTGACAATTACATACAGTACATTAAAATAACTACATTTTCTGGCATTAGAGGTTGCTGTGCCATTTGTAGCTTTTCAGTCGGTCAACATGAATATGCCCAGTGAATGGGCGGGGTTCAACATATAATAAAAATATGTAAATATACTCCTGGAAAAAATACCTGTGTTAGCTAATTATCACAATTAATTGGGTCACTTTATGTGCTAGTGCTTCCCGTGAATCTCTATTTGCAATATTTATTTGATCTCTTCTCTTGATGTACCTAGCCTCCGTGGCTTAGGCGGCAGCACGCCGGCCTCTCACCGCTGGGTCCGTGGTTCAAATCCCGGTCACTCCATGTGAGATCTGTGCTGGACAAAACGGAGGCAGACAGGTTTTTCTCCGGTTACTCCGGTTTTCCCTGTCACAATTTCATTCCAGCAACACTCTCCACTATCATTTCATTTCATCTGTCATTCATTTAATCATTGCCCCAGAGGAGTGCGTCAGGCCTCGGCAGCCGGCACAGTTCATATCCTCGCCGCTAGATGGGGACTTCATTCATTCCATTCCTGACCCGGTCGGAGACTGGAAGCAGGCTGTGGATTTTCATTTTTCTTGATGTACCTCCCTTGTCCTATGTAAATGTACATTTACCATCCCCCTAATCTATACTGTAAATAATGTAATCATTGCTCGATTCTCTCTAATTGCCATCTTGTGTACATATGTAAATATAACCCAGTGTATTGTGCCCATTTAGCAAGAAATATGCCAATCACAGTATACCAGCGTAGCTCAATTCGGGATTTCGGGGCAGCGGTAAGTTCCCCCACTCTGTGACTCACATATTTTGGATTAATTAGAGGATACACTTGCAAAAATAACAACAAAATCAACTCCTATTTTAAACATATTTAATTAATAAAATTAATGGCGCTACAAACAATTAAACAATTTAATTACTGACCCAAATATCAACTGCTTGTTCCAAATGAACAAGGGATCACAAAATAAAATAAACAAATATTGAATTCAAAACCTGTGGTTTTTACATAAACCAACAATTCATACTTAGTCTCACTTCCATAAAGCACTAACATTAAGTTTACATAACTCTGAGCTCTTTGGCTCCATGCATTTGCATTATTACGGTGTCATTCTTGTACACCTCAAACACTAGCTTTTATATTTTCTTATTTCTCAAGAACAAATATATAATTATATTTAAAATCTCTGTTAATTATTTAATTCAATATTTTGGGCATGTCCACACATTCAGCTGTTATCATCTCTCTTTATTTCACAAACATATTAAGGTAATCAGAAAATCAATTGTGTACTCCAGAGCGTGAAGGTACTTGACACAGTCAAAAAACTATAGTTACTCCCGAACTCAGTTGCCTTCAATCAACTCGTGGAATCCCACGTCCATACATTATTACAATAGGGATTGTTATTTATCTCTTATGTCTTAAATAGACCATTATCATATAAGAAACTACGATCTGAACTGGCAAACGAAATATCTATCTTTAAGGACCTCGGTTCAACGCCCGGGTCGTTTACAACTTTAAACACTCCTGGTGTATTCGTTTCTCTTTAAAACAGCTTACGAGACGGTCTCAGTTCCTTCTCGCTTTAAGAAGGCTAGACTCCACTACATGGGGTGCGATTTATGACACGTTAGGGTGGGGAGACATCCCGCCTGACCCAACATTTAGTAGCTTATTTTCAAGGCTTTCAAAACAAACCTTTCCATTCATTCAGTTCTGGGGAGACCGGGCTTTATTGTACCGTATACATTCAAACAACTATTCTTTGGTTCAAAGACCATTATCATATCCTTGGCATTTATTAATTATGAGAGGGTCCTCATTGATTGGGAAGATTAAATACACATACGACGACGAAGAATTTCAGGGGCTTTTATCATAAGAAGATCCTGCATTCGAATCTCTTCAGGTGCCTCGGGAACTAATCCCGTACAGAGGGCTTATACAAAATGCGATTTAGAGTCGGCCGTGGCCCGTATGACATACGCTCAATAATACCATATATTAGCTCCCTTTTTAACTACATACACAATGCCTCGTGATACTAATGTCACTAATAGAGGACTTACACAATTATCAATTCACTGCAATCAACTACCCTCCATAAGTAATGTACCAAGTATTTAACCACTACGCGTTCCTAGCGTGACACATTAATATTATATTTGCGTTCATTACGCGCTATGCATTATTTCAAGCCGAAAATGTCTTCCCAAGAACTGATAAAATCTTTTTAGTAACAATTCATATTATTTTAATTCACATATTAATCTTTCCATGGTCGATAAATCGCTCCCTGTTTTAAAATATTCCATTGAACCTCATTTCTTACACATACGTTAAGGCTTAACGTTCTTATGTTCATATCAATTTATTTGATTTTTATTTAACATTTCCATATTTAATTATTATTATTATTATCTTTATTCTTTATACAAGCTCAAAGGCTATTTCTTTCATATCTCAACTTTACTTTATTCAACGTCTTTCATGATAATTAAATGATATTTCGCTTGCTCTTATGACATTTGTTAAATACATTAACCCTTTATTCACATATTTCTCTACGTAATTTATTCTTTACATAATTATTCATAATTTCTCTATTTATTTATTATTGTTCAGACCGTATTCTTGATTATTCAATATTCATTCATTAAAACACATCCCTTTCACTCAAAACTCCGGTGAGTTGTACACAATCAATTTCTGACACCAAAATAAAAATGAATTTTGTACTTACATATTTTCAGATCATCCCACGATCTTAAATCTGGTGTGGCGTTTCATTTTTGGGCCCACTTCGAACTGTTTACACCATATTAAAGGTATTCATCTTACGTAAAAACACTTTTGGACCTATATCTAGAACACTTAATATTGACGACATTTTTATATACTGGTGTGTCCCTTTTGAACACATAATAACACTAAAAATATTATCTAACACACAATCTTGATTATTTTACACTTCACAATTACTCGATCACTAGGCCGCGTTTCTGCGCCTATCACACGTGATCTTCTTAAATTCCCGTTTCCAAGCGTGAGATTTATCTGATGTCGGCTTCCTATTCTGAAGAATCCGAAAGTCCCGAAACATCTACTGTTCCCTGGAGTTCAATTCTGCTATTCCTATCCTGGATAACTGGCTATTATCTCGCTTGAACGGCTTCTCTGTAGATCTGTCTATTGATCCTAACGAGAGTCTATATGGATCGAGGTCTCCTCTAAGACCTATAGATTAGTTTCTAGCAGCTAGCACTTTTTGATTCTAGTACTATTATAATTATTCGCCTGCTATCTGGAGCTAATGCTTATAGTCTCCTATTCTATTTATTTGAACTGTTTTTTAACGCTCCTACGTTCGAACCTTATTCTGTTCTTCCTTTTTAGGTTGCTTCAACTTAAATAACAGTTTATCTGTCTGGTACGATACTTCCGTACGTTATGATCTGTTCGTTACATTTAACGACCTATCGCCTTTTAGTCCGACGTTCGCAGCCTGCTCTGACTATATCTTGCGAATCTTCACTTTAACTCGTATACAGTCGGCCTAAATCCTATAATTAGGATTTTCCTAATACTTCACTACGGCGATACTTTTAATTTTCGTCTTGACTGCTCCTTATGGAGGCAAGCAAGTCGTTACTACTGTGACGCCTGTGGCTATTGGATCCTACTTCGGCGGTATAAAACAGCGTTTTCTCCCCTCAAGGAGTACTGGTAGCTGTTATCGATGTAACGCGGAGTTACGTCCCCTCACGGACTGTTGGAATGATTACTTCTACGTCGTGGAGCAGCACTTCCCCTCACGGAATGCTCGTAGGACTGATGCGATGTGACGTGATACAGCACCTCTGGCTGTCTGAATACTGCATTCGGTGCTTATACTTGTTGCGCAGTATGACCTCCCCTGAGGTTTATACGTTTGAAGACTTTGATGCAGCACCTCCGGTCACGGAGTGCTCGTTGTAACTGCTTGTGCGATGCGACACAGTGACGTGCCCTCAGGCTGTCTAAGACTGCATGTGCGGTGATGTAGCCTTACGCCCCTCACGGGCTATTCGAAACTGCATGATTGGCTTGGAAACGCCTGAAGCTTTATACTGTTTTACTACAAAAAAATAAGACTCAAGCCTTTTCTGTGGTCAACTTCTAAAATAATGGTACCACAAATATAAAAATTATACCTTCCGAAAGCTCATCTTCTCAATGTCAAATGATCTTATTGCACCTAAGAATCGATCGTGCAATTCGGAGATATTAATTAATTTCTCGTCCTCAATTGTGTGGGTGTTGCATTCTTTTTGCTCTCTCCCCTCCACAGAGGCTTAGGTAATTCCCAAATGACGTCGTCTTACGTCGGCAGTTTATTTCTGCACAATTATTACATGGTTTCTCTATACTGAAAAATCTCTCATTCAAAATGATTCACTGTGCTGTGCTTGTTTACTCATTATTATGCTCGTAAACGTGTTAATTTTAATTATTCCTCTTCTGGTGCGTATGCGACGTTGTCAATTTCCAGCCACGTCAGCTTGAATTCCGATTCAGGCTTCTCTTTCTATCACGGTGGAAACTTCCACTCAGTTATTAATACTCGTGACCAGCCCTCTCTGAAATGTTAAGTGGGGTGATCTCATCTAAGGAGCAGCTGTCCCTAGTTGCTTGCACAATGTTAAACTATATTCCTGGCTTAAAATCTTTCTCCGTTCCTTTAAGAAACTATACGTTTCTTTCATTTCTTCCTTAAGGACATTGGTTCGACCGTCATGGACCCTATGGCCCATGGGTTCATCTCTCCCCTCCTTAGGTAAATAAATTTTCGAAAATTTTGAGGAAATTTATTTCAATTTAATTTTGTATTTCCTTTCCGTCGAATCAATCATAACGTCATCCGTATTTACTGTTATTTTATTTTTTTAAGGTTCCTTCCACTAATTATGTAGGTTGGGTATACTCAATCTTTACCCTTTTCTCCTTGATTACATTAAAATTTTCTTTTTCAATCAAATCAATTACTTCTTTAAAGTTCCTCTCCTTTCTGGTCTATGTTTAGGTTGGGTCTCCAAGAGTTCCCATTCATTCATTTATTCCTTAGTGGTCGACTTCACTCAGGCCATAAATCTCTTGTCACGTTCAGTGTTTACAACTCTCTCCCCTCGTCTGGCGCATGCTTCCAAACTCGAGTCAACAGTTGGTTCCCTTTCTTCTTTTCTCAAGTCAGGCTTCAAGTCGGCCTGTTCTTTATTCATTATCTTTCTTCAACTTAATGATTTTATGTTCATTATCTTGCGGGTGCAATTAGCTTTACCCGTAATTTACTTCATTATAGTTATCAGACTTCAAGTCTGTTATATTTCAATTAAAATTTTTAAGAGCTAAGTCTGACTTCACCTGACTCTTTCTGGTTCTCTTCCCTATTCCTCATCTCTCTTTGAGATGGTATTTCAGCAACTATTATACTTATTTCTCGTATTCTTTGATGGTTGCAGATATCTTTACCCGTTTGTTCAAAAGGGATAATTCTCTTCCTTCACCTCATATTGAGATGGCATTTTCCAAGAGTATTTCTTTTTCCTACTCTTCCAATTCTTTAGATTTTCCAAATCTCTTTTCTTTCTCTTCTTTTTATCCTTCCCTTTCTTCTTACGATGCTTCCAGCTGAAATATGCCTGGGCATCCTCTTTCTCCATGGCATCATTGGTTATTTCAACTCCTTTCCTTGTTTCCATGGGGTATCCATTTCCTGGTACACCAATTATCAACGGCGGTTTTCCTCCTTTTGGCTCTTCTTCAGAGACGTCTCCTCTCATTTTTTCATTGCTCCCAGCAATCTCATCTTTTTCTTTTAGGTTTTCTTGGCTCTTATTTACATCTTTCTCCATTTCATCTTGGACCTGACTAATTTCCTTATTGGTTTTTCCTACATGAACCTTTAATGTTCCGATGGTTTCCTGAACCTCAATAATACCCTGACTTATTTCATTTATTTTATGGGTACTTTCCTTACTTTCGTTCTCTCGTTGTTTTCTTTCACTTTGGAGATGCCCCTCGTATACACCTAATCTTTGATCTATTTTCGTTTCGTATGTCTTCAAATTCTCATCTACCTGCCCGGTAAAATGATCAATCTGACCTTTCATCTCCTGAACATCCTTTAGATTTTGATTTTTCATCTCAGTTACCTCAGTCTGAACTACACCGATTTTGTCCTCGAGGGTCCCTACTTTCTCCTCAACCTTTCCAAATCGGGTTCCTAGCTTATTCACGCTTTGTTTTATTTCATCCCGGGATGCCTTACAAATATCGCTGTTAGATTTTATCTGATCTTTCAATTCTTTCTGCACATCTTGGATCTGGGTTACAAGTTTTTCCTCACATGCCTTTACATTTTTTTTACAAGATTCTTCCATGCTATTTAATTTAGTTTCTATAGCACCAAATTTATTTTCCATGGTATCAATTTTATCCCCTATACTTTTAAAATTATCTTGGCATTTATTTTGGGAATCTATCATATTTGTGTTCATAGTATCTAATTGAGTTTGCAATCCGGAATGGAATCCTTTATTTTCCTCTTTAATCTCACTTGCGATTACCCCTTTTAATTCATTTAATTTATTCCCAAAATCAGTGTCTAAAGCTTGAAATTTGTTATTAATTGTTTCTTCTATTTCAGCCTTCAGTACTCCATTGTTTTCGTTACTGTTGGCTTTCAGAGACTCTAACGTCTCCGTTTTCATCACTTCCCACTGGTGTTTAATGGTTTCCCCACTTTCTGTTTTCATCTTTTCTATCTCAGCCTTCACTTCATCGTTCATTTTGATACAATTAGCTTCGATATCGACTAATTTAGTTCCCATGATATCACTTTTATTTTTTATTGACTCCAAACTTAGATTCATGGATCCTAACCTTTGGTTATTTTCCTCCTGTTGGCTGTCCAACTTGTCGTTTATAGATCCTAACCCTTCTTTATTTTCAATCTGTTGGCTATCCAACTTATTCAAACTCTCATTTATGGATTCGAACACTTTGTTATTTTCATCCTTTTGGAGACCCAATGTATTGTCTATTGTTCCCAATTTATTGTTTATGGCCTCCAAGAGCCGCTGCATCTCTTCACTCAATGCCATCTTATGAGAATACAGTGGGCCACAAATGCCACCACACTAGTACATGCTTGAGAGATGATACTCTGAATTAGTGTGTCCCAATTTCTTTAAAACTTTACTTTGGTACGGGTATTCACTTACAACGTACCCTTTTACTACTTTTATTCAATTTCATAAACCTTTATGGAAGTGTTTAAAATTCAAAATTTCGAAAAAACATTTTTTTTCCAAAAAAATGAAAATTTTGATTTTTCGAGAAAAACTCGGGTTTTCCCTAGGAAAACTCATCCCTGCGTACTGGGCGCCAAAAAGAGTAAGGTTTGCTAGGGGGTTTATAATATAATATATATATATTCAGGGCTGCTCGGTATGAGTTTCCAGGGACCCATGCGGTCAGTTAATATTTTACGTTGTAGCTTTTCCTATCATTACTTTAATTTTACATGATATGACCGACTTAAGTGTTCCTCTAGTTATTAATCCAGCACAGTATTTATATATCCCCCTGTGCCCATTTAGCAAGAAATATGCCAATCACAGTATACCAGCGTAGCTCAATTCGGGATTTCGGGGCAGCGGTAAGTTCCCCCACTCTGTGACTCACATATTTTGGATTAATTAGAGGATACACTTGCAAAAATAACAACAAAATCAACTCCTATTTTAAACATATTTAATTAATAAAATTAATGGCGCTACAAACAATTAAACAATTTAATTACTGACCCAAATATCAACTGCTTGTTCCAAATGAACAAGGGATCACAAAATAAAATAAACAAATATTGAATTCAAAACCTGTGGTTTTTACATAAACCAACAATTCATACTTAGTCTCACTTCCATAAAGCACTAACATTAAGTTTACATAACTCTGAGCTCTTTGGCTCCATGCATTTGCATTATTACGGTGTCATTCTTGTACACCTCAAACACTAGCTTTTATATTTTCTTATTTCTCAAGAACAAATATATAATTATATTTAAAATCTCTGTTAATTATTTAATTCAATATTTTGGGCATGTCCACACATTCAGCTGTTATCATCTCTCTTTATTTCACAAACATATTAAGGTAATCAGAAAATCAATTGTGTACTCCAGAGCGTGAAGGTACTTGACACAGTCAAAAAACTATAGTTACTCCCGAACTCAGTTGCCTTCAATCAACTCGTGGAATCCCACGTCCATACATTATTACAATAGGGATTGTTATTTATCTCTTATGTCTTAAATAGACCATTATCATATAAGAAACTACGATCTGAACTGGCAAACGAAATATCTATCTTTAAGGACCTCGGTTCAACGCCCGGGTCGTTTACAACTTTAAACACTCCTGGTGTATTCGTTTCTCTTTAAAACAGCTTACGAGACGGTCTCAGTTCCTTCTCGCTTTAAGAAGGCTAGACTCCACTACATGGGGTGCGATTTATGACACGTTAGGGTGGGGAGACATCCCGCCTGACCCAACATTTAGTAGCTTATTTTCAAGGCTTTCAAAACAAACCTTTCCATTCATTCAGTTCTGGGGAGACCGGGCTTTATTGTACCGTATACATTCAAACAACTATTCTTTGGTTCAAAGACCATTATCATATCCTTGGCATTTATTAATTATGAGAGGGTCCTCATTGATTGGGAAGATTAAATACACATACGACGACGAAGAATTTCAGGGGCTTTTATCATAAGAAGATCCTGCATTCGAATCTCTTCAGGTGCCTCGGGAACTAATCCCGTACAGAGGGCTTATACAAAATGCGATTTAGAGTCGGCCGTGGCCCGTATGACATACGCTCAATAATACCATATATTAGCTCCCTTTTTAACTACATACACAATGCCTCGTGATACTAATGTCACTAATAGAGGACTTACACAATTATCAATTCACTGCAATCAACTACCCTCCATAAGTAATGTACCAAGTATTTAACCACTACGCGTTCCTAGCGTGACACATTAATATTATATTTGCGTTCATTACGCGCTATGCATTATTTCAAGCCGAAAATGTCTTCCCAAGAACTGATAAAATCTTTTTAGTAACAATTCATATTATTTTAATTCACATATTAATCTTTCCATGGTCGATAAATCGCTCCCTGTTTTAAAATATTCCATTGAACCTCATTTCTTACACATACGTTAAGGCTTAACGTTCTTATGTTCATATCAATTTATTTGATTTTTATTTAACATTTCCATATTTAATTATTATTATTATTATCTTTATTCTTTATACAAGCTCAAAGGCTATTTCTTTCATATCTCAACTTTACTTTATTCAACGTCTTTCATGATAATTAAATGATATTTCGCTTGCTCTTATGACATTTGTTAAATACATTAACCCTTTATTCACATATTTCTCTACGTAATTTATTCTTTACATCATTATTCATAATTTCTCTATTTATTTATTATTGTTCAGACCGTATTCTTGATTATTCAATATTCATTCATTAAAACACATCCCTTTCACTCAAAACTCCGGTGAGTTGTACACAATCAATTTCTGACACCAAAATAAAAATGAATTTTGTACTTACATATTTTCAGATCATCCCACGATCTTAAATCTGGTGTGGCGTTTCATTTTTGGGCCCACTTCGAACTGTTTACACCATATTAAAGGTATTCATCTTACGTAAAAACACTTTTGGACCTATATCTAGAACACTTAATATTGACGACATTTTTATATACTGGTGTGTCCCTTTTGAACACATAATAACACTAAAAATATTATCTAACACACAATCTTGATTATTTTACACTTCACAATTACTCGATCACTAGGCCGCGTTTCTGCGCCTATCACACGTGATCTTCTTAAATTCCCGTTTCCAAGCGTGAGATTTATCTGATGTCGGCTTCCTATTCTGAAGAATCCGAAAGTCCCGAAACATCTACTGTTCCCTGGAGTTCAATTCTGCTATTCCTATCCTGGATAACTGGCTATTATCTCGCTTGAACGGCTTCTCTGTAGATCTGTCTATTGATCCTAACGAGAGTCTATATGGATCGAGGTCTCCTCTAAGACCTATAGATTAGTTTCTAGCAGCTAGCACTTTTTGATTCTAGTACTATTATAATTATTCGCCTGCTATCTGGAGCTAATGCTTATAGTCTCCTATTCTATTTATTTGAACTGTTTTTTAACGCTCCTACGTTCGAACCTTATTCTGTTCTTCCTTTTTAGGTTGCTTCAACTTAAATAACAGTTTATCTGTCTGGTACGATACTTCCGTACGTTATGATCTGTTCGTTACATTTAACGACCTATCGCCTTTTAGTCCGACGTTCGCAGCCTGCTCTGACTATATCTTGCGAATCTTCACTTTAACTCGTATACAGTCGGCCTAAATCCTATAATTAGGATTTTCCTAATACTTCACTACGGCGATACTTTTAATTTTCGTCTTGACTGCTCCTTATGGAGGCAAGCAAGTCGTTACTACTGTGACGCCTGTGGCTATTGGATCCTACTTCGGCGGTATAAAACAGCGTTTTCTCCCCTCAAGGAGTACTGGTAGCTGTTATCGATGTAACGCGGAGTTACGTCCCCTCACGGACTGTTGGAATGATTACTTCTACGTCGTGGAGCAGCACTTCCCCTCACGGAATGCTCGTAGGACTGATGCGATGTGACGTGATACAGCACCTCTGGCTGTCTGAATACTGCATTCGGTGCTTATACTTGTTGCGCAGTATGACCTCCCCTGAGGTTTATACGTTTGAAGACTTTGATGCAGCACCTCCGGTCACGGAGTGCTCGTTGTAACTGCTTGTGCGATGCGACACAGTGACGTGCCCTCAGGCTGTCTAAGACTGCATGTGCGGTGATGTAGCCTTACGCCCCTCACGGGCTATTCGAAACTGCATGATTGGCTTGGAAACGCCTGAAGCTTTATACTGTTTTACTACAAAAAAATAAGACTCAAGCCTTTTCTGTGGTCAACTTCTAAAATAATGGTACCACAAATATAAAAATTATACCTTCCGAAAGCTCATCTTCTCAATGTCAAATGATCTTATTGCACCTAAGAATCGATCGTGCAATTCGGAGATATTAATTAATTTCTCGTCCTCAATTGTGTGGGTGTTGCATTCTTTTTGCTCTCTCCCCTCCACAGAGGCTTAGGTAATTCCCAAATGACGTCGTCTTACGTCGGCAGTTTATTTCTGCACAATTATTACATGGTTTCTCTATACTGAAAAATCTCTCATTCAAAATGATTCACTGTGCTGTGCTTGTTTACTCATTATTATGCTCGTAAACGTGTTAATTTTAATTATTCCTCTTCTGGTGCGTATGCGACGTTGTCAATTTCCAGCCACGTCAGCTTGAATTCCGATTCAGGCTTCTCTTTCTATCACGGTGGAAACTTCCACTCAGTTATTAATACTCGTGACCAGCCCTCTCTGAAATGTTAAGTGGGGTGATCTCATCTAAGGAGCAGCTGTCCCTAGTTGCTTGCACAATGTTAAACTATATTCCTGGCTTAAAATCTTTCTCCGTTCCTTTAAGAAACTATACGTTTCTTTCATTTCTTCCTTAAGGACATTGGTTCGACCGTCATGGACCCTATGGCCCATGGGTTCAGTATATAGTGGGCGCTCTGACGCATCCCGAATGCGAAGTGGGGGTTTGCTCTTTTCAGAGACTCCCTTCAGAGTACTGTAAATATAGTGTAAGGCACTGATGAATAAATATGAAATGAAAATCGCAATTTGAATCTCGTTATACGTCAGATTGTTTTGTCTTAAAAGTTTATGAATTGCGTAGGTAAAAAAGTATATAGGCTAACAGGTGTATACAAGTTAGGAAGACACAATGTGCAGGTAGTACTAAATCAATACAGTAAACAAAGCAAACAAAAAATTTCCATGCTCTAGAAAATTAAGCAATGTATACTTACTCGGTAGTGCGTCTCGACTCAGTGGTGGTGTATTCTCGAGCGGCCTGCCAATACATGTAATTTGTTTCAGGAGTGTTTTTACATAGTCATTGGGTAAATTCGTGTTGACCGACTATAACAATAATATCGTATGGCCTCGGGTGCCGGGTGCAAGCTTTGTCATTTGCGCCCAGAGGGCAGCATGCATGTCGAATTTTTGTTGTACCTTGGGGTGCTATGAAAGTCAAGGCGGTTAGATAGCTATAGCGCTATCTAGTAGAGAATTGAGGAACTTTTGTTTTGGCAGAAAATCCCAAGATTAATTTTGACATTATGAATACGGCCTACTGAATTCAAATGGGGTTTTAACAGGCCAACAACTTATGACATGCGTGTCGTGATTTTTGTCGCCTTTCAAAAATCACTTACCACGGCCAGGAGCGAACCTGCAAGCTTGGGGTTGGTAGTCCAACCGACTGAAGATCTGCAAGTTACAAGTTTGTATAGGCAACAGAGAAAGAATGGCTTCAAATTTGTACATTTGCTGTGTCATTCAACATGATGAACGGTGGCGGAAATTTTTCATATCCGATCGTCACGGTAAGCAGCCAATCCAGTGGAAGGAGACGGGCATACTCGACGGCTGATTGTGCATCTCCCCCACTTCAACCACTGCCACTACCTATTTCAAAACGCCATTTCTAGCTGCGTTGTAGGCACGGAAACATGGCTGCTACGATTGATTCTCCCACCTAGAGCGAGTTGCGTAGTGTAACTCGATTTCCTGAAGCAGAAGAGAATAGTGCATGAAAAGTTCATCAAAGAATAAGTTCTTTTGTTTCATGACAACGCCCGTCCTCAAAGTGCAGCTGTAACCCAAAAGGTTCTACAACAATTTCAGAGGGAAGTTTCTGAACCGCCGGCGTGTAGCCCTTACTTAGTGCCGAGTGGCTTCTTCTTGTTCCTGAAAGTGAAAACGTGTCTAGGAGGGCAAATGTTTCAATTAAGTTTTCGTATTGATTCAGGTGGAATAAATTAATCCTATCACATTGTTGGCATTAAATTATTATTATTATTATTATTATTATTATTTTATACAGTACATATAAAACATTACTGGTGCATTACAACATAACTATACGGGCTTCAGGGAACCAAATTATAGTTACTGAAACAGCAACTTCTAAGCTGGAATGTCGCTACCCATGAACTTCCGGACGATTCGGGTTGTTGATAGAACTACTGCCTTTTGCATTAGTTTGTACAGTTGCATATCCAGATCCAAATCTTTAAGGCCTTGGAGCTAGGTACTTGGGATCACACCCGTGCTTGAGACAATGATAGGTACTGTATGGTCTCCACCCGTTCTGCATGCCATTGTCTTTTGATAGGGACGACCAACTCGCTGTATTTGCTGATCTTTTCTATGTGTTTTGACTGGAGATTCTTGTTGTTAGGAATCGCAACATCAATTAAGTTAGTTTGCTTGATTTTCTAGCTGACAACCACCAGATCCGGCCTGTTGTGTGATACCGATTGATCAGTCAAAATAGTTCGGCCCATTACAACTTGTATTCCTTGTTTTCAAGAACACCCCTCTGGCTGATATTGGTGGTACCGAACTTTCTTTCCTTATAGGAGCTGAAACTTATCAGCCAACTACTGATGCAAGATTTTATCAACTGCATCATGCCTTTGTTTGTGCTCCGTCGCCAGGAAATATCTACATGCAGATGTAATTTTCTGTATTGTTTCTGACTGTTGGTAGCCGAAGCGGCACTTATCATTATTATTATTATTATTCTTTCTTCAATTTTGACCTACTTTCGACCACGGGAGACAATTGACTTGCCGGTTAGTCATTTTTTCTTTTCCCAGAACTCCATCTATTCGCTGTGGTTCCTCTTCCTCCGGTTCCGACAAGGTTTTCTTGAATTTTCTACTATGTTTTTCATGGAACCCCTTGAATTTATCAATCGTAGATCGAAACACCACTCTATTCCAGATCTCTTTTAGACTGACCCCAACTTCCTCCGTGTCCTGTCTTGTTTTATCCACCAATTTTGTTGTCGCTTTTATCTTTGTGATGTTGATGAAGATTTTTTTCGTTAGTCGACTCTCGCTCATTCTTGTGAGGAGTCCATAAAACTTTATTCTTCTCTTCCGTATGGTATCTGTGATTTTCTCTGCCTGTCCGTATATATCCTCGTTTCTCCTCTTTCGCCATGTACCATCGTTTCTGTTTTCAGGTCCTAAGATCATCCTCAAGATCTTTCTTTCTTTCTTTCTTTCTTTCTTTCTTTCTTTCTTTCTTTCTTTCTTTCTTTCTTTATTTCATTCTTTCTTTCTTTCTTTCTTCCTTTCTTTCTTTCTCTTCCATTTCCATTTTCTTGTCGAGTATCAGACATTCTGAACTATAGAGTCCCTGTGGCTTGACAACTAAGGTGTAGTGTCTTATTTTTGCCCTGTAAGATATTGCTATCTTGTTGTATCTAATCTGCACTAATTTATATGCTAGCTCCATATTTCTGATCCTCCCTTTATTTGCTTCTTTATCCAGTCAATTAGGCTGGATTCATTCACCAATATTATTATTATCATCGTATTATTATTATTAACTAAGTTGAATCGTGCTCTTCAATTTGCCTTAACTACGTAAAATAAATTAGTTTAATAAACTGAAATGCACAGAGAATCAACTCTACTTTCTTAAAATCAGCCATTTAACCTATATTTTTTACAGAAAGAGGTTACTCTTAGCTTTCAGTAAAATTATTTGAATTCATATTCATTGAGTATTTCAATGACGCTTCGAGTGCGTGTGACTTGTGAAAGAACGAGCTGAGTTTTTTATTTTATTTTTTAGAGACATCGTCACTGGCAACTTTCCAACTCACCCTTCAAAGAGTTCTGGAAGTAATTTTAAGTACGTCCTTTAAATTAGAAACTTTTGTAAGGATAGAAGGGATGGTGACAGAACAAATTAGCTATACGCAAAGACCGTTCTTTAACTCTACACATAAAATGGTTCATAATATTTTCATCATTTATAGCAGTAGAAGAATTTTTTAAGCGCGTAACCAGCGGACTAGTATTGAACCATACTTAAGTATGATATAATTTTCAACCATATTCTTGTGGATTTTGTCTACCTAACTAGTTCTGGTAATTAATTCATTTATTTACATATATATTTGTGTGTATGTTTATTTATTTATTTATTTGTATGTTTGTTTATTTATGTATTTATTCATTCATTCATTTATTCATCGCTTTCTTTCATTCTTTCCTTGTTTATTTATTTATTTATTGATGTGTAACATATTTCCACTCGCTTGCTGTATAATTTTTGTGGGGGTGATTTTGAAGAAATGAAACGGAAATGGGACGGAAATGCAACGGAAACAATGAGCGCGCGCGGTGGCGGAGATAGGTACCACGATGTACTGTCGACCATGTGGCTATGTGGAATGTATATCGCATACGGCTTACTTCAAGGTTTGGAGGCCCCTTGAAATATATTCCTACATTAAATCATATTCAAATTGTCGTTCTTTGGTGTGAAAATATTCATTATATCATATTTTATGAAAACAATAAAATTATGATGTATTAAGTCTTCATACTTTTGCTGTATTCTTATTTAATGTAAGCACTGGAGGTACTGTCGGCCAAATACAGATCTATGTGGAATGTATATTGCATACTTCAAGGTTTGGAGGCCCTATTAAAGATATTCCTACAATAAATCATCTTCAAGTTGTCATTCTTTGGTGTGAAAATATTCAATATATCATATTTGCTGAAAGGATTTGGCACTGGAGTTTTACAAGTAGTTATTTCAATGACCAACAGAGTTCACTGTTAAACTGCTCCCGGCAGACACATAGTAGGATAACACGTCACATGTTACACATCATATGCGGCTACTGTAACGCTCGTGATTTTTATTTATTTATTTATTGATTGATTCATTTCAAATGAAACGTAACGACTTTTTGTGGGATATTATGAAGGTCGTGGATGCTGTATAAGTGTTCTTGTTATAGTTATTAATTCATTTTAGGGGTTTGGAATATTTTGGTCATTAGCTCCGTATATTTTAATGTGTGCTAAACATGCCTAATAACCTGTGTTCCTGTTCTATATGTAGGTGTAGCTGTGATTATATTTATTAGGGTTGGAGATGGGTTAGGTGTCCCGGGAATTGAATTAATTAGCCTACTGTCATAGCATTTCTTCCGAGGGACTGTGGAAAATCTCTGAGGGAAAAATCACACTCATGATAACTATTGCCTGCGCAAAGATTCGAACTTCTGATATCTAGACTTACTTCAGCTCCACATCACGATGGGGGTGCACGATTTAGCGTGGGGTGTCTGTCTATGTAATATACTGTGTATATAAAATATTGCGTTGATGGAAAGAGCAAGTGAAATCTTTTTAATAATGTTGGTAGGGATGTTAATGGAACATGTTCATAGGAGTTGCGTAATTCGATAGTAAAATTACATATATTTTGCAGTGAAGAGACTGTAGTTTAGAAAACATGACGTTCACATTAACAAGGTTGTCAAAAGCAAGCACCTGCGCGAATGTATGTGGTTAGGCCAATGATGATAATGATGATGATAATAATGATTCCTATGGTATGTGCTTCACTGCACTCGTAATGTGATGTTAACCTCATTGCATGAATCCTCAAATTAAACCAACATTCAAAATAGCTGATTACATATTCAGGGATGTATCGAGGGTATGTTAAAGGGTGCCAGCAAACCTCAGCAAACATATACACAACCCTAAAGTTAAAAGGTTCTAAATACCCATAAACAACGTAACATCAGCTATCTTTGTTCCTGAATATAACTACCATCGAACGGAAAATCAATTCACAATTATTACCCCCCCCCCCCCCCCTCAGGGGCTCACATCTAGTGGGACGTGGGTTGGCGACAACGGGACCCCAGCTTAGTACGGCATTGCTTCCACTTACTTGTGCCGGGCTCCTCTCCGTCTTCTTTCATGTCGACCTTCCTTGGTCAACTCTTGTTCTTTTCCGACCCCGACGGTGTTAGGGTATCCAGGGCCTAGGGAGTCTTTCAATTTCCCGCCTTCATTGGTCCTTGTCTCATCTTTCCTGATACCCTCATTCTTCGAGGGGTCAGCCTTCTTTTTCTTTTCATGTTATCCCCTACCTTCTGCACAAGGCCCTCAAGGAGGCAGGGTGTATGTAGTCCCACCACTTCTGGGGCACCCTGGATAGTGCAACCCCCTCAAGGGCTCACGGCTGGTGAGTTTGGGAGTTGGCGACCCTGAGGGATTAATGAGCTGGGTCCGTATTGTCCCGTTTTTTCTCTGACCTTGGGGCGGGCCCTCTCCTGTTTCCCCTTTCCTATCTGCCTTTCATGGCTCTCCTTTCTTCCAAGTCCCTCAATCCTCATTCTTCGAGGGTTGAGGGCATTTCTTTTCTTCCTGTCCTTTATTTGCCTTATCCTTTATTTGTTTACCATTTCTTTTTCTAGTATGTTCGTTTGTAGTTAATATTAGTTATAGTTTCCATCTTTCACTATCACCCAAACCATTAGGGGCCGATAACCTAGATGTTAGGCCTCATAAAACAACAATTATCAACATCATCATCATAATCATCACAATAATAATATTTGTAATACTTTTAATATGCTGTGATTTTTACCCTAGAATTTTCTCCTATTTTCTCGTAATATTATTCAGTAGATGCTCAGTACAGTTGAACCGCATTAGTCCAATTTCGTTTATTCTGGACAGCCGTTTAATAATATGTAATGCATAAATGCAGCATTTGAAGAATCTGCGTGAGTTGATTACATTATGTAACACAATTTTTAGCCTATTTTCAATTTTGAAAAAAATAGGCTTATGAGATCACCTTTTGTCCGTGTGTCTGTCTGTGTGTGTGACGTGTGTGTGTGTGTTCCCCTAATAACTTCTATACGGCTGGAGCAATTTCAATGAAACTCGGTAAATTCATAGCACTACTCCGGGCGACCCCGACCGTGTCCTTCAAATTTCGTTACATCTCACCAATCCAACATGGTGGCTGTGCGAAGTATTTCACCAGCATTCAATATCTCCGAAACTATTCCGGATATCACCCTGGAATTGTGTACGGTGATAAAGGGAACTACTAGAAGTTCACCTATGTGACTATTGAAAAACTGGTAACTACAAAACCAACATGGCGGCCACGCGAATTTGCGACTTTTAAATAGACGTTTCTCTTGGTACAGTATATGTTTATACACATTGTTATGTACCGACATCAAATTTCGTTCAATTGTTTACATAACCACAAGATGGCGGATGTGCGAAATATTTCTCCGGCATTCTATATCTCTGAAACTATTAGCGGTATCGCCCTGAAATTTTGTACGGAGATAAAGAGCAGTACTGGAAGTTCATCTATAAGACTTTCAAAAACCGATTAACTACAAAACAAACATGGCGGCCAAGCGAATTAAAAATTTTAACAGACCTTTCTCGCGATTTAATGTTTCAAACGCAATGAAATCTGGTACAGGAAATATTTATATACATTGTAATGCAATGGTATCCAATTTAGTTCAATTGTTTACATAACCTCAAAATGACGGCTGTGCAAATTTTAAAATGAAGTTTTTATCTCTTGTGTCGTAATCATGCGATCGAAGTGAAAGTTTGAATAATGAACCTACGGAATAATTTTCCTTTAATGGTACATGACTCTATGGCCTATACATTTAACAATCCTACATGGCGTCCATCCGTGATATTTAGACGGCTCTGAATATCTACGAATCTATTGCAGCAATCAAACTGAATGTCTTTATGTTCATAGGGGCTATGAACATAAGTTCACCTATAGGACTTTAAATAACCTGGTGATCACAAATCCAACATGGCGGTGACGCGAAGTATAAATATTCGCATGGACGTTTCTCGCAATTTATCCATCCGTGTGCAGTGAAACTTGGTACAGTAAATCCTTATACGAATGTTAATCCACTGGCATCTAATTTATTTCAATTGTTTCCATAATCACAAGATGACAGCTGTGCGATATTTTAAAATCTCCTTGTTACTTCTTGTGTCCTAATCATGCGAGTGAAATTTGAATGCTACACGTACACAATAATCTTCATGTAACAGTACATAACTCTGGGACCTACATATATAAAATCCAACATGGCGACCATCCGAAATATTTAGTCGGTTCTCAATATCTACGAATCTATTACAGCAATCAAACTGAAATTTTGTATGTTCATATTGGCAGTTAACATAAATAGGATATATGAAATAGGCTGTATAGTTCTTCACGGAACTACTTGTCCTTGGAATGTAAATGCTATTGTATAATTGATTATGTCTGAAAAGCTAGCAAGACCATAATTATTCATGTCAAACTTTGCTTTCGTGAGCAGGACATTGATATCTGTGACATTAACGTATTTTCATTTATTTGCCACTTCTATTAATCATAACTAGAAAAGAAGCAAAGAAAGAGTGAGATTATGTTGAATGCAATTAAAATGCATGGAGCATAGTAAAATAAATACCAGCATATTTGAAAGTGTGTTAGTTTTCAATATTAGCAAAGCAAATTTCATGGAACATAATGGCCATCTTCCATAATTTTGGGGCATAAATAATCAGGAAATAACACTTTCAACACAAGGACAAACAAAAGTTAAAATTTGGTACATAGTAGACAAAAGGAACTGACGAAAGAATGGGAAAAATATTGTAATGATCCTTCATTACCAATTCATCAGGACATTTTTCAACCACATCTCAGATTGACATCTAGGAAACCTCCCTGGTTACTAGGTGAGGAATTGGTTCAACAGCAATTTAATGTCTATCAAGCATGGCGCAACAATTGGGTTTCCTCGAATCCAGACAAGTATCATCTAATTTTGGATCCAACTCAACGCCCCCCTGGTTTCAACTTATCCCGAAAAACTTGGACGTCACTAAATCGACTAAGAACTCGACATGGTAGATGCCAGTATTGGAGGCATAAGTGGGAGATGATCGACAGTCCAGCCTGCGATTGCAGTGAAGTGCCACAGACGGTTTACCACATTGCCATGCAATGCCCAATAAGGAAGTTCAGTGGGACGCTACAAGAAATACATGAAGCTACAGATGAAGCAGTGAATTGGTTAAACTCGTTGGACATCCATTTGCAAAGCTTGTATCTTCTTCTCTGTCAGAACTTATGTGCATTTTTATATACTAGCAATTAAGTTTTTCGCCTTATTTGTAACATATGTATCCTTTATGCCATACGAAATAATAATATTGATAATAATAATAATAATTAAGGAAATTGCTGTAATGTCAAAGTAATACAACTTAAGATCAGCAGTTTCTTCAAACAAGTAAGCTTGTCAAGTGTGGTCTATGGAGGCGTGCCTTGGTGAGATCTGTGCTGGACAAAAAGGAGGCAGACAGGTTTTTCTCCGGGTACTCCGGTTTTCCCTGTCAAAATTTCATTCCAGCAACACTCTCCACTATCATTTCATTTCATCTGTCATTCATTTAATCATTGCCCCAGAGGAGTGCGTCAGGCCTCGGCAGCCGGCACAGTTCATATCCTCGCCGCTAGATGGGGGCTTCATTCATTCCATTCCTGACCCGCTCGGAGACTGGAAGCAGGCTGTGGATTTTCATTTTCATCTATACAGATATGAAACTCCATAAGGCAAGGCCCCCCTTACCACCCATTACTAAGACATCACAAAGAATGCCATAGCCCAAGTACTAGACTCTTTGCAATGCCAACAAGAGGTGGCGATGCTTCGAACGATATTCCTTTAATGAAATGAACTGTTTCAAGGTGCAAATTATCTGACGTCCAAAAGGGCATAATCATTGGCTTTCGCGACAAGGGTGGAAGCATTTCTGAGATAACTCCGTTTGTAAACTCTTCACGTACCGCCGTGCCTGGAAAAATGGCGCTATTCAAAACCGGCACATATTGTCATCGCGCCGAGCTTCTATGCCGAAGATTGCGGGTTTAAACCCGGCCGAAGTCATCGGATTTTTAAGAGCGTTAAAAATCCCTCAGTATGCCTTCCTTCGGAGGGGAAGTAAAGCCGGCTGTCCCATGTCATAGATTTATGGCATGTTAAAGAACCTTTCACTAATTGCACTTGTGTGAAGCTAAATTGGATAGGTTAAGAAAGTAAACAACGCTCTTAGGTTTCTACGTTCGTTGCCAAGAGCCGACTGCGGTGGCGTCTAGTAGCTAAGTCCGGAACTTGGCCTAGTAGTCGTTGACGGTGGCGCTTGGCGGCAAAAGTAGGAACTATTTAAAAAATTCTAAGTTGCAGTACTTAAATTTAAAAAAACAGATAACACATACTAATACAGGCATCACAATTAACACCGGTTATCATACAGATTCTACACACACCCTAAGTACAAGGGGCTACATGAGCGCGTTGTCGCAGCCCCTAAACTTAAGAACCAACCAACAAACCAGGAGATGGCAGTTCAACACGCTGAGACGAGGTGCCGGGGGGGGGTCATGCATTACGCATGCGCGGCCCGCCTATTCCAAACCTAAATACATCCACTTCCCGCTTGCCAATGGGTGTTATCGCAGCAGACGACACGCAGCTGGTGAAAGAAGGAATGTGCTGAGTGAGTGGAGCCAGTAGTAACCAACTGAATGTTTTTGGAATGCGCGATACACAGAGAGAGGGAAGACAACTGCAGTTCAAACCCAACTGCCATCTCCTGGCGCGATATGAATAGGCAACTGTGGTGCACCACGGGCCATAGATCAGATGAGTGAACGCCGGCTGCGGAGATGTATACGCGCGAATGGGCGTTTTGTCCAATCCAATTGTTTTTGACAATGGTTACAGCCTAACGCGTCCAGATCAACGGTTTTGTGCCAACCATGCCCCGCTAGCTACGTGCGGCCAAGGCCCCACCTACACCCGACCATTCTATCATTTTGTCCAATCCAATGGTTTATGACAATGGTTACAGCCTAACGCGTTCAGATTAAGAGTTTTGAACCATGGGGCTACCAACCGTGTCTCCTCAATGACCGTTCGGTGAACGCTGCTGCGTATGGGACTCCGCAGCAGGCGCGTGGTTCTTGCACCCATGCTGACTGCTGTTCATCGGCGACGAAGGCTGGAATTTGCAACTGGACGTCCACTGTGTGGTAACAGGTGGCCTTTTCCGATGAATCACGTTTTATGCTCCATCGGACAGATGGCCGTAGGCGTATGCGGCGTGAAACGTCTGAACCCTAACGCCCTGCAACAATCGCCGGACGAGGGTGCGTTGTGGTGTAAGGAATGTTTTCGTGACATTCCCTGGGTGATCTCTCTCTTCCCGCACGTCTCGCATCGGTCCGCGCTGCAATACGTGGTTATGCAGGCTATAACCAATACCCATGGTAAAATGAGAAATTAATAACACCTAGCGCCAAGTGATAGCCGATAGTGAAACGCTAGTACCATTGGCAGCTATCACCTCAAATTAGGCCAAAACAGTATTAGTACTCTCAACACCTAAATGACAGAAACAAATCCCAACATTCTATCATTAACTATATCTTTTTTATAAAGAAACAAGAAGTTCCGTGACGAACTAAAGAGCCTACTTTTCTTAAAATTTAAGATTCATGCCAATCTATATAGACCGAAATTAAGTTGGTAATATCGAAATTTCTAATTAGTTCAAAATATACCTGTAGCCTAATAGAGCACTACAGTTGGCAGCCCTGGTGACTGAAAATATTGTTAGTTCCATCTCCTTAGATGCAGCATACAATATTTGGTTGAAATCCAATGGATAGCATGGACGTTACATGCAGTTAGAGATTGGATATATCAGCCCGCGTAAAATCATGTTGGCAACAATGTCATGCATGCGTTGGTCAGAAATAATCTGAAATATTAGGATCTCTTGTTGTGCGTATTTTGGATGAAATCCATTTGTTAGTATAGAAGTAACATGTATTTTAAAATTGGACCTATCAGCAGGCTTAGAGTCATGTTGGCAGCACAGACGTATATTAGGCTCTCATAATTAATCTAGAATGTTAGGTACTATACGTGTACACATTTTAAAACTGTTGGCTTACATACTTTCTGATATATTAATATTTGGGTAAAACAATAGAGACAGCATTTATTAACAGTTGGCAGCCCTGGTTGCTCTTAAGAATAAGCATAGTCATATCTGTTATGGTACACATTGCACATACGAAATTTTGTTGAAATCCAATTGATATTATAGAAGTTACATGTATTTAAAAATTGGTCCTATCAGCAGTCTCAAAATCATGTTGGTAGCACTGACGTACATAAGTTACTCCAAATTTATCTAGAATGTCAGGTACTATACGTGTGCATAGTGTAAAGCTGTCGACTTGCACACTTTCTGATATATTGGTATTTGGATAAATGAAGAGAGAGATCATTTATTGACAGTTGGCAGCCCTGGTGGCTCTTACGAATAAGCTCAGTCATATCTGATTATGTACACATATCATATACAAAATTTGGTTGAAATCGGATTGATGGTATAGAAGTTATATGCATTTAAATATTGGACCTATCAGCAGGCTTATAATCATTTTGGCAACACTGCCATGCATGGCCTCCTGGAAATTAAACTGAAATATTATTATCTATACGTGTGCCAATTTTGAAATAGCTCCCATTCATACCTTCCAAGATATCCACATGGAGCTCAAATTTCAATTGCGATTTTTCAGCAGTTGGTAGCACTGACATAATTTTCAAATATGGCCGTGAGATATTCAGGCATAGCTCTTTACTCCTACCAAATTTTGTTTCGATTGCTCCAGCCGTTTAGGAGTTGATAGGGGGACACACACACACAGCTAGACAGACAGACAGACAGACAGACAGAAGGACAGACAGATAGACAGACAGACATTTGCCCGATCTCATAAGTCTACTTTTTCCTCATTTTTGCAAAATGTGAAAAGTAGGCTAAAAATCACTCTCAACTTCAATATCCATTTTTGAACTGGGAGTCATAAATACCCCAACTAGACTATAAAATAAAATAAACATCACTAACACGAAAACTATCTTTCATAAACAAAAGAGGAAAAGGAGTTGGCTCATTTCATTGTTTATTTTGTGAAATCCAAACTTTCATTTATTCGGATTGGGCTGCGACAACGCGGTCATATAGCCCCATGTACTTTGGGTGTGTGTAGAATCTGTCTGATAGCCGGTGTTAATTGTGATGACTGTATTAGTGTGTGTTATCTCTAATTGAAGTAAGAACTGCAGACGATCAATTTCAAGTAGTTCCTACTTTTGCTACCAAATGCTACCTCCAAAGACACCTAGCCGTAAACTTGGCTACTAGATGCCACCGCAACCAGCACCTGGCGACGAACGTTGTAACTTAATAGGGCGTTAATCATATTTAACATACAAATTGAGCTTCACACAATTGTAGTTAGTGGAAGGTTCTTTTACATGCCATAAATCTATGACATGGGCCCGCCGGCTTTACTTCCCCTCCGAGGGAAGGGATACTGAGGGACTTTTAGCGCTCTTTAAAATCCGACTTTTTTTTCGAAGGCACCAATTTCTTAAGGTCGCAGCCGCGTTGCAAAAATCCACGGTTGGTAGCCCTTCAGGCAAGCAACTCCATGTTGAAAACATCCTTTAATGTCTAAGACTAGAACTTCCATGAACACTATTCCTTTATTGGTGCATTTTAAATTAATATTCGTTCTTTTCTCCACAATTCCAATCGTAAAGGATACACCAAACATCTCTTACGAGGTGCTGGGATAATGGCATGGGGTGTACTGATGATTGTTCCCCAGAAACTCAACCATATCCGGTTGATTAGATTAGCAGTTTGCCTTTTCTACCACTACGAGCACTAGTGTGAGTAAATGCAGAGTTTCACATAAGCCCTTACACCTACTTCCGATGTGAAGATTTAAAAGAAAATCAAACATCGCCTGAGGTTATCGAACCAAGGAACAGATTAAAGAATGAATTATATAGAATAAATTAATTTGGCTAGAATTTGAATCAATCGAGTAAAGAAACAAGCTACTTTAGACTGTTTTTCTGGGACTTCATTTAGGCCGGTAGTGATTTTTGTGCTTGTTTGTTAGAGCTCTGAAAGACTCACAATTTGTAACCTTTCCGTGCCCTTTAGTCCTTCAACGTTTGGGTCAGTTGAGGAAAGTGCTTAATTTTACGCTTTTACTACTTTTTCTGCTATGAAATTGTTTCAACATTAAAGGTCTATAAAACTGTTGTATTGACACATCTAATCTGTTGGTAAAAATCTTTAATTTATTTTATTCGTTCCATCGCAAGGTTTGCTTCTTAGCTGCAACGATCTTGTTTAACCGTTTATGGGATAGTGGTGTCTATATTAACTACCTGTCATAAGGACTGTTTATGCTTTCAAAGATGCTGATAGGTTGAATCTTTCAGCCAAATTTCGGAGAATTTTCCTTTCCAAGTAGGCTATTATTTCTAAAAATCAAATATTATATACGTATCTACTTGACGTAATGTGCTGGATTTAAAAAAAATTAAACAATTAAAGTGTAAAACATATAAATATATAAATAAAAATCATAAAAAAATACAATAATAAAAGAAATATAAAATGCAAATAATAAATATAACAATAAAAAATATTAAAATAATTGTTAAAATCAATTCAAAATTAATTAATTATTTAATTAAATTTAAAAAATTAAAATTAAATCTATAAGAACATACATTAAAATTAAAAATAAATATATAAACATTAAAATTAGAGAAACAAAAATTACATTAATTATAATAATAATTAAAATTAATTAAAATGTAAAAACATATCAAAATAAACAAGAAGTTCCGTGACGAACTAAAGAGCCTACTTTTCTTAAAATTTAAGATTCATGCCAATAATTAATCTAGCCTATATGGGTCTATTTAGAATAATGACGAAATTAAGTTGGTAATATCGACATTTCTAATTAGTTCGAAATATACCTGGCATAATGTAGCCTAATAGAGAACTACAGTTGGCAGCCCTGGTGACTGAATATATTCTTAGTTCCATCTCTTAAGGTACAGAATACAAAATTTGGTTGAAGTCCAACGGGTAGCATGGACATTACATGCAGTTAAACATTGGATCTAACAGCACGCGTAAAATCATGTTGGCAACAATGACATACATGTATTGGTCAGAAATAATCTGAAATAATATGATCTATTGTTGTGACAATTTTGAATGAAATCCATTAGTTAATATAGAAGTTACATGCATTTAAAATTTGGACTTATCAGCAAGCTTATAATCATTTTGGCAACACTGCCATGTATGGCCTCCTGGAAATTAAACTGCAATATTATCATCTTTACGTGTGTCAATTTTGAAGTAGCTCCCATTCATACCTTCCAAGATATCAAACATTGAGCTCAAAGTTCAGTTGCGATTTTTCAGCAGTTGGTAGCACTGACATCATTTTAAAATATGGCCGTGAGATATTCAGGTATAGATCTTTACTCCTACCAAATTTTGTTTCGATTGCTGCAGCCGTTTAGGAGTTGATAGACACACACACACACACACACACACAGCCAGCCAGACAGACAGACAGACAGACAGAAGGACAGACAGACAGACAGACAGACAGATAGACACACATTTGCCCGATCTCATAAGTCTACTTTTTCCTCATTTTTGCAAAATGTGAAAAGTAGGCTAAAAATAGTTTTGCCCTATAACGGTTTAAATTATTTCTTATTAGAAGTTATAAGGGGAAATGTTGTTATCGCCAACGGAACGCAGGTAACCTACTTCAGTTACACACTCTGCAAGTTTTCCCTTCAATTTGAAGAAGAAATTTCAATCGGCATTTGGCGCTATGCGAGACATTGTTAACTTCGTTCCGTGCATCAAGTAATAAAACACCATATCGTCTCGGCTAAAATGGTCAATGATTCGAATTTTAGATAACGTTAACCTCAGAATATTTGATGGTATTTTAATAGCCCCGGGATTCGTGTCTAAAGGTAATAATCAATCCTTTTCTAAAGTGGAATCGGTGGTAGCAGCTAGAACTAAAGCTATATTTACGTTCTGATGGAAGACTGTTGAATTTGATCATGAGAGTGTGTGGAATTGTTTTATCTAGTCTTAACAATTAGATAATACTCCCCACGAGTCTTCTGAACGAACAAGTAGTCAAATTGTGCTGCTAGATTAGTAGCAATAGTCAGGTTTGTCCATCCTTAGAGAATTGAGAAGTTACAGGAAGAAGTTATTTTCCTTTATGTTGAAACGAGCGACCTCACTCGAATGCTAACCAGCAAATTTAAACTAATATGCTGACTTCAAGCCACTATAAGGTTTTGAATATTCCCGAAGGGAATATGATGTAGTTTCCATTTGAGCGGATGAATTATCAATAAATGATAAAAATGGTCCGGTTAGCTCAAACAATGCCGGTGGTTCGCCCCAGTGTGCCGTTGGGCTCATCAGTTGGTACAAACACACCTACCAATACGCGTGGCTATTTGGATTTGGATTGCCAAGGTAAGGCTTTTGTTTTTATGAAAGGGAGTTTGACTCCCGTAGCACATTGGCATGCTCGTGACGTCAATACTGCTTGTATTTTGTGTCTTGCATGGCCTTCTCAGTATGTGTTAGCCACGCGTATTGGTAGGTGTGTCTGTACCAACTGATGAGCCCAACGGCACACTGGGGCGAAACGCTGGCAGTGTTTGAGCTAACAGGACCATTTTTAGCCTACTTTTCACATTTTGCAAAAATGAGGAAAAAGTAGACTTATGAGATTGATCCGGGAAAATGTGTGTCTGTCTGTCTGTCTGTTTGTCTGTCTGGCTGTGTGTGTGTGTGTCCCCCTATCAACTCCTAAACGGCTGCAGCAATCAAAACTAAATTTAGTATGAGTAAAGACGTGCACCGGAATATCTCACGTCCATATTTGAAAATGATGTCAGTGCTACCAACTGCTGAAAAAACGCACTAGAAATTTGAGCTCCATGTTGGATATCTTGCAAGGTATGCATGGGAGCTATTCCAAAATTGGCACAATTTCATATGACTATTTCAGTTTAATTTTCAGGAGGCCAACCTTGACAGTGTTGCCAAAATAATTGTAAGCCTGCTGATAGGTCCAATGTTTAAATGCATATAACTTCTACACTATCAATTGGATTTCAACCAAATTTTGTATGTAATATCTGTACATAAACAGATATGACTGAGCGTATTCTTAAGAGCCACCAGGGCTGCCAACTGTTAATAATTGCTCTCTCTATTTTTTTAAATCCAAATACCAATATATCAGAAAGTATGCAAGCCAACAGCTTTAAACTATGCACACGTATATTCTGACATTTTGGATTAATTTGGAGTAACTTATATACGTCAGTTCTACCAACATGATTATAAGCCTGCTGATAGTACCAATTTTTAAATACATGTAACTTCTATACTATCAGTTGGATTTCAACCAAATTTCGTATGTGCTATGTGTACCATAACAGATATGATTATAAGTATTGTTAAGAGCAATCAGGGCTGCCAACTGTTAATAAATGCTGTCTATATTTTTTTACCCTAATATCAATATATCAGAAAGTATGCAAGCCAACAGCTCTATACTTTGCACACGTATAGCAACTGACATTCTAGATTAATTTGGAGTAATTCATACAAGGCAGTGCTGCCAACATGATTCTATGCCTGCTGATATGTCCAATTTTAAAATACATGTAGCTTCTATACTACCAAATGGATTACATCCAAGATTGGCACAACAAGATATCATAACATTTTAGATTATTTCTGACCAGCACACGCATGACATTGTTGGCAACATGCTTTTACGCGTGCTGATAGATCCAGTGTCTAACTGCATGTAAGGTCCATGGGACTTCAACCAAATTTTGTATTCTGTACCTTAAGAGATGGAACTAAGAATATATTCAGTCACCAGGGCTGCCAACTGAAGTGCTCTATTAGGCTACATTATACCAGGTATATTTTGAACTAATTAGATATTTCGATATTACCAACTTAATTTCGTCATTATTCTAGATAGGTTCATATTCTGTAGAATAATCATTGGCATGAAAAGTAGGCTGTATAGTTCTTCACGGAACTTCTTGTTATCATTTATTGATAATTCAAGCCACTATGCCAACGTCTATCATATTGAAGTTTATTTCTGAATACTTGTTGCTGTTGTTGTTGTTGTAATACCATGGTCACCAGCCCCGTGTAGTAACATGTAGATCAATGTTTTTAACTTGGACACTATATGTCTGTGTGTGTGTGAAAGGAAATACGGGGGAAAAGAAGCTTTTAGGGTTTAAACCCCCGTCGAGTTCCCCACGAGTCTCTTTCTGTTGCTTAGCTCGAGTAAAGCCCCATGCTTGGTTACACACAAGTGAGCTCTTCGTTCCTTGCAGCAGCAACTTAGCAACGGACTCATTCATCACCAATATCTCCTCCATTCCGCCTCCTCTCACAGCTGATCTCTGACGGGGCAGCCTTTTAGCTCACAGCGCAGTGAAAACTTTGCTCAGGGTTGAAGTAACCATTTCTCAGCGATGCCATTTATTTAGCGCATGGCTTTACAGATACAATATGTACACAGATAATAATTAGTTTAGGAAAGGAAGACAAACTATAAATTTATATCTAAATTGTTTATGTAAGTAATTGTCTCTGGTGATCCATGAGCGAAATCAGCGACGTTGCCACTGTACTTTTTTCTAGAACACTTGGTGATGATATGTTGGATGGTCAGCTTAGGGGCACCACAATCACAGTTAGGTGAATAAATTATTTTCCATTTATAATGGAAGTCTGCACAGTTTCCATGACCCGTAGGAATCCTGTTGAGAGTTGACCATGTTTTCCGAAGAATATCAAATCCAGTTGGCAGCGATGATCCAATGCGTGGTAAGGTTGATCCAGGCCCAGTATCCTGTCTTCCTTCCAATCTTTAGTTATGTTGAAGTTGGTATTTTCCAAGTTTCGAGATCGTAGACGATTCAGGCGAACATCAGCAATGTCACAGTGTATTGGTAGTTGTGGGTTATCCATTATTTTCTTGAACTTCCTGAGGAGAGCGTTTCTCAGCGATATGGCGTGAGATGCAAGTGTTACATGTTGATTACCCCTATCTTCTTTATTCACACCCATTACATACATTTTCATTTGAGATTCATGCTGAAACACTACGTACGTCTGCATTAGCTCTGTGTTATTCATCTGCTGAGTATGGTAGCCATGTATGGTATCATTCAGCTCATGTAAAACAGGTTGATGTTGCCCTCAAAGAGACCTGCAGAATAATTACTGGTTGCCTGAAACCTACACCTGTCCAAACTACATTCATTGCCATGAATAGCCCCTCCTGAGGTACGCCGTGAGGTCATAACACAAACTGAACGAACCAAGTCCGCAGAGGACCATGCTCACCCTCTCTTTGGTCACCAGCCTCCAAGAAGGCGGCTAAAATCAAGGAATAGTTTTCTGCAAACTACATCGATGCCTACTACAAAACCCGAGGTAGTAAGGATACAGCTACGGCAATCCACCATACCACCAGGTTGGATGAAGGCCGAGGAAAGGCTTCCAGCAGGCCACAACAACAACTGGGAAACTAGGCGGTCACTCAACAGACTTCGGAGTGGTGTTGGGAGAAGCAAAGTTAATCTCCACAAATGGGGATACCTACAGGAATCAGAACTCTGTGAGTGTGGGGAACACTCCTTCTTTGCTTCCTTTCTTATTTCCTTCTTTCCATCTTCCCTTCCTTCCTTCTTTCCTTCTTCCCTTCCTTCTTTCCTTCCTTCCTTCCTTCTTCCCTTCCTTCCTTCGTCCCTTCCTTCCTTTTTTCCTACCTTCCTTTTTGCCTACTTCCCTTCTTTCCGTCTTCCCTTCCATCCTTCTTTCCTTCCTTCCTTCCTTCTTTCTTTCTTTCTTTCTTTCTTTCTTTCTTTCTTCCCTTCCGTCTTCCCTTCCTTCATTCCTTCCTTCATTCCTTCTTCCAGGGCCGTGGTGGCACAGCGGTCTAGCTGTATGCCTCTCACCAAGGCGGTCCGGGTTCGATTCCCGGTCGATGCATGTGAGATTTTCGAAGTGAAATGCCATGTCCCGTGGTTCGGATTCCACGTAAAATGGAGGTCCCGTGGCTCATAATCACAAGATTCACGGTCACGTAAAACTACAATCTTCTTTCCTTCTTTTTCATTCCTTCTTCCCTTCCTTCTTTCCTTCTTTCCTCCCTTCTTCCCGTCCTTCCTCCTTTCCTTCCTTCTTCCCTTCCGTCCTTCTTTCCTTCTTCCTGCCTTCCTTCGTTCCTCCTTTCCTTCCTTCTTTCCATCCTTCTTCCCTTCCTTCCTTCGTCCCTTCCTCCCTACTTTCCTTCTTTCCTTCCTTATTTCCTTCCTCCCTTCCTTTTTCCCTTCCTTCCCTCCTTCTTCCCTTCCTTCCTACTTTCCTTCTTTCCTACCTTCTTTCCTTCCTCCCTTCCTTTTCCCTTCGTTCCTTCCCTCCTTCTTTCCTTCCTTCCTTCCCTCCTTCTTCCCTTCCCTCCATCTCCCCTTCCTTCCTTCTTCCCTTCCTTCCTTCTTTCCTTACCTTCTTCCCTTCTTTCCTTCCTTCTTTCCTTCCTCCCTTCCTTTTTTCCCTTCCTTCCTTCCCTCCTTCTTCCCTTCCTTCCTTCTTTCTTACCTTCCTTCCTTCTTTCCTTCTTCCCTTCTTTCCTACTCCCCTTCCTTCCTTCATTCCCTGTGTTCCTGTGAACTGTGGCCGTGCTCTTGCACAACGCAGGAGTTAATGGAAGGTCATGAAAGTGGTGTGACAGTGGCCTGTTTCTGGGCGAAGAAAATCTAATTCGAGACATTTTTGTATATATTGTGTATCATCCCTCTTGTGTATGTAGTAGTGCTTCTGACTCGAATAATACAATTTGAGATTGATTTGTCTTTCAGCGTACAGTAGTCTGCAAGCCTCTGTTTGGGAACAAATCACCTCCATGATCCCCTATTAGCAGTTAGTACTGTGGCCTTCTCTGCTTCTACACCTCTCATCACTGAATCTAACCATCGCCTTCTAGGTATTGGTTCCTTGGCCCCGTGTATTTTGGACGTGTGAAGAATCTGTCTTTAGGCGGCTTCGGTGGCGTAGTGTGTAGCATGCTGAGCTTCTATGCCCAAGATAGCGGGTTCAAACCCGGCCGAAGCAGTCGGATTTTTCAAGAGCGTTAAAATCCCTCAGTATGTCTTCCTTCGGAGGGGAAGTAAAGCCAGCGGTCCCATGTCATAGTTTTATGGCATGTTAAAGAACCTTCCACTAATTGCACCTGTGTGAAGCTAAATTGGATAGGTTAAGAATGTAAATAACGCTCTTAGGTTTCTACGTTCGTTGCCAAGAGCCGACTGCGGTGGCGTCTAGTAGCTAAGTTCTGAACTTGGCCTAGTAATCGTTGACGGTGGCGCTTGGCGGTAAAAGTAGGAAATATTTGAAAAATTCTAAGTTGCAGTACTTAAAAAAAAAAGATAACACACACTAATACAGTCATCACAATTAACACCGGTTATCAGACAGATTCTACACACACCCAAAGTACAAGGGGCTACATGACCGCGTTGTCGCAGCCCCTAAACTTAAGAACCAACCAACCAGAATCTGTCTGATAACCGGTGTTAATTATGATGCCTGTATTAGTGTGTGTTATCTGTTTTAATTCAAGTAAGGAGTGCAGATAATAATATCAAGTAGTTCCTATTTTTGCTACCAAATGCTACCGTCCACGACACCTAGCTTGCGGACTTGGCTACTAGATGGCATCGCAGTCAGCACCTGGCGGCGAACGTTGGAACAAATCAATTCTAACCTACAAATTTTGACTTCACCCAAGTGTAGTTATTGGAAGGTTCTTTCTCATGCCATAAATCTATGACATGAGACCCCCGAATTTACTTCCCCTCCAAAGGAAGGCATACTGAGGGAATTTTAACTCTCTTAAAAATCCGACGTCTTCTGCCGGGTTTGAACCCGCGAACTTGGGCATAGAAGCTCAGCACGCTACCGCGGGTTCTCTTACCCTCTACAGCCGAACTCATCAACCTCTTAGGTTATCTCTCCTCCCCCATTTCATCACATGACCCCACCATCTGAGTCGACTTATACGAACAGCTACATCTAGCGTGCTCATTTCTAACTTAGCCATTATATCTCCCTCCTGCCATTGCTCCCATCAATGTATCCCAGTAATCATTCGTTCTACCCTCATATCAGTTACCCCTAGTCTATGTATCAGATATCCTGAATCTACCCAGCTATCACTTCCATACAGCAAGGTCGGTCTAAATCAGTTGTCGCCAAAACCGTAATTCGTGAACTACTGTTAGCTCGCAGGTAAATTTTTGGTAGCTCGCGGGGAAATTTCAGACGCAGCGCTTGAGTTGGCTAATCTGCACTACTCATCCTGATTCCCACTACGCGTCCCGCGGGTCTGTCAGTCAGTGTCTGGTGTGTGATCGTCAATGTAGGTTTTTTAGTTTTCTAGTATTTTATGCATACTGCGGACTACGGACGGTTCTAATTATTGCGAGTTCCAGCAAAAAACAAAAAATTATCATTTTCATGTTAGCTTGCCACGGTGGGTGAGTGGATAGCGTGTCGGTCTACTAACCCCAAGATTGCAGGTTCGCCCCTGACCGTGGTAAGTGATTTTTGAAAGGCGGCAAAAATACGATACGCATGTCATACGATGTTGGCATGTCAAAGAACCCATTTGAATTCAGTAGTCCGAGTTCATAATGGCAAAATTAATCTCGGGAGTTTCCGCCAACACAAAGTTCCTCATTTCTCTACTAGAAAGCGCTATTGTTTTCAAGGAGATTAGATATCTAACATCTAACCTCCTTGACTTTCATAGTCAAGGAACTACGAAATTCGACATGCAAGCTACCCTCTGGGTGTCAAATAGCAAAGCTTGCACCAGGCACCCGAGGCCATACGATATTATTATTATTATTATTATTATTATTATTATTATTATTATTATTATTATTTTCATGTTGAATGGGTTACTGATTATTTTTTACCCAGGTAAAGGACAAATGTGTGTGCTTCCTATGTATTGCAAGTGTAGCAGTTGGGAAGAAGTCGAACGTCATTACAAAACCGTTCACTCCAGTATCTAAAAGGATTTCCCTCAGAATTCTTCCTTAAAGAAAGAGAAGATAATACAACTGGAATCTCAATTAAATGCTCACCAATCTACTTTTCTCAAGAAATTAGACAGAAACAAAGCAGCATCTCAGGCTTCTTTTCATTTATCCAAAAGTTTTGCTCGAAATAAGAAACCTTACGAATTAATCAAAGAGGCGTTTTTATAAGCTGCGGATTCCTTACTTTGTTGGGTAGCTCACGGTAAGGTTTATGAGCTGTAAGGTAGCTCAGTCACTTAAAAGTTTGGCGACCACTGGTCCAAATACTTAGCGATGTTAGGGCCATTTTCCTGGCTACTCTTTCAGAATACTGTATTTACAGCAGAGAACTCAATCCATTTGCTTTTATGCACCTCGACGCTATGTCTTCCCCTCCCCCAGGGGATCACAACTGGTGGGACGTGGGTTGGCAACCACGGGACCCCAGCTGAGTCCGGCATTGCTTCCACTTACTTGTGCCGGGCTCCTCTCTGTTATTTTTCCTCTCGACCTCCCTTGGTCAACTCTTGTTCGTTTCCAACCCGATGGTATTAGGGTATCCGAGGCCTAGGGAGTCTTCCACTTTCCCGCCTTAATTGACCCTTGTCTCATCTTTCCTGATCCCTCATTCTTCGAGGGATCAGACTTCTTGTTATATTTTCATTGTATCTCCTGTCTTCTGCTCAAGGCCCTCAAGGAGGCAGGCTGTGTGTAGCCCCACCACTTAAGGTGCATCCTGGATTGTGCTTCACCCTCAAGGGCTCACGTCTGGAGAGATCGGAAGTTGGCGACCCCGAGGGCTTCCTGAGCTGGGTCCGGGTTTTCTCCTTCTTCCATTGCCTTTGGGGTGGTCACCCTCCTCTTAACCTTTCCTATCAGCCTTTCTTGGCTCTCCTTTCTTCAAAGTCCCTTAATTATAATTCATCGAGGGTTGAGAGCATTTCCTTTCCTCCTGTCTTTAGTTTCTCTTATCCTTATTTTGTTTTCCACTTCCTCTTCTAGTCTGTAGCTAGTTTTAGGTCGAGTTTCAATTCATTTACATGTTCACTATCACCCAGACCATTAGGGGCCGATAACCTAGATGTTAGGCCCCTTAAAACAACAATTATCAACATCTTCATCATATTTCTTTCCCCATACTGAGAGAATATACAGCCTGATTCACAAACCATAGGTAAAGTGGGTGGCCTGCGGAGAGGTCTAGTGCAGACCCATGATTGTAAAGGTTATTTTAAGCATTAAGGGGGATATAGATTACAGAGGGACTGAGCTAGAATAACTTTCAGACAGGGTTGTTGTTGTTGTTTCGTTTGAGGTGATTTGACATCGTGGTCTTGTGTCACATTGTAATGGGGCGTGTGCAGAATTTGTCTGGTAATGTGGCATTTGTATTACTGTGTAGATTTTGTAATTCAGGTAAGTATTGGGAAGGAGGCGGCCGTGTCCTCAGGTTACGATACATCTCCACATTCACCTGGAGTAGTAGTGGTAAACCACAGAAAACCACTTCCTGGTTGGCTGAGATGGGAATTGAACCCACCTCTTCTTAGTTGAGCCTCATGAGGCTGAGTGTGCTCCGTTTCAGCCCCTCAGACCAGATTTAAATTTCTTAGCAATGCTGGTAATCGAACCTGAACAGTAGACGATAATTTTAGAGAATAGATATGATCGATTTTTCACTATTTGACTACTTGTTAAGGGATCGCTAAATATACATATTAGCTCGGAGATTACGTGCGGTAGGTTGGTCAGTTTTTGTCCACTACTCCTGCGGCGCAGTAGGGGTAAATGTATCAAATCACAACAGGTTCAAACCCTCAGGGGTGCGACAGGCAATAGAATTCTCAACGCTAGACTATGATGATGATTGATGATAATGATGATAATTAGGGCCCGGATGTTGATGACATGTCATCTTTTCACTGAGCTGTCTAAAACAATGCTGAAGTACATAGAAACTCCAGACGGGCCACCCCGTCTTCAAATATGTGTTTTAGGTAGATTTCATTAGAAAGCTAACTATTGCAATGGGTCCCATGTTTCGACTTCCGGAAAATTTCGACATATCTTCGCGTTTCACATCCCCCAGACCCCAAAACCACCGTCAGATCAAAAGTTTATATATAATTTATGTATATATATATATATGTATATCAGTTTCTTGTGGACACGATAACTGCCGTAATTTTGCACCAATCACTTTAAATTTTTTACCGAATATGTATACCTATAAAATCTCGGTCGAGTTCGTTACTGGGCTAAATCGGTCGAAGGGGGTGAAAATGGGGGGCTTTTTTCGAAAAAGTGAAATATTGCTATAACTCTCTTAATATGTGAAATATCGAATCCGTTCAACGTTCATACTATGTGTCGGATAAAGCCCAAACATTTATGTTTGAAGAGTTTTTTTATATCACCAACCATTGACCAAAGGGGTGGGAAAAAGTGGGTTTTTAGGGAAACATTAATCATATCTCTCTTAATAGGCACAATATCAAAACCGTACAAAATGGATAATATTCCCCTCATAATTACCTAAAACTTTTGTCTGAAAGAATTTTTGATATGACCCACCATTATGCCAAGGGATGAGAAAAATGATTTCGGAATTATAAGAAAATGCCAAGAGCTATCAGTGGTTGCCATGGCAACACTACTTAATTGATGAGGGATGAGCCATCAGACGTTGCCAAGATAACGCACTTGCACGAGATCAGATTCAGATTTCCATCTGACTAAGTGTGAAGCGGCTTTGGTGACGTAACTGGTAGCATGCTGAATGTCTATGCCCAAGGTCGCGAGTTCAAAGCCGGCCGAAGTCGTCGGATTTTCTAAGAGCGCTAAAAATCCCTCAGTATGCTTTCCTTTGGAGGGGAAGTTCCAACGTTCGTTGCGAGTTGCTGGTTGCGGTGGCATCTAGTAGCCAAGTTCACAGCTAGGTGTCGTTGACGGTAGTACCTGGTAGCAACATTAGGAACTACTGCTTGAAATTGACCGTCTGTAGTCATTACCTGAATTACAGACTAATACAGCCATCCCTAAGTACACGGGGTTACATGACCGCGTTGTCGCAGCCCCTAAACTGAGGAATCAACCAAAATCTCTGCGGGAGATATAATTTTGCGTGGAGAAGTAACAGACCATTACATAGTTACACATCAGTGTCGAAACCTTGCATACGGACAGTGTGACCACAAGTATAAAAATGGACCCCAAATGACAAGAAGGTTACCGTTCCCATAAGACAATAAAATGTTTAAAATAAGCATAAAATGACGAAAAACAAAGTTAATTAAGCTCCAATTATAAAATACCTTCTCGCAATAAATGAGCTCTGATCCTTCTACGAAAACCTGTATATTCTGCCTATTTTCGCCTATCCCCAAGTTTGTCCGGTGAAATCTACCTCCGCCTTCCGGCGTGCCGAGAGGACTTTTTTATTTCGCATCTTTTTGCATTTTTTTTTGCTATTTTTCAATTTTCAGAGCATTTTTTAAGTTTGGTAGATTTTTTGTCTTATTTTAGAGAAATCGGCCTTATAAGGTCATTTTTTCCAATTTAGTCATGCCACAGCTTTATATGAGGGAGTTAGGCCCTACGTCTCTCAGAGTTCAGAAGAAGCTAGTAGCTGATACAAGATAATTTAAAATATTGAAATATTGATTCCATTTCCTTAATCAACCGGGTGGAAACTAGTCTTAGCATCAATCGTGGAGAAATTGCTGCGGGTATTGCAACAAAACTGAAAAAAAAAAGTGCTGGACAAAAGCACCGGATATAAAACATTATGCAAAATTTCAGTCGTTCTTTCTGGTGAAAACATCTGCACGGATGGGATTGAAGAAGATTTAGCAGCAAAAGACCTTTCTCACTTCCAAGTACGCTCTGATCACATCAGTTGATGTTGAACGCAGCTTTTCGAGATATAAAAACTTGTTGGCTGATAACCGCAGATCATTTACATTTGACAACATCAGAATGACATGCGTAGTGCAGTGCAACTCAGACTAAAGTGAACATAAACCTTTTGTTAAGTGCTAGAAATCAATTTTGATTGACTTTTCAGTTTGAGCTTAAGATGTCATTTTTGAAATATTGGTGAGTTAATTATTATAAGATCATTTTCTCCATTTTGTAGTGCATTTTTGGAATTTTTAGGTCATTTATTTCAGTCTTTTTTGAAAATGTTAAGTGCATTTTTAAGCTTTTTTTCGGCATCAACATCCGGGCCCTAATGCTAATTGTTGTTTAAAGGGGCCTAACATCTAGGTTATCGGCCCCTAAAGGTTTGGGTGATAGTGAAAATGAAAGATGTTCAAATGAAACTTACAACTAAAACTAACTACTCTCTTACAAACTAGACGAGGAAATGGGAAACAAGAAGTAGGAGAATGCAAATAAAAGACAGGAGGAAAGGAAATGCCCTCAACCCTCGAAGAATGAGAATTGAGGGACTTGGAAGGAAGGAGAGCTAAGAAAGGCAGAAAGGAAAGGAAAAAAAAGAGAGGGTCTGCCCTAAAGGCAATGGAAAAAGGGGGAAAAACTTGACTCAGCTCAGAAATTCCCCGTGGTCGCCAATTCCCGAACTCACCAGCCGTGAGCCCTTGAGGGTGTTGTACTTTTCAGGGTGCACCAAAAGTGGTCGGGTTACACATTGGGGCATTGTGCAGAAGGCAGGAGATATCATGAAAAGAACAAGTAGTTCCGTGAGGAACTATACAGCCTATTTTCATATATCCTACTTATGTTAACTGCCACAATCAACATACAAAATTTCAGTTTAATTGCTGTAACAGATTCGTAGATATTGAGAACCGTCTAAATATTTCAGATGGTCGCCAGGTTGGATTTTTAATTTTGTACTATTACATTAAGATTATTGTGTACGTGTGGTATTCAAACTTCAATCGCATGATTAGACAACAAGAAGTAAAAACGAGATCTTAAAATTACGCACAGCAGCCATCTTGTGATAATGCAAACCATTGAAATAAATTAGATGCCAGTGGATCAACATTTGTATAAGCATTTAACGTGCAACGTTTCACGGCACTCGGATAGTTAATTCGCGAGAAACGTCCATTTAAATATTTATACTTCGCGTCGCCGCCATGTTGGATTTGTGCTCACCAGGTTCCTGAAAGTCCTATAGGTGAACATATGTTCATAGTCTCTATGAACATTAAAAAATTCAGTTTGGTTGCTGTAAAAGATTCATAGATATTGAGAACCGTCTAAATATTTCGGGAGCTCACCATTTAGGAGTGTTATGTGTATAGGCCATAGAATTATGTACCATTCAAGGACAATTATTGCCTAGGTTCATCATTCAAACTTTCACTTCGATCGCATGATTACGACACAAGAAATTAAAACTTAATTTTAAAATTTCGCACAGCCGCCATCTTGAGGTTATGTAAGCAATTGAATTAAATTAGATGGCAGTGCATTACAATCTGCAAAATCAATTACTGTACCACATTTCACTGCGCTCAGAGAATTAAATCACGAGAAAAGTCTATTAAAATATTTTAAATTCGCTTGGTCGCCATGTTCGTTTCGTACTTTACAGGTTTATGAAATATACATAGGTATACCTGTATCAGTACCTTTTATCACCGTACAAAATTGCAGGGTGATATCTGTAATAGTTTCGGAGATATAGCCATTTTGAGGTTATGTAAACAATTGAACTAAATTAGACTCCAGTGCATTACAATGTGTATAAACATTTGCTGTACCAAGTTTCATTACATTTAGATAGTTAAATCACGAGAAAAGTCTATTTAAATATCTCAACTTCGCTTGACCGCCATGTTGGTTTTGTAGTCACCAGGTTTTTGAAAGTCTCATAGGTGAACTTCTAGTAGTGCCCTTTATCACCGTACACAATTTCAGGACGATATCGGTAATAGTTTCGGAGATATTGAATGCTAGTGAAATATTTCGCACAGCCGCCATGTTGGATTGGAGAGACGTAACAAAATTTGAAGAGCACGGTCGAGGTCGCCGGGAATAGTGCTATGAATTTCCCGAGTTTCATTGAAATCGCTCCAGCCGTTTCGATTTTATTAGGGGGGGACACACACACGAATCACACACACACACACACACACACGCACACACACACGGACAAAAGGTGATCTCATAAGCCTATTTTTTCAAAATTGAAAATAGGCTAAAAAGAAGGCTGACCCCTCGAAGAATGAGGGTATCAGGAAGGATTGGAGAAGGGCCAACTAAGGCGGGATAGTGAAAGACTCCTGAGGCCTCGGATACCCTAATACCATCGGGGTCGGAAGAGGGAGGCTAAAGAAGAGGTGACAGTGAGGAGCCCGGCACAAGTAAGTGGAAGCAATACCGGGCTCAGCTGGGGCCCCGTGGTTGCCAACCCACGTCCCACTAGTCGTCAGCTACACTATGAGGTAGACAAACTAGACTCATGGCATGCCATGTATCTTTATGTCCCTAGTGGGACAGTTGGACGTCAATTAGACTACGCAAGGTAGAAACAGCACTACTTTAATAGGAGCCTCTAGCACTGGTGGGAAGTGAGCTCACACATGTAAACAACACCCACCGGCCTCGTGCGGCGGCAGTAACAAGTTCACTGGAGATCCCCATGACTTTACTTTCTTGGTTGCTCGGCCAATAGTCTGCATGAAACTAGCAAGTTTCGGGCTTGCTTATCAATTTTGGCAGGCACTACCAATTTTTTGTTGTATAAGTATTTTGATAGGTTTGATGCAGCTATCCTTTCTTCCTTGTCCTGAGGTAATCGTTCATCTCTACATCACTACCACACCCTACATCCGAGGCAAACTGTTTAACATATTCTAAGCTTGGTCTACCCCTACAGTTCTTAACCTGAACGCTTCCTTCCATAACGAACTTTGCAATTCCTGGGTGTCTTAGTATGTATCCAACCAACCTATCTCTTATCTTCTTTATCAGTCACCAGACACATCTCTCTTCTCCCAATCGTCTTAATACCTCTTATTTATATTACCTACCCATCTTATCTTCATCATTCTCCTGCAACAAAACATTTCAAACTCATCTATTCTCCCTTTTTTCTGCTGCGCCAACAGCCCAAATTTCGCTTCCATAGAGCGCCACGCTCCAGACAGAGACTTTCAAAAATGAATTTCTAATACCAAATTTGATGTCAACAGATTCCTTTTCTCTAGAAATGCTTTCCTTGCCTGTGTTAACCCACTTCTTATATCCTCTACCAATAAAATCAAAACGGCTGAAGCGATTTCAATGAAACTCGTATTTTGGCCGACCCCGACCGTCCCCTTCAAATTCTATTAAGTCTCACCAATCCAACATGGTGGCTGTGCGAAATATTTCACCGGCATTCTATATCTCCTAAACTATTACTCATATCACCCTGACATAGTGTACCGTAATAAAGGGTACTACTAGAAGTTTACCTATGTGACTTACAAAAACCTGTTAACTACAAAACGAACATGGCGGCCAAGCGAAGTTGAAACGTTTAAATAGTTTTTTCTCGCGGTTTGACCATCCGAACGCAGTGAATCTTGTTACAGCAAATGTTTATACATATTATAATGCACTGTCATCTAATTTAGTTCAATTGTTTACATAACCTGGTTAACGTGGGTTAACCAAAATGGTTTTCAGCTTGATGAGTTGGGATTGGTGTCGCATTCTTAAGAGTCTTCTTCCTAGCCCATATCTCCTTCATTTTCTGACTTGGTAGTTGTTTAATTATGTATAGTATATTATTATTATTATTACCTCTGACGTTACACGAGGTGGCTTTCTGTAAAGTTGGTAGGATTATTTGAGGGTTTGTAATGGCAAATTACTGAATTTTAAATCTAATGTAAATGTGTGTGGTAGGTTTTTATTTTTCGCGCTTTATTTTGCATTATTAGTTTCTGAAAACACCCTACATCTTGAAAATCAATGACATTTTGGGTATATTTTAATTTCTAAGCTCTGTGTTAGCAGTCATAATTTCAAGAAAATTCTGTTGAACAGTATAAAGTTTTGAAAAGTCAGTATTAATGTCCTCTACAAACTGAATTACCGGTATTGCTTGGTCTGGTTCTGAATCTCACCAACTATCTTGATGTAACACCAAGTGTCTACGAGTTAGTTTTCAACCACTCATTCACTTTCACTTGCTCATGCATTTTTTCAACGACACACAACAACACTCCACGTAACAGGTTTCGAATGGGTTGACTCGACACACTTCGTAATATGTTTCACAACTGCAGTAAATTAGAATGATTGTGATATCACTAAGAGAAAAACGTGGTGAAATGAAATATAGATGGGTAATAACACAGATCAAAGATTTGTTTGTAATACAGAGGTATTCAGGTTAATGACCGCCAACTGAAATATACAAACACTGACGCTAATTTCTTGTAATAAAACAACAAAACAAATGACCCGATTATACAGAGGTTAATGATCCCGTTCTCAGTCGTCACGAGTGACTAAAATTTGCACTATTATTTTACAAATGTTAAATAAAGAACAAATATACCAAATTCAATCTTTATTACTACCTTAAAAATATTATCACAAGATATTAGGCACCACAGTTATAACAAGTAGTTTTTTGAAGAACTATACAGCCTATTTTCATATAGGCCTATCCTACTTATGTTAATTGTCTCTATCAACATACAAAAGTTCAGTTTGATTGCTGTAATAGATTCGCAGATATTGAGAACCGGCTAAATATTGCGGATGGTCACCATGTTGGATTTTTATATCTGTAGGTCTTAGAGTTATGTACTGTTACATGAAGAGTATTGTGTACGTGCGGTATTCAAACTTTAATCGCATGATTAGGACACAAGAAGTAAAAACGAGATTTTAAAATTTCGCACAGCTGCCATCTTGGGGTTATGGAAACAATTGAAAAAAATAGATGCCAGTGGATTAACATTTGTATAAGGATTTACTGTACCAAGTGTCACTGCACTCGGATGGTTAAATTGCGAGAAACAACCATGTGAATATTTATACTTCGCGTCGCCGCCATGTGGGATTTGTGATCACCAGGTTATAGAACGTCCTATAGGTGAACTTATGTTCATAGCCCCCATGAACATAAAAAAAATCAGTTTGATTGCTGTAATAGATTCGTAGATATTGAGATCCATCAAAATATTACGGATGGTCGCCATGTTGGATTGTTATATGTATAGCCCATAGAGTCATGTACCATTAAAGGAAAATTATTGCGTAGGTTCATTATTCAAACTTTCACTTCGATCGCATGATTACGACACAAGAAATAAAAGCTTAATTTTAAAATTCGCACAGCCGCCATCTTGAGGTTATGTAAACAATTGAACTAAATTAGATACCAGTGCATCACAATCTGTACAAACATTTCCTGTACCAAGTTTCATAGCGTTTGGATAATTAAATCGCGAGAAAGGTCTATTTAAAATTGTCAACTTCGGTTGGCCGCCATATTCGTTTTGTAGTTAACCGGTTTTTCTAAGTCTTATAGATGAACTTCCAGTAGTGCCCTTTATCTCCGTACACAATTTCAGGGTGATACCGCTAATAGTTTCAGAGGTATAGAACGCCGGTGAAATATTTCGCACAGCCGCCATCTTGAGGTTATGTAAACAATTGAACGAAGTTTCATTGCGTTTGGTTGGTTAGATCGTGAGAAACGTCTATTTAAAAGTCGCAACTTCGCATGGCCGCCATATTGGTTTTGTAGTTATCAGATTTTCAAAACTCCCATATGTGAACTTCTAGTTGTTCCCTTTATCACCGTGAAATATTCCAGGGTGATATCGGTAATATTTTCGTAGATATCGAATGATGGTGAAATATTTCGCACAGCCGCCATGTTGGATTGGTGAGACGTAACAAAATTTGATGGGCACCGTCGAAGTGGTCCTGAATAGTGCTATGAACTTATCGAGTTTCATTGCAATCGCTCCCGTCGTTTAGAAGTTATTATGGGGGACACACACCATCACACACAGACAGACACACGGACAAAAAGTGATCTCATAAGCCTATTTTTTTTTCATAAATTAAAATAAGCTAAAAATATAATTGTAATGGCAGCGGATTTGGACAACAGACGTGCGGATACGGAGACAAGTCGTGCGGTTGCGGGGCGGATGCGGATAACAGTCGTGCGGTTGCGGGGCGGATGCAGATAACGTTTTGTTTACCCGCGCAAGGCTCTACTCGGGGATACGATGAACGTCACGCCAGCATGCCACGCACCTACCGGGGACAAAGAGAACCTCTACACGAAACACCACAGCCACAGGACATAATTAGTAGATCTTCAAAATACATTTAAGCAAATGATATGTAGATATACACCAGAAGATTAGTATTCTTTGCCGTACAAAAATATTTGATGTCGGGAAAATATAATCGTTATTCTCATATTGCAAAATTCTGTTTTTTATTGAAAAAGTAAATTGAATCACTGCTCTGTGCGAAATTCCTCACGTGCAATAAATATTTATTACATTGCACTTACGGTTGCATAACCCCTCCAGTCTTGAGTTCATTAAGGAATTCTGAAATATACATGTCTTTGTTTAATCTATTGCTATTAAGTAAAATAATACATCTTTATCAAAATAAAATGTTTTTTCGAAATTACTGGGCTATTATGACATGTAGCATATATGATACATCAGGACTTAATGACGACTCTCCTCCTACTACTTTGCAATGCTAAGTTGTTTTGTGATACACGATTACTAATGGTGTAATGCCTTGTAAAGTATTTACAGTAGTAACATAATTGTTTGTACATTTTTAGCCTACTTTTCACATTTTGCAAAAATGAGGAAAAAGTAGTCTTATGAGATCGGGCAAATGTCTGTCTGTCTGGCTGTGTGTGTGTGTCCCCCCATATCAACTCCTAAACGGCTGCAGCAATCAAAACCAAATTTAGTATGAGTAAAGATGTGCACCGGAATATCACACGTCCATATTTGAAAATGATGTCAGTGTTACCAACTGCTGAAAAAACGCACTAGAAATTTGAGCTCCATGTTGGATATCTTGCAAGGTATACATGGGAGCTATTCCAAAATTGGCACACATGTAGATAATACTATTTCAGTTTAATTTCCAGGAGGCCAACCATGACAGTGTTACCAAAATAATTTTAAGCCTCTTGATAGGTCCAATGTTTAAATGCATATAACATCTACACTATCAATTGGATTTCAACCAAATTTTGTATGTAATATCTGTACATAAACAGATATAACTGAGAGTATTCTTAAGAGCCACCAGGGCTGCCAACTGTTAATAAATGCTGTCTCTATTATTATGTTTTTATCCAAATGCCAATATATCAGAAAGTATGTAAGCCAACAGCTTTAAACTATGCACACGTATATTCTGACATTTTAGATTAATTTGGAGTAACTTATATACGTCAGTCCTACCAACATGATTATAAGCCTGCTGATACGACCAATTTTTAAATACATGTAACTTCTATACTATCAGTTGGGTTTCAACCAAATTTCGTATGTGCTATGTGTACCATAACAGATATGACTATAAGTATTGTTAAGAGCAATCAGGGCTGCCAACTGTTAATAAATGCTGTCTATATTGTTTTACCCTAATATCAATATATCAGAAAGTATGCAAGCCAACAGCTCTATACTTTGCACACGTATAGCACCTGACATTCTAGATTAATTTGGAGTAATTAATACAAGGCAGTGCTGCCAACATGATTCTATGCCTGCTGATATATCCAATTTTAAAATACATGTAACTTCTATACTAACAAATGGATTTCATCCAAAATTGGCACAACAAGATATCATAATATTTCAGATTATTTCTGACCAGCACTCGTATGGTATTGTTGGCAACATGCTTTTACGCGTGCTGATAGATCCAGTGTCTAACTGCATGTAACGTCCATTGGACTTCAACCAAATTTTGTATTCTGTACCTAAAGAGATGGAACAAAGAATATATTCAGTCACCAGGGCTGCCAACTGTAGTGCTCTATTAGGCTACATCATACCAGGTATATTTGGAACTAATTAGATATTTCGATATTACCAACTTAATTTCGTCATTATTCTAGATAGGTTCATATACTGTAGAATAATCATTGGCATGAAAAGTAGGCTGTTTAGTTCTTCACGGAACTTCTTGTTCTATATATATTATTTTGCATTATCTAAAGTCAAAATACAAATAATTAAGAAATGATAATTAAAAATTTTTGATTAAAAAGACAAAGCACTAAATAAGTTATATTAAAAAAACATAAAATTGAGAGTACAATCCACAATATCCAGTTATGACTCATGAAATATTGAGAAACAGTTTCTTTTTTCCGTAAAGCACAGGTACATTTTGCATTTTTTTGCACTGTACAAAAGTGAATCCCTTTCAGCCCGGTAGTCTACATCTTGATCTACTTTTTTGCGTTCTGCTCATCACATCTGCTAGATGCAAAGCATGAAACTTCCTGGATTGAACAGACGGCATAGGCGCTGGTATTCTGCGGCACCTCAAGTTTCGATTTCCATCCTCCTCATCACTATCATCATCATCCGGTACATCATTCGCTTCATCTTCATTGTTGGAGATGCCGTATTCCATCTCGGGTCATCTTCCCTCCCATCATCATCATCATCTCCAATCTCCAGCTTAATATCAGACACATCAGGATCGATAGAGTCAATCAGTTTCACAATGCCTGCATCATACAAGGCTGAAGAAATAAATGGTGAAATTTAATGTTACCGTTTTCATTACATGGTAAGAGAAAGTAGGCTATGTGGTAAGAGAAAGTAGGCTATATAATATTTAAAGACCGCATATTTCTCAACATTTAAGCCACATGTGACTTAAGCCTTACCTACAGCACTGAAAGACATGCTAAAAATGAGGAAAATTCAGACATAAAATCAAGTAGCAAGTATAAAATGTCAAGGACATTGCCTGATGTAGAGTATATGCTACGTATGCAAATCGTGATCGTGTATACTACCGAAACTTACATTCAATAGCACATTAACTGTTGATCAATTGTAAGCAATTTTTATAACATTTACATTACTTTAATATACAAATACATATTAATTACCTGCACGTCTTGTTGCCATGGTTACCAGTCCGCCAACTTCAATATTCACAGAGGTGCTGTCACCTATTCGCTCGAGCGGGTAACAAAAAAAAATGTGCGTGATGCGCGGCCAGTAGACTATATGCTACAGCCGGCAACCCGCAGAGAAGCCAGCGCTTGAGTCAGAAAAAAATAAAAACCGCATGTAGCATATATGCTACGTAAGGACAGAGGAGGAAAACAACCTCAATTCTGTCCGAATGTTTCGATGAACCCGCGGATATCCTTTGCATGGCTGTGCGGATAGCGGATAATATTTGGAATAAATTTGCGGTTAGTTTTTAGAATACAATCCGAACTTGTTGAATATCATGGGGAAAGTTGCGTAATTGTGCGCAGCGGGTAATCGGGCGCACCTACGTTTTTCGAGTTGGTAGTACAACTAACAACTCAGTTCACTGCTACCCTAAAGCTGTCATCGTACCTATCTGATAGGGACAGTCAGCATGATGCCAGTCGCTATGTGATAATCGGAGGCTTGGATGAAGAAACTTAACACGTTGCATGTTATTTTCTGCAGCCAGCAAATAAGAAGGTAAGCCTACAGTTGTGATTCAATTATTTAAAATTAAATGTAGTTTTAAATGCCAGTGTGTACAGTGGTTTTGCATGTATTTATTTTTCAATATAATAGATTAGTGTACCGGGATTCAGTGAGTTAGGTTTTAAAAGCAGCGTGGGGTAAGGTGCGCCGATCATATTATGATACAAGTACTACAAATAGACTACAAATACAATGCGACTTTAATGGCAAAATATTTAGTGTTTGTTCTCCAGATACCAAGAAAGTATACGCGGAAAACGGAGAAAAACTCCTACCCAGCAGAAAATGTGCAGAAATCTTGACGTGCAATCAAGTATGATGGGAGGAAAATAAGGGAAGTGGGGATAAGTTTCAACATTCCCCAGTCAATCCTACCAAAGCAGTTGCTGCAAAATTGTCTTGCTCCACCTCGTCTAGTCCGTATAGCTGTTTACCAACGAAATGGAGTCATAATTATCCGAATACCTTTTGACATTGGCAAAAATATTTTATGGCTTAACGCCCACAAAGCTTGTCAGACGGTTCGAGTTCAAGTTTGCAGAGGAGAATAAGATTCCCCATAATTTCCATAAAGTTAAAAGTCTAGCAGGTTGTATGTGTTCTTGAGAGATATCCTGCATTAACGTTGAGACAACCTGAAAGAACAGGCCTAAATTGGATTGCCTCCTTTAATGCTGACGAAACGAAGATATTTTATTCTAATATCCAAAACTGCAGAATTTTAGTTCATTGCATTGTTATTCTATTGTAAAATGCATTGGAATATTCTAATATTAATGCTCAAGGCAATGTTGAGCCAATTGACGTTGTATTAGTATGGATTTCCAACACTCATCCCATGCGCAAAATTTCCCAACCCATGCGCATGATTACCCTGCAGGGTGGGTAACCGTGCGCAAATGCATATTTGCGAGATTTCGAATTATAGTCCACCAAATGTATTTTTGAATTAAATTTGTTTCTGCACATCGAATATAGAGTTACTAAGGCTCCCTTATTCATAACTGCAGTTGTGTTATCTATTATTTCATCATCACAAGACCGATTCTTGCTTAAGTGCGCACAATTCCCCCACTCTCCCTTACTAGGGCCCGGTTGTTTATGACGTATCATATTTTTCCGTTATGGTTTTTCATGACAAATGTAAGATGATGATTTACGCTAATCCCATTCAAATTATGTCATTAAGGATAACCAAAACCCCGAACTGAAAAGGCTTGGAATTCTGGCTGTGTAACATTCATTTTAGACATAGCACATGACATACTGTACAGTACATAGCCTAAGGGTTCGATTTGCTGCTCAAATGTCTAAGGCTGGCTGCGTGGTTCAGGGGTAACGTTCTCGCTTGCTGAGCCCGAGGTTGCAGGTTTGTATCCTGGCGCAGTCAGCTGGCATTTGAGGGTGCGCAAATGCGAGGAAGCCGTATCCGTAGATTTACTGGCACGTTAAAGATCCCCTTCGGGGCAAAATTCCGGCACCCCGGCGTCTCTAAAAGCCAGTGTAGTTAAAAGGGACGTAAAACCAATAACATTATTATTATTATCAAATGTCTAAAAGATAAAGTATACAGTAAAGCAACACAATGAAAATATTATTGCAATGTCAGTAGATTCGGATAACAAACGTGTGGGTAAAAGTCGCGTGGATGCGGGGTGGATGCGGATAAAAGTCGTGCGGATGCGGGGCGGATGCGGATAACGTTTTGTCTATCCGCGCAGGGCTCTAATTATGTTTTCAATTCAAGTGAGGAATTTTTAGCCTACATTTCACCATTTGCAACAAGTAGTTCCGTGAAGAACTATACAGCCTATTTTCATATATCCTACTTATGTTAATTGCCTCTATCCTCATACAAACTTTCAGTTTGATTGTTGTAATAAGTTCGTAGATATTGTGAACCGACTAAATAATTCCGATGGTCGCCAGGTTGGATTTTATATATGTAGGTGCTAGAGTGCCGATCAATAACCAGCTACAGGTGTTCATTAACAGATGTCTGCGTCGCATCATGAATGTGAGGTGGCCGGATATAATCTCAAATGAAGATCTTTGGACCATCACCAATCAACAACCGATTAGCATCCAGATCAAGGAGGGGAAATGGCGCTGGATCGGTCACACACTAAGGAAGCCGGACGGAGCTGTTGAGAGGGCGGCGCTAGACTGGAACCCTCAAGGCGCCAGGAAGCGAGGTCGACCTAAGAAGACCTGGAAGAGGACGATCGAAAATGAAATTGCAGAGGTGGACAAGAACTGGAGTCAAGTGAAGAGAATGGCCAGGAACCGTACTGCGTGGAGAAATTTCGCCAAGGCCCTATGCTCCGGAAGGAGTGGCAGGAATTAAGGGGGGTGGGGTGGGGGAGGGAAGAGTTATGTACTGTTACATGAAGATTATTGTGTACGTGTAGCATTCAAACTTCAATCGCTTGATTAGGACAAAAGGAGTTTTTAAAATTTCGCACAGTTGCCATCTTGTGGTTATCGAAACAATTGAAATAAATTAGATGCCAGTGGATTAACATTCGTATAAGGATTTACTCTACCAAGTTTCACTACACTCGGATGGTTAAATTGCGAGAAACGTCCATGTGAATATTTATACTTCGCGTCGCCGCCATGTTGGCTTTGTGATCACCAGGTTATTTAAGGTCCTATAGGTGAACTTAAGTTAATAGCCCCTATGAACATTAAAAAATCAGTTTTATTGCTATAATAGATTCGGAGATATTCAGAGCCATCTAAATATTTCGGATGGTCGCCATGTTGGATTGTTAAATGTATAGGCCATAGAGTTATGTACCATTAAAGGAAAGTTATTGCGTAGGTTCTTTATTCAAACTTTCACGTCGATCGCATGATTACGACACAAGAAATAAAAACTTAATTTTAAAAATTGCAAAGCCGCCATCTTGAGGTTATGTAAACAATTGAACTAAATTAGATACCAGTGTATTACAATGTGTGTATACATTTCCTGTACCAGATTTCATTGCGTTTGGAACATTAAATCGTGAGAAAGGTCTATTTAAAATTTTCTAATTTGCTTGGCCGCCATTTTCGTTTTGTAGTTAACCGGTTTTTGAAAGTCTTATAGAAGAACTTCCTGTAAAGGGCTTTATCTCCGTACAAAATTTCAGGTAACGCTAATAGTTTCAGAGATATAGAATGACGGTGAAATATTTCGCACATCCGCCATCTTGTGGTTATGTAAACAATTGAACCGAGGTAGATGTCGGTGCATTACAATGTGTATAAACATATACTTTACCAAGTTTTATTGCGTTTGGTTGGTTAAATCGCGAGAAACGTCTATTTAAAAGTCGCAAATTCGCGTGGCCACCATGTTGCTTTTGTAGTTACCAGTTTTTCAAAAGTCACATAGGTGAACTTCAAGTAGTTCCCTTTATCACCGTAAAAAATTCCAGGGTGATATCGGGAATAGTTTCGGAGACATTGAATGCTGGTGAAATATTTTGCACAGCGGCCATGTTGGATTGGTGAGACGTAACAAAATTTGAAGGGCACGGTCGGGGTCGTCCGGAATAGTGCTATGAACTTACAGAGTTTCATTGAAATCGCTCCAGCCGTTTAGAAGTTATTAGGGACACACACCCGCGCACACACACACGGACAAAAGGTGATCTCATAAGCCTATTTTTTCAAATTTGAAAATAGGCTAAAAATAAATACCTTGCTGATTTCCAATCCCCACGTCTTAATATTTTGGTTCCGTACTGCATGTAAATTTTTAAGCTCAATTCTCCATTAATTCTAGAGAATTATTTATTTAATCTAGAAGCTTCCTGATCCGTTCGTGCACTTTATCTAAAGATGTATTCATTTAACACACTCCCAACACCACACAGAAGCGACAGCTCAATTTGCGAAGTAGAAAACAACTAGACACGATGTGTAACGTAACTGGCTATGCGGGGTGCTGACGAAACCCAGCCTATAATGCTATTGTCGGCAATAATAGACACAACTTTAAACAATGTAAATGACATTATTATTAAACTCCAAGGTTATTGAAGAAGTTACTGAGATCCTCAACATTGTAGCCAACTTCTGCCAGAAACAACCAAGGGAATATTACAAGTGGGGTGATCTCAGCACCCCACATACCCAGTTAAAGTTTAACGATCATAGCAATGGTAACAGGGGAAACTCATAAGAACTAGTGCCACTTAGGATTTTCTGTGGATGCCTGAGGATAGCTCAGTAGGTTACCCGGCTCCGGGCTATCATCTCTATCTGACCGGATCTTAGCCTCTCCTTCGCTGTCACTGACGTAAATTTTCAGTTACACAGTAGAGTTAATTCAAAGTAGTTACATGTTACCCTTGCTAACGGTGACCTGGTTTACTAACATCAAAGGGTTGAAGCATATTGTTTGTTAATTCCATCACGAAGAAATTATAAAATGTAAACATATCTCCTCCTAGCAGGCACCTCTCTGAAACCGAGCGCTAATTAGACTGCGTTTGGAGAACTCCCTACCATCAACAGTGCAATACCAGCGACTGATCGAAGAACTAAACCTCAAACGTAATGACATATGGCCTGATTGCTATTCCACAGAAGCTCTTATGTCGACGGGCCGGATGAATGCCAACTTTGAACTACGGCATACGATCACTCGTTTTGCAGTCCACGGTTTTCATTTTAAGATATGCTCAACAAGAGGATTTCATGACCCAGGCCGCCAATGCACCTGCTCTCTGTGTGGTAGTGCTTGTGACAGATATCACGCCATTTCCTGCGCCCATTAGTTTTATATCTCGGCATGGCTATTAGCAGCAATAAATGAAAATCCACAGCCTGCTTCCAGTCTCCGACCGTGTTAGGAATGGAATGAATGAAGCCCCCATCTAGCGGCGAGGATATGAACTGTGCCAGCTGCCGAGGCTTGACGCACTCCTCTGGGGCAATGATTAAATGAATGACAGATGAAAAGAAATGATAGTGGAGAGTGTTGCTGGAATGAAATATTGACAGGGAAAACTGGAGTACCCGGAGAAAAACCTGTCTGCCTCCATTTTGTCCAGCACAGATCTCACATGGAGTGACAGGGATTTGAACCACGGACCCAGCGGTGAGAGACCGGCGTGCTGCCGCCTAAGCCACGGAGGCTTCAGCTGCACTAAATGATTATTACGAGTATTATTAATTAAACTTGCTCACAGTCCAGCTGTTCAGTCATGGCCAACGGTCAGTAAAGCTGGAGATGTCTAACAAGTAAGTTAGAAAACCAATTCAAGTCGAAATATATATTTTCCCAAGATGCCAGTATATTGAGAGAAAGTCACAAAGTTTCGAAGATTTAAAGAGACTGCGAATATTGAAGTCACAGGAACACAATACAAACTATGGTCTTTCGTCTCTACGGAGACATACATCATTGAATGCTTATTATGCTTTAGCAAGGCTGCTTTTCTCCCATAAAACTTTTATTCGTTATTTCTTTCTTTCTTTCTTTCTTTCTTTCTTTCTTTCTTTCTTTAGTTAGTTAGTTAGTTAGTTATTTTTGTTTTAAGGGGCGGAACTACGAGGTCATCTGTCCCTCTTTCTTTCTTAATTTATTCCTTTCTCTTTCTTTCTTTCTTTCTTTCTTTCTTTCTTTCTTTCTTAATTTATTCCTTTCTCTCTTTTTCGTTTCTGAATTTCTTTATTTATTTATTTCTTAATTACTTGATTTCTTGATTTCTTAATTTCTTGATTTCTTAATTTCTTAATTAATTAATTTATTTATTTCTTTATTTCTTTATTTATTTTGCCAGCTCCGATTAGTTTCGAATTCTAATTGATAGTAAAACATTTTATTTTATTCATGATTGTTAGATAAAAAGATTGAAATGTGCGTACAAATTAAGGCCCAATGCTGGCCTCGACCTGGCAGCAGGAACAGCACATAGACCCAGTCTCTAACCCTGAGCTATTCCACCGGCGCATACAGGCCGCATCATGGAATGAAATGGAAGAGAGTACAGAACGTTCAATAATTAAAGAGAGTAAAAGTGGTAAAAAATATCAGAAGGAGAATAGGAGTATCGCAGTGAGGGAGCGGGAGATTGCGGCGTGCATTGAGGTATCAATCGTCAAACAGCTGAGCGGGAAATATTGATCAGAACAGTGAAAACCCATTAGTGCCAACAGATACCGCATATGAGAGCCATTAGAAAACGTAGTGAAGGCGTTTATATATTAAAGAAACCGCAACACATTCACTCCACTTGTCACCCGGTGGAGTGCCGTACCTCTCCAAAGCTGTCAGGCATCAATTACCAACAATGTGGAAAAAGAAAGGCGTGTTCTGAAACACAGTCCAGATCAAACGAGAGCTTCTATTGTAAGTGCTAACTGTGTGAGAGTTGAATTCGTTGTGGGGAAAGTAGTCCTACTCGTTCACGGTGCAGCATCTACACATTCTGATCCAGAGAAATTATAGTCATATAAATTGTCGGCATTTGTTTGGTAATAGCTAGAAACATATTTTCTTCGCATTAATGCTTGCCACGGAGGGTGAGTGGTCAACGTGTCAGTCTACCAACCCCAAGCTTGCAGGTTAGCTCCTGGCGGAAAAAATTACGACACCATATCATACGATGTTGTCATGTCAAAGAATCCATTTGAATTCAGTAGGCCGTGTTCATAATGGAAAAATTAATCTCGGGAGTTTCCGCCAACACAAAGTTCCTCATTTCTCTACTAGAAAGCGCTATAGTTATCAAGGAGCTTAGATATCTAACCTCCTTGACTTTCATAGTGCTTCAAGGAACAACGAAATTCGACATGCAAGCTACCCTTAGGGTGTCAAATAACAAAGCTTGCAGCCGGCACTCGAGGCCATACGATAAAAAAATAAAAATTAAAAGAAAAAAATATTTTTTTTAGCGTATGGCTTTTAGTGCCGGGAGTGTCCGAGGACATGTTCGGCTCGCCAGTTTTGTAGCTGCTTCGAGACGGACACCCAATGGGTGAGCTACAAGTACCGTTGGGGAGGGAAGTTGGAAGGTAAGGACGAGGAGATGGAAGATATCGGCTGTGGCCTATAGTTAGGGACCAACCCCGGCATTTGCCTGGAAGGAAGATGGGAAACCACAGAAGACCATCTTCAAGGTTGCCGGCGGGGGGATTCGAACCTCCTCGCCTCCCAGATGTGAGCGACTGCCAGCAGTCATGCCGTAACGACCACGGCTAACTCACCCGGTAAGATGTTTGGTAACAGCTATAAACATATTTTCTTCGCATTAATTTCTGTATGACTTCGCCCTACCCATTTCGATTTCACTGAAAGATAATGATAATATACTGTTATGATTTTTAATATGTGACGTGTGCTCTTAACCCCTTTGTAGTAATAAAATATGTCTGGGAGGGCGCCAGTTCATAAGCAGAACGCTTGTGAACAATTAAACAAATAATATTTGGGAAAGCACTGCCGAGGTTGTGACCTGATTGCGACCATTCCGGATTGCGTTCACTTCATTAGCAGTCCAGATTGCGGTCACTTTCATTTTAGGGAAGAACTATAAACATTCCAGCGTCCAGATTGCGGTCACTTTTCTTGGGAGACCGGTCCTTGGTTCTTGGTTCTTCCCGACTGACTCATACCTTCCGTAAGTTTTGTGGATAACAAGAGGAAACTGATATTTCACTACCTAACCAAAGAATACAGTTCAGTGTTCAGCTGAGCACACCCCATAAAACTTCGCTTAAAAAAATCAAGTCCCCTCCCAATCTGGCAGCACCTCGTAAAGCAATGATTATAACATTTTCAGTCTTCAGAATAGAAACGTTTCAGGATCGGAATCGACGACCTTCACTTTAAACAAAATTGTTTTAACGGGAAATTTTATACTTACAGGGTATAATTTTTAATTTCTGCCCCTCTCCTCCCATTTAAGACGCGAGAGATCTATTTTTATAATAGGTAGCCAACTGTATATAGTGAAAAACATTCTTTTCATTACCTCGAAAAATTCGTCTCGTAAGAGTAATTTGTTCTGCGTTTGATTCTAAATCCCCTTTGTAATCAATGTTTGTCCCCGCCCCCTCCTACACACAAAATCAAACATTTGAAGTTTCAGGTTCATTAACATTCCAGTTTTGAAATCTGTGACTTTTGATAAATCAAATCAATAAGTTCACTGTCAAAACTACTCAAATTATAAGATGGTATTTTTGAAGGAAGCTTTCCCCCTACCTTGCCCTCAATGATGTGGTCAAGGTAGGGTACTTCTGCAAGTGCATAGGGTCCGGAATGATCTCTCAAGAAAACTGATGTAACGGGAAATTTTTATACTTACAGAATATAATTTTTAATTTCTGCCCCTCCTCTCCCATTTGAGGCTAATATAGTGTATCAGCACCAATGAAAACTGACACATGACATGTACCTAAACATTGGCATGAGGGGTGGAAGTGAAAGGTGAGGAAATCCCCAGGGGAGTTACAACCGGACCGGTCTCCCAAGAAAAGTGACCGCAATCTGGACGCTGGAATGTTTATAGTTCTTCCCTAAAATGAAAGTGACCGCAATCTGGACTGCTAATGAGGTGAACGCAATCCGGAATGGTCGCAATAAGGAAGACACCACTGCAGAACCCTCTTTTCTGAGGTCGTAGGATGATAAAATCACCAACCAGAATCATTAGATAAGAGGTAAGATACCATATACTGTAATATAATTTTATTAAAAGAAACTTACACTTGAGGTGAATGAAATAACTGACTGTAGTTCTGACATAAAAAAGACACACTTTCAAGATAGAAGCAAACAATCACTCCCTGGGACAATGGCTCTGGATGAAGCAAACTCCCTTTATGATCGATACATCACTAATAAAGCACATTATTTTCTTGTTTCTATTCTCTTCTTATATAATTACTGACACCTCGATTCCAATCTCTTCATACACATTAGTTTTCTTTGACAGTCGCAACAGTCAAAATATGAATTCAATCACGACATCTATTTATATCATTTTCTATATCATTGTCAACCCCCCCCCCCCTCTTGGAATAATGAATTATAGAGTATGTCTCTCTTACTTGACCAACTCGTTCCTTAAATAGTTAATGAAATCACCAATACTATACAATCCAAAGCCGCAGCAGCCATCTTGCACGTCAACGTAAAGCTTCTTTAGTTCAGCATTTCACCACGGTCCTCAGATCCCTCAGTAACAGCAGCCATCTTGCACGTTATTTATATAAAGTCTGTTGCGCATCCATTATGATACCGTGTCTCGAGTTTTTAGCCTATTTTCAATTTTGAAAAACTAGGCTTATGAGATCACCTTTTGTCTGTGTGTGTGTGGGGTGTGTGCGTGTCCCCCTAATGACTTCTAAACGGCTGAAGCTATTTCAATGAAACTCGGTAAGTTCATAGCACTATTCCGGACGACCCCGACCGTGCCCTTCAAATTTTGTTACGTCTCACCAATCCAACATGGCGGCTGTGCAAAATATTTCACCAGCGTTCAATATCTCCGAAATTATTCCCGATATCACTCTGGAGTTTTTTACAGTGATAAAGAGAACTACTAGAAGTTCGCCTATGTGACTTTTATAAAACTGGTGACTACAAAACCAACATGGTGGCCACGCGAATTTGCGACTTTTAAATAGACGTTTCTCGCGATTTAACCAACCAAACGCAATAAAACGTGGTACAGTATATGTTTATACACATTGTAATGCACCGACTTCTAAGTTCGTTCAATTGTTTACATAACCACAAGATGGCGGATGTGCGAAATATTTCACCGGCATTCTATATCTCTGAAACTATTAGTGGCATCACCCTGAAATTTTGTACGGAGTTAAAGGGCACTACTGGAAGTTCATCAATAAGACTTTCAAAAACCGGTTAATTACAAAACGAACATGGTGGCCAAGCGAATTTGAAAATTTTAAATATACCTTTATCACGATTTAATGTTCCAAACGCAATGTAATCTGGTACAGGAAATGTTTATACACATTGTAATGCACTGGTATCTAATTTAGTTCAATTGTTTACATAACCTCATGATGGTGGCTGTGCGAATTTTAAAATTAAGTTTTTATTTCTTGTGTCGCAATCATGCGATCGAAGTGAAAGTTTGAATAATGAAACTACGCAATAATTTTCTTTTAATGGTACATGACTCTATGGCCTATACATTTAACAATCCAACATGGCGACCATCCGGAATATTTAGACGGCTCTGAATATCTACGATTCTATTATAGCAATCTAACTGATTTTTTTTATGTTTATAGGGGCTATGAACTTAAGTTCAACTATAGGACTTTAAATAACCTGGTGATCACAACTCCAACATAGTGGCGACGCGAATTATAAATATGCACATGGACGTATCTCGCAATTTAACCATCCGAGTGCAGTGAAACTTGGTACAGTAAATCCTTATACGAATGTTAATCCACTGGCGTCTAACTTATTTCAATTGTTTCCATTACCACAAGATGGCAGCTGTGCGAAATTGTAAAATCTCCTTGTTACTTCTTGTGTCCTAATCATGCGATTGACGTTTGAATGCTACTCGTACAGAATAATCTTCATGTAATAGTACATAACTCTAGGACCTGCATATATAAAATCCAACATGGTGACCATCCGAAATATTTAGTCGGTTCTCAATATCTACGAATCTATTACAGCAATCAAACTGAAATTTTGTATGTTGATAGTGGCTGTTAACATAAGTAGGATAAATGAAAATAGGCTGTATAGTTCTTCAAAAAAGGGGACGGACGTTTCATGGGCACCTCATCAGAATGGATGAGAATCGAACAACGAAAATAATCTTTAATTACATCACCAAGCTAAAGGCGACTACCATGTGGGTAGAAGACACGAGAAAGGACACGGAGGAAGTTGACGTACATCCAAAAGACATGTGGAATAGGGCTGTGCTTCGAGCAAAAATTGATAACTTCAAGGAGTTCAAGGAAAGACCCAGTAGACCGACCAAGAACCCCATGTCAGAGGAAAGGAGGAGGAACCACAGCAAAAGATGAAAAAATTCTGGGTGAAGAAAAGAGGAACTTACCAGCAAATCAATTGTTTCCCGTGGTCCACAACAGGCCAAATTCGAAGAAAGAAAAAGAAATCAACAATGTAAGAACTTGCAATGCCTTAAATGAGTTCTATGATACCTTATCGGTACTTCTGATTATTCTAATGTTGGTTGGTTCCTCAGCTTTGGGGCTGCGACAACGCAGTCATGTAGCCACGTTTACTGTGTGTGTGTGTGTAGAATATGTCTAATAACCAGTGGCAATTGCGGAGGCTGTATTAGTGTGTGTTATCTGTTTTTAATTCAAGTAAGGACTGCAGACATTGAATTTTTCCAAGTAGTTCCTACTTTTGCCGCCAAACTCAACCGTCAACGACTATTAGTTCAGAACTGGTTACCAGATGCCATCTCAGTCGCCTCCTGGTGACGAACGTCGGAACCTAAGAGCGTTTGACAAATGTTTAACCTAACCTACAATTTAGCTTCACACAGATGTAATTAGTGGATGATTCCTTAACATGCCATAAATCTATGCCATAGGACCGCCGGCTTTACTTCCCCTCCGAAGGAAGGCATATTGAGGGATTTTCAATGCTCTTAAAAAATCCGACGACTTCGGCCGAGGTTGAACCCGCAATCTTGGGCATATAAGCTCAGCATGCTATCAACTACGCCACCGAAGCCGCAATATATTAATGCTAAGCACCGGCACGTGCGAGAAACGTGTGAAACACAATGTAGATGTATGTCGGACAACCAACGCATGGACAAACGGTTTATTTGTTTACATTTACGTCCGGTGCGCTAGCGATCCCAACTTGACTCATACGCGGCGAGGAGCTGTCGTAGCGCCGGGAGTCAGAGCAGACAGCCCAACCAAGTGAGGCAGGGGCCAGATTTCCGGCGTGCGATTCAGCATAGCTAAAATGCCAAGCGTGCATAGGCTGGACGCCGTTGGGTTTAGTGCTCCGGGACTTGATATAAAGTACCATCCCGGCGTTCGCCTGGAAGTAGTGACTATGAAACCGGGTAAAACCACACGGTAATGTCTGTGCATGGAAATCGAACCTTCGATCTCTGGACCTGGTGGACGGTTGTGATGTGCAGTTACGGCGCAGGGAATATAGGTAAATCCCTGCGCGGAAGCAGATATCCGCAAAATTTTTCGCCATGCGGATATAGTTTGCATGGCTGTGCGGATAAACTGCGGGTAATGTTTGGAGTAAATTTGCGGAGTGTTTTTAGAAAACAATCCGAACTTGTTTAATACCATTTTTAGGAACCGGATGTTTATGTCATATAATATGTTTCCGTTATGTGTTTTTCATGACAAATGAAAGTAGATTATTTACACTAATATCATTCGAATTATGTCATTAAGCATAATTAACACTCCGAACAGGAAAGGGTTGCAATTCTGTCTTGATAACATTCATTTTCAACATAGCACATGGCATACGAATCCTAAGCGAACGGCTTTTCCTCAAAAATCTAAATATGTTGCTTTACTAAATTTATGCTTTATCTAATTAAAAATAATGTTGTAATGCCAGTAGATTCGGTTAACAAATGTGTGAATGCGGAAAGAAGTCGTACGGATGCGGGGCGGATGCGGGTAACAGTCGTGCGGATGCGGGACGGATGCAAGGAAGGAAGATTGTAGTTTTACGTGACCGTGAATCTTGTGATTATGAGCCACGGGACCTCCTTTTTACGTGGAATCCGAACCACAGGACATGGCATTTCACTTTTTGTTTATCCGCGGAGGGCTTTAAATATAGGAGAGGACCTCCTCACACTGAAGTGGAAATAACGCTAGACTCGGCAGCCCATTACCCATAAATTGTGAGCCCTTGCAAGAAAATGGATCCTCGGGTTAAAGAAGAAGATCGATGCTGTTGATGATAATTGTTGTTTTAAGGTGCCTAACATCTAGGTTATCGGCCCCTAATGGTTTGAACGATAGTGAAAGATGAGATGAGAATGAAAACTATAACTAATACCAACTACAGACTTACATACAAGAAGAAGAAATTGCAAACAAATTAAGGATAAGGCAAATAAAGGTCAGGAAGAAAAGAAATGCCCTCAACCCTCGAAGAATGAGGATTGAGGGACTAGGAAGGAAGGAGAGCCATGAAAGGCAGATAGGAAAGGGGAAAGAGGAGAGGGTCCGTCCCAAGGTCAGAGGAAAGAGGGTAAAAAACGGACCCTGCTCAGGACACCCTCGGGGTCACCAACTTCCATACTCACGAACCGTGAGCCTTTGAGGGTGTAGCAATATCCAGGGTGCACCAAAAATGGTGGGGCTACACACACCCTGCCTCCTTGAGGGCCTTGAGCAGAAGGCAGGAGATAACATGAAAAGAAAAAGAAGGCTGACCCCTCGAAGAATGAGGGCTTCAGGAAAGATGAGACCAGGGCCAGTTAAGGCGGGAAAGCGAAAGACTCCCAAGGCATCGGATACCCTAATACCGTCGGGGTTAGAAGAGTACAAGAGTTGACCAAGAGGGGTCGACAGGAGAGAAGGCGGAGAGGAGCCCGGTAAAAGTAAGTGAGAGCAATGCCGGACTCAGCTGGGGTCCCGTGGTCGCCAACCCACGGCCCACTAGATTTGAGCCCCCGGGGGGAAGAAGATCCTCGCATTCAATTTGGGTTTACGGAAACAATGCAGAAGAAGATCATTCTCAGTTATGACGTTTTGCACACGTTTCCCTGTTTCACATGAACAAAGATACACTTGAGGAAAATGAAAACAACACTTCTACTGACATGTTTGTAGAGTATCATTGAAACTTTGCTTTTGTTCATGGCCTAGTTGATTCTCTGAGATCTTCATTGTTGAGGTCCTCAGGGTATTCCTCTACCCCTGTGAAGAGGAGAAACTGTTACGCTAATGGAGTGACCTGCTTAGTGAGAAATTCCATTTGTCGTACCGCACACTGTTTGATCTCGTGTGTTTGCCCTCAATTCTTGGAGTGACCCTAGAGGACGTGTGTGGGACACATACTGAAGGTCTGGCAAATATATCTCCCACCTCCACTCTGAAACCCCATGAGGCAACTTGCATATGGAGAGACGGGAAGCATAACAGAAAAAAGCGGGGAGAAGCGAGTGGTTTACGAACAAAAAGAAAGGGAAGCGGTTGAAAAAGAATAGCGTATGGGGAGGTTTGTTGGGCTCCTCCCTTTTCGAGTAGCGCGCAGACTTTCCATAATTCTGTCGCCAATTTGCAATATACGATAGTGTATAGTAGACAGTCTCTTGCACTACGCTGGCCATTTCTGTCGGCAACCCTTTAAAACTACATAGGCCTACATACATATGACTGGCTGCGTGGCTCACTGGTAACGTTCTCGTCTGCTGTTCCCAAGGTTGCGGGATCGAATCCAGGCGCAGCCAAATGCGAGGGAGCCCTGTCATTAGATTTACTGTAACGTTTGGGAACACATTATGAAAATTAATAAACGTAAAACAAAAATTTTGGAATGCAGCTGGAAAAATCAGAAACCTCTATCGACATCAAATTGGCAGGTGAAAAGCTGAAGGAAGAAGGCGACTTATGTTACTTAGGAAGCAGAATAACCAGTGATCGACGAAGCAAAGACGATATAAAAAGTAGGTTGGCTCAGGCAAAGAAAGCGTTCCTACAAAAAAGAATCTGTTGGCATCGAATATAGATTTAGGTATTAGGAAGTCACTTTTGAAAGACTTTGTCTGGAGCGTGGCGCTCTATGGAAGTGAATCTTGGACTATTGGTGCAGCAGAAAAGAGGAGAATTGAAGCGTTTGAAATGTGGTGTTACAGGAGAATGGTGAAGATCAGATGGGTAGATAGGGTTACAAACGAAGGGGTATTAAGACAAGTGGGAGAGGAGAGATGTTTCTGGCGACTAATAATGAAAAGAAGGGATAGGTTGGTAGGACACATACTAAGACACCCAGGAATAGCAAGCTTAGTTATGGAAGGAAGGGTCGAGGACAGGAACTGCAGGGGAAGACTATGGTTAGAATAATATGTTAAACAGATTGCCTCGGATGTAGGGTGTGGTAGCTATATAGAGATGAAACGATTAGCTAAGGACAGGGAGGCATGGAGGGCTGCATCAAACCAGTCAAAAGACTGAAGACTCCAACAACAACAACAAACACCGTTGGGACTAAATTTTGGCACCTCGGTGGCGTCTCTAAAAGCCGCAGTAATTTAAAGGGACGTAAAAACAATAACATTGTTATTATTATTACTATTATTATTATTATTATTATTATTATTATTACATACAGATGTAGCCATATTATTAGGCCGTTGAATTTTTAAAGAGCGTTAAAAATCCCTCGGCATGCCTTCCTTCGGAGGGGAAGTAAAGCTGGCGTCCCATGAAATAAATTTATGGCATGAAAAAGAACCTTCCACTAACTACACTTGTGGAAGCTAAAGTTTGTTGGTTAGTTTGATAACGCTATATAAGTTCCAAAGTCCGCTGCCAGGTGCTGACTGTGATGGAATTTAGTAGCCACGTCCGCAGCTAGGTGTCGTGGACGGTAGCATTTGGTAGCAAAATTAGAAATACTTGAAAACATTAATCGTCTGCAGTCCTTTTACCTGAAAAATTGAAAATGATGTCAGTGGTACCAACTGCTGAAAAATCACAATTGAAATTTGAGCTCCATGTTGGATATCTTGGAAGGTATGAAAGGGAGCTATTTCAAAATTGGCACAATTATAGATAATAAAATTGCCGTTTAATTTCCAGGAGGCCATACATGGCAGTGTTGTGAAAATAATTATAAGCGTGCTGATAGGTCCAATCTTTAAATGCATATAACTTCTACACTATCAATTGGAATTCAACAAAATTTCGTATGTACTATGTGTACATAAACAGATATGACTGAGCGTATTCTTAAGAGCCACCAGGGCTGCCAACTGTTAATAAATGCTCTCACTTTTTTAAATCCAAATACCCATATATCAAAAAGTATTCAAGCCGACAGCTTTAAACTATGCACACGTATAGTACCTGACTCTCTATATTAATTTGGAGTAACTTATATACGTCAGTGCTACCAACATGATTCTAAGCCTGCTGACAGGTCCAACTTTAAATACATGTAACTTCTATACTATCATTTGGATTTCAACCAAATTTCGTGTGTGCTATGTGTACCATAACAAATATGACTATGCCGGTTCTTAAGAGTAACCAGGACTGCCAACTGTTAATAAATTCTGTCTCTATTTTTGTTACCCTAATAGCAATATATCAGAAAGTATGCAAGCCAATCAATAGCTCTAAACTTTGCACACGTATAGTAGCTGGCATTCTAGATTAGTTTGGAGTAACTAATATAGGCCTAGGCCTACGCCAGTACTGCCAACATGATTCTAAGCCTGCTGATAGGTCCAATTTTAAATTGCATTAACTTCTATACTAACTAATGGATGTCATTTGAAATTGACACAACTATAGATCATATTATTTCAGATTATTTCTGACCAATACATTTATGTCTTTGATGCCAACATGATTTTACGCTTGCTGTTAGATCCAATGTTAACTCCATGTAACGTCCATGCTATCCATTGGATTTCAACCAAATTTTGTATTCTGTACCTTAAGAGATGGAACTAAGAATATATTCAGTCACCAGGGCTGCCACCTGTAGTTCTCTATTGGACTACATTATGCCAGGTATACAGTATTTGGAACTAATTAGAAATTTCGATATTACCAACTTAATTTCGTCATTATTCTAGATAGGTCCATATAGATTAATCATTGGCATGAATCTTAAATTTTAAGAAAAGTAGGCTCTTTTTTCGTCACGGAACTTCTTGTTCATTATGGAACAGCTTCTCCCACCAATCAGTGCTCGAGAAACAGTTGTTTAACCAATTAGATAATTAGATGGGCTGAGTTCCACGTCCTTCTAATTTAAATTTCACTGCCTGGCCTAGTGTCATAGTAGGGTAATCGAGGAGGCCATGGTCAAATACAAGGCATTCTCTGCATCTCATGCGCTCTGTTCAGTACATAAAACTGGCGAAATCTCGACAGATATTTATGATTATTTATGTTCGAACATAAAATAGTTATAATAATTATTGTCGAACATAAACAGTCGTATGCAACTCGCCTAGAATGGAAATTATAAAATCGCATTCGCTCATTTTTTAAATATACTCGTGTCTTAATTATTGCCATTAAATGCTCGTTAGATAATGTACTATTATGACTTACTAACGAAATTGAATGCGTTTTTATTTACCGTTTTATTGTGAAAATACAGTGAGTCCGGGAATATTCTCCGCAGTGCCTACATGCGTCTGCGAGAGGTAGCTACAGCAGTTAGGTTGGTAGCACGGCTGCCGCTTACATCATAACAAATAAACTGTAAACTTTGTACTCACCACAGCCATTCATAACAATTGCAGGAACCATTCACAGTACATCACTCTTTTTCCGTAATCAATTTGTTTTAATTCATGAACCACGGTAACTTGATAAGGCAACAACTGAAGCTTGTCTCTTACAGCTTTATGTGCTGTCGACTTATAGATTCCTGTTTGTTGAGCTAATTTTTGTGTTGATTTACTTGGACTTCGCAGGATTATATCGGAGATTTCATCAAGTATTTCGTCCGTTAAAAGCGTAGGCCTGACTGTTCCCAGTACATCGTGAACTGAGCCAGTCACACGAAATTCACTTATCAAATCCCGAACGGTATCACGGTTTGGACACTTTGAATTAGGAAACCACGCCTGAAATCTTAATTTTACATTTTCTGTAAACTGATCGTCTTCGCGAAGAACGTATTCCACCAAAAAAAAAAACCTCTCTCTTCAGTAGTATACATTACCGCCTGTGTGCTGTTGCACTCTTCCAATAATAATCTATCTGAACGCTCCCAGACTGTAATACACACTGAAGATATGCAGGCTCGCGCGCTTATCGCGATACACACCGACAGCTCACACGGGGAAGTCCCGCTTTCAAGGACACAGTGCAGTGCAGCCAACTAAACTCATGATTCAACCATTCGTAGCTGCACGTATCCACTGCGGAGAACATTCTCGGGCACCCTGTACTTATCCGCATTGATTAATGTACGTATTTATTTGATGAACATCTGCCTTGTTGATACTAACAAGAAGTTCCGTGAAGAACTATGCAGCCTACTTTTCATGCCAATGATTATTCTACAGTATATGAACCTATCCAGAATAATGACGAAATTAAGTTGGTAATATCGAAATATCTAATTAGTTCAAAATATATCTGGTAAAATGCAGCCTAATAGAGCACTACAGTTGGCAGCCCTGGTGACTGAATATATTCTTAGTTCCACCTCTTAAGGTACAGAATACAAAATTTGGTTGAAGTCCAATGGACGTTACATGCAGTTAGACACTGGATCTATCAGCACGCGTAAAAGCATGTTGCCAACAATAAATACCATGCGTGTGCTGGTCAGAAATAATCTGAATTATTATGATATCTTGTTGTGCCAATTTTGGATGAAATCCATTTGTTAGTATAGAAGTTACATGTATTTTAAAATTGGACATATCAGCAGGCATAGAATCATGTTGGCAGACTGACTTATATTAATTACTCCAAATTAATCTAGAATGTCAGGTGCTATACGTGTGCAAAGTATAGAGCTGTTGGCTTGCATACTCTCTGATATATTGATATTAGGGTAAAAAGAATATAGACAGCATTTATTAACAGTTGGCAGCCCTGATTGCTCTTAACAATACTTATAGTCATATCTGTTATGGTACACATTGCACATACGAAATTTGGTTGAAATCCAGCTGATAGTATAGAAGTTACATGTATTTAAAAATTGGTACTATCAGCAGGCTTATAATCATGTTGGTAGAACTGACGTATATAAGTTACTCCAAATTAATCTAAAATGTCAGAATATACGTGTGCATAGTTTAAAGCTGTTGACTTGCATACTTTCTGATATATTGGTATTTGGATTTAAAAAAATAGAGAGAGCAATTATTAACAGTTGGCAGCCCTGGTGGCTCTTAATAATACGCTCAGTCATATCTGTTTATGTACAGATATTACATACAAAATTTGGTTGAAATCCAGTTGATAGTGTAGAAGTTATATGTATTTAAACATTGGACCTATCAGAAGGCTTAAAATTAAAAATCCCTCAGTAGGCTATGCCTTCCTTCGGAGGGGAAGTAAAGCCGGCGGTCCAATGTCATAGATTTATGGCATTTTAATGAACCTTCCACTAATTACACCTGTGTGAAGCTAAATTGATAAGTTATAGGTTAAACCAGTGCTTGATTTGTAAAATAAGAGGTTCCGGTACTGTGAACTACCGGGTGGTGGTAGGACAGGGGTGGGGGTTTATGGAATATTGAAATATAGTGTTTTAATGTAAACACGATATTTTTACGCTTATCTGAACACCTTTAAAAATTAATCAGTGGACAAAATAGCAATCTAATTTTGATTGCAATTTTAAATTAAATTGAGACTGATGTACCAACATTTTTCTTACCATAGCCGTTGGCCTAGATTAAATTTTAATGTAGGCCAACTAGACTACCATTCAAACAATGTGCATTATTTCAATGTATTTTTTACGTAATTTTAAAAATTAAATTCATTCGGTTTGAAAATACACACAAGTTCACCAACAATTTCTGGTTTTATAATTTTGTCTTTACAGTTTTATGAAAAAAATATTTATTATAAAAGGTGCTGTACTTAAACATGTTTTACCTCACTGTTTATAAAATTGTCCATAGTTCAGAAAAGATTTCGTTGTATGAGCCTCCTCTCTCTCTCTCTCTCTCTCTCTCTCACACACTCACCTTGCGGTTAGTATCCAGAGCAGAGTGCCGTCCCCAAAGCAGCTAAGATTCCACGTACTTTGTAGTACAGTCGGGTCAAATACCAAGTTGACCTTGACTTACAACTAACGTTCCACAGTTCTAAAAATTATGTTATATATTCGACTTTTCCCCCGATCAGAGGTTTCGGTACGGCGTACCGGTGCGTACCGTCACAAATCTAGCCCTGGGTTAAACATTTGACTAACGTTCTTAGGTTGCAACGTTCGTCGTCAAGAGCCGACTGCAGTGGCATCTGGTAACTGATTTCTGAACTAGTTGGTCATTGACGGTGGCGTTTGGTGGCAAAAGTAGGAACTACTTGAAAATATTCAATGCCTGCAGTCCTTACTTGAATTAAAACAGATAACACACACTAATACAGTCATCACAATTAACACAGGTTATCAGACAGATTCTACACACACCCAAAGTTCACGGGGCTACATGACCGCGTTGTCACAGCCCCTAAACTAAGGAACCAACAAAAAATGTGGATGTTCATCAATGAAATAAATAAATTATTAACTAATGGAAACCTGAAACGTTATGACTGGAAATACTTAGATTTTATATCTCTTTATATCTCACATCTTGGAGGGAATTAGGGACTTGAATCAATTGGTTATTTTTACACTCATCATCAACGCCATCGCAATTGTTAATATTGAATATTAAATCATTCTGAGTGGTCTTTCTTTCTTTCTTTTATTTATTTTTTATCACAAGTCCTCTTTTACTTCATTAACACTGTGACGATCATAAGACAATAAATTCTTCACTGAATCATTTCTCTTATATGAGGTGGAAAAGATTCAATACATTATTGTCAGTAGAATATGTTGCTGAATGGAGTTGTTGCTCTCAAAAGATATTGCATACCGGTTGTTAGTTAAAATTGCAATTCCAACGGTATTTTCTGTTCGGTTTTCTAATTCCTAGCCTTTGTTCGAAGGGACAGTTGACCTTACTGTTCCAATCCATAAAACAACAACAATAATAATAATAATAATAATAATAATAATAATTATTATTATTATTATTATTATTTATCGTATGATAATACAAAGTTAAAATAAAAGTTATATACACTACATATTAAGTTATATATACAGTTATATACATAGTCATAAACACAAGTTCTTGCTTTAAACTTCTAAATCCAGGCCATCAATCCACTGATGTGCCTCAGAAGATGCATGATGAATGTCACCTACTGATCCTTGGAACGCTCGTTGCGGACATTCACCAACAATATATTCGATGGTTTGAAACCTTCTATCCGGTTGGAAGGGTTTTCAATCAGATGTGCATTGAATACTGATGATTCTTCCCACAATCTTCTGAGATGTTAAACGAAGAGTCTTCAAGAAGTACTGCAGAGCGCCAAGGTGGTTTTCTTGACTTCAACCGTTGATTACCTGCTTTTGCTACATCAGTATGTAAACAATAATAACTAACTAACTTTGTTGAAGGAAAGGAAAGAAGTAAGAAGTAATTAAGTAAGTTTATAGTTTTACGTCACCGTTAATTTCGCGATCTTGAGCCACGGGTTCTCCTTTTTACGTGGAATCCGAACCACAGGACACAGTGTTTGACCGCCGCGCCACACCCCCACCGTTTTTTGAAAAGGATGGCAGTTTACCTCGCTGTTCCTTCCCTTAAAACAACAATTACTCACTAATTTTGTTGGAATCGTTTGGAAAATAGGAAGATCAAATAATTGTATAGCCTTTCAATCCGCTCCGAGACTTTTATGTGTTCCAAAGGAACAGCATTAATACCTTCAAAATAATAATATTATATTGCCTTCCTCTAGTTTGATAGACCTCATCACGTATCGTATATGATCTCAGAAAGGAGCTATGAATAGACCGATTTCAGTTTACGCTGTGATATTGTCAATGCTTTATGTTTCACTCTCCTTGTTAATCAGTTCATTAATTATTATTTCTGACGTAAATCCTTTTGATCGTGTTTGGAGACCCGTTATATTATTGCTACTCGTGAGTCATCACGACGGTTTCATCACCTTTTAATATCAGTATGGTGGAGGCTATTGTATCTTGTCAAAAGTTCATATATCGCTATAATACTTTTGGCATTTCAGTTTTAATATTTGACTCTTACCCTTCTATTTTTATTGCTCCTCTCTTTATGAGTGCTTTTGTCCATATTACGTCCTTCCCTTTCTGTTCTTTCACGGATGTTAAAACGGTTTGCTATTCTTGTTGTTTTAGTGGTTAAGTTAGTGTTTCTCCAGCCAACCCCCCTCTACTATAATGCAATCACATTTCATGGCCTTCTAGAAATGCTGCGCTACGTTTTAAATGGATGCCTGCTAGCTATCACTCATAATATAAAGTGGGTGGGATTTTTTTTATCCGCCAGATGGCGTCGAGTTTCCATGTTTTCTTTTTTTTTTCTTAATGTTTGGTTTAGAGATGCAGCAGAGCCATCTGCAGGGGAGGCGTTGAAGGAGGGTGAGGGGTGGCTGAGACTTTTCTTCTCATGGTTGAGTAAATAAATGTCTAGTTTTAATATCGGTGTTTGGACAAGGCAAAGAGAATGTTGACAGCTTTATAGATTCTTCTCCTAGCGCTGTGGTGGGGCTTCTCTCAACTAACTGTGACACTCCTGGCATTCACTCGCCAGATGAACTAATTTTAAACAACCCCTCTTCTCCCCCCAACCACACTCTTTTCCTGGTGTGATGACGAGTGTCGAGTCAGGGAGGAGGGCTTGTTACGTTCCGTTTAAAGCTTTGCAAGAAGTGATAATAAACTCCATATACAAGCCTATGAATTTTTAGTTTCACAAGTATCCAATTAAATTGCTCTTGTAAAACTCCGTTTTTAGATGAGTGAGATTGAAAGAGGTTCATTATTTATTATAAAACGAATAACTGAGAAGTATTTCAAGTGTATCAAAGGGGTGGGGAAATCTCAGAATAATATTCCACGCACGGAAAATGTATCCTGAAATACTTGATTATGGAGTTGATGAACATTTTCGAGTAGAATTATTTCCTTTAAAGCGATATGAGATTAATATTTAAAATTATGTACGTTTGGAAAAATAAAACAATTGCAAGTGACCTCCACAGAGGACTGGTACAGGTCTCTTGATTTGCAGCTCGTGGGAACCAAAGCAAATGTGCTAATCAATTATAGAAAATTATCGAACATTGAATTACATGTATGATGATGATGATAACAAGAAGTTCCGTGACGAACTAAAGAGCCTACTTTTCTTAAAATTTAAGATTCATGCCATTGGTTAATCTATATGGATCTATCTAGAATAATGACGAAATTAAGTTGGTAATATCGAAATTACTAATTAGTTCGAAATAGAGAACTACAGTTGGCAGCCCTGGTGACAGAATATATTCTTAGTTCCATCTCTTAAGGTTCAGAATACAAAATTTGGTTGAAGTCCAATGGATAGCATGGACGTTACATGCAGTTTTAAACATTGGGTATAACAGCGCGCGTAAAATCATGTTGGCAACAATGACATACATGTATTGTTCAGAAATAATCTGAAATAATCTGATCTACTGTTGTGTCAATTTTGAATGAAATCCATTAGTTAGTATAGAAGTAACATGCATTTTAAAATTGGACCTATCAGCAGGCTTAGAATCATGTTGGCAGCACTGACGTATATTAGTTACTCCAAATTAATCTAGAATTCCAGGTCCTATACGTGTGCAAAGTTAAAAGCCGTTGGCTTGCATACTTTCTGATATATTGATATTAGGGTAACAAAAATAGAGACAGTATTTATTAACAGTTGGCTGCCCTTATTACTCTTAAGAATCGGCGTATTCATATCTGTTATGGTACTCATAGCACACACGAAATTTGGTTGAAATCCAAATGATAGTATAGACGTTACATGTATTTAAAGTTGGACTTCTCACCAGGCTTAGAATCAAGTTGGTAGCACTGACGTATATAAGTTACTCCAAATTAATATAGAATGTCAGGTACTAGGGGAAGGGTGGGCATAGTGGCCACGCTAACGGGAAACCATTGTTTTCAATAAGTTAAAATTGTTAAAAACAAATGAAAATTGGCCATACTCTAGCTTATTTAGTTATTTATCTTTAAACAAATCATTTTAACTATATCTTAGTTACTTTTTGAACAAGAAATGTTTTTTCAAACCTCTACCAAATGGCCACTTTGCCCTATGGGTAAGGGCAAAATGGCCACTAGGTGGCCACTATACTCGATGTTACAAATAACACTGCAAATGCATTTAACAAAAATGTATGAGCATAACGTTTTACAATTTAAAGTAATGTTATAATATTCCACACATGTTTAAAGGTCCCTATCATTTAATAAAACTAATTTCTAAATTTTTATTGAGTACAATAAAAAATACAAAAGTTGAAATGCCTCAAAACATTTAAGGGATATTGTGTTTAGCCTATTTTTGTTTAATTGCACATTTCACATATGAATTCATTGTCTTCCTCATCACACCTATCACAATGCTCGTGTGCCCATTTCAGGCAACTAGAGCATCTGATCCACCCTTCATTGCTCTTGGACTTTGAATATACGGTAAGTCCTGGCAGTAAAGGCAATTTGTATCACTCTCGTCACTATCGGAGTTACTATCTCCTTTAGTAACAAAGCACGTTTAGCCACTTTTGATTTCCTTTTATCCTGAATACCTTCTTTCTGTATCACCTCTTTATCACCTCAGCCCAGCGGGGCTCGATCCTGGAATCATCAGCATGTCACAATTCCGAAGGCCGGCGCTTAACTGACTGCACTACCACCCTGCACATGCAAGGAGATGTTTAAAACGTTCAATAAGTATCCCATTTAAAAGAACAAACTTTGTTTGGTCTAGGCTTCATATAAATACTTTACTTAAAAAATATAATATGTAGTGTCGGGCAAAGTGACCATGGCCGTGGCCACTTTGCCCTTTTTTACGCCATTATGTAAATGTGATTCCGCAGGCCCAACCAGGTACACCAGGTCTTACTTTCAAAGATGAATTTAAAGCTTAAATCACACTTGTTTCAGGTATTGCTGTCATCAATACATACTAGAATCATATACCTAGTTATAATAGTTAATGCAGTACACTTACCTTACATCAGCAACTTGAAAAACAACAAAATTGATGACAACTTCTAAAAGTGTAATCTGATCAGCTTCAAGGCTCAACACAACACTAATGGCGGTCTAGTGGAGTAGTTGAGGCGCTTGCAGCCAGGTAGCAGCAATGTACAGTAGAAAAATAGCCCGTGGCAACTATGCCCGCCGTGGCCACTATGCCCACACTTCCCCTATACGTGTGCATAGTTTAAAGCTGTCGGCTTGCATACTTTCTGATATATGGGTATTTGGATTTTAAAAAATGAGAGCATTTATTAACTGTTGGCAGCCCTGGTGGCTCTTAAGAATACGCTCAGACATATATGTTTATGTACACATAGCACATACGAAATTTGGTTGACATCCAATTGATAATGTAGAAGTTATATGCATTTAAAATGCGGACCTATCAGCAGGCTTATAATAATTTTGGCAACACTGCCAGGTATGGCCTCCTGGAAATTAAACTGCAGTATTATTATCTATACGTGTGCAAATTTCGATATAGCTCCCTTTCATACCTTCCAAGATATCCAACATGGAGCTCAAATTTCAATTGCAATTTTTAAGCAGTTGGTAGCACTGACATCATTTTCAAATATGGCCGTGAGATATTCAGGTACAGATCTTTACTCCTACCAAATTTTGTTTCGATTGCTGCAGCCGTTTAGGAGTTGATAGGGGGTGGGGATACACACACAGCCAGACAGACAGACACACATTTGCCCGATCTCATAAGTCTATTTTTTCCTCATTTTTGCAAAATGTGAAAAGTAGGCTAACCATAATACAAATAATATTTCTTTTTTGGAGGGGGGAAGATATGAATTTACGCACATAGTGTCGGGCTCCTGAGTGGTAGGCTACCGACTAAAACTTCCCCATTACTTCTGAACACTATTCGGTGTAAGTTTATTCAGTTAACCTGAGATAAATATATTGGCTAAGTACATAAGTAAGTTATATAAGAAACAAGCTGTACCCGGCATGCGTTGCAATGCCAATCAAAGAAAGAGTTGGCGTTGAAATTCTGTTTCTTGAAGTGATTTTGGATACACAACATGTTTTTCAATTTCCGTTCACTGCCTCTAAGCTATCGTAAAATGGATTTTCTAATTTAGAATCATTCGTGGGAGCGTGCACAACAACTTTCAAAAGTTTCATCGCAATCAGATGAATGGCATATGAACGTATACGGGATTTTGTTTGAACGATTCGTGCGCTGTCACTCATTTGTTGATTCTACTCATACGCTTCCTACTTGAGAAATGGATTTACTAAGTCGAAACCCTACCCTGGCGTGTACACAATAACTCATCAAGGTTTCATCACAATCGAAGAAGGTTATATGAACGCATAGGGGATTTTGTTGAAACGCTTCGCGCGTCGTCACCCATTTGTTGCATATACTCGTGTGCTACCGATTGTGAAATGGATTTACTAAGTCGAAACCCTCCCCTGGCGTGTACACAATAACTCATCAATGTTTCATCGCAATCGGATGAATGGTATATGCACGTATACGGGGTTTTCTTAAAACGATTCGTGCGCTGTCACTCATTTGTTGAATCTACTCGTGCGCTACCTATTGAGAAATGTATTACTAAGTCGAAGCCCTTCCCTGGCGTGTACACAATAACTCATCAAGGTTTCATCGCAATCGAAGAAGGTTATATGAACGCAATAGGGGATTTTGTTGAAACGCTTCGCGCGTCGTCACCCATTTGTTGCACCTACTCTTGCGCTACTTATTGTGAAATGGATTTACTAAGTCGAGACCCTTCACTGGCGTGTACGCAATAGCTGATCAATGTTTCATCGCAATCGGATGAATAGTATATGAACGCATACCGGATTTTGTTTAAACGATTCGCACCCCGTCACTCATTTGTTGAATCTACTCGTGCGCTACCTACTGTAAAATGTATTTACTAAGTTAGAAACCGTCACATAAGTGTCCACAGCATCTCACCCAAGTTTCATCGCTATCGGACTAATGGGATTTGAAGGCATAGGGGACTGTATTGAAACGCTCCGCGTGTCGTCGTTCATTTGTCGAATCTACTCGTGTGCTACCTACTGTGAAATGTATTTACTAAGACAGAAACCTTCCTTGGTGTGTCCACCATATTTCACCCAATTTTCACCGCTAACGGCAGAATGCTATATGACCTTATACGGGACTTTGTTGAAACGCTTCGCACGTCGTCCCTCATTTGTTGAATCTATTTGTGCGCTGCCTATTGTATAGTGGATTTACTAAGACAGAAACCTTCCATGATGTGTACACAATATCTCACCCAAGTTGCATAGCAATCGGACGAATGGTTTATGAATGCATACGGGACTTGTTTGAAACTCTTCGCGTGTCGTCGCTCATTTGTTGATTCTACTCTTGCGCTACGTATTGTGATATGGATGTACTCAGCCAGAAACCTTCCCTGGAGTGTACACAACATCTCACCAAAGTTTCATCGCTATCGGATGAATGGTAAATGACCTTATATGGGACTTTGTTGAAATGCTTCGCGCATCGTAGCTCATTTGTTGAATCTACTCGTGCGCTGCCTATTGTAAAGTGGATGTACTAAACCAGAAAATTTCCCTGCAGTGTACACAACATTTTACGCAAGTTTCATAGCTATCGGACGAATGGTATATGCATGCATACGGTACTTTGTTGAAACGCTTTGCGTGTCGTCGCTCATTTGTTGAATCTACTCGTGCGCTATCTACAGTGAAATGTATTCACTAATTTTTAAACCTTCACGTAAGTGTACACAACATCTCACCCAAGTTTCATCGCTATCGGACGGATGGTATATGAACACATACGGGACTTTCTTGAAACGCTTCGCGCATCGTCGCTCATTTGTTGAATCTACGCGTGCGCTACCTATTGTAAAATGGATTTACTAAGTCAGAAACCTTCCTTGGAGTGTACTCAACATTTCACCCAAGTTTCATCGCAATCGGACGAATGGTATATGAACGCATAGGAGACATACATACAGACAAACTATTCGTAACATTGATTTTTATATATATAGATGTTACAAAAACAGGTTTCTCCATCTTTTCATCGACAGTACAGAACATCATTTGTAAAAGTTGTAGGAGAAAGTGTAAGATCGTTTCATAATTCTCGTTTAAAAGTTTTTAATTGCCTTCTTGCGCGAATCTTGCACGAGTTATTTTTAATGATGGACTGTTTATTACTCTGGCGCTCTGCGCGACGTTATACCAAACAGACAGTGAAGCTAAACATTCTGCAACAACATCGTATAAAGAGTTAAATGTCACAGGTGGGCATTTAAATCATTTTTATGATCCAGTAGCTGGTTTCTCTCCCTTCGTACTGTTACATTTGTATCATATCATGGTGTAGCGGCTGGAATTCTTCACTGTTACCCTGGAGGTCCGGGTTCGGTTCCCATCTCTGACAAGTAATTTAATTCTGGTCTGAGGGCTGGCTGAGGTGTAAGGCAAGGCTGCAACTTATCACCCATACTTTTCAATCTTTACATTGAACAAACAATGAAGGACATTGGAGAAAAAAATAAAGTGGGAGTGAAGATTCAAGGAGAAATAATTTCAACTCTGAGATTTGCTGATGACATGGTCATCCTGGCCGACACGCCAGAGGATTTGAATGAGTTTTCGAATGGTTGGTACTCCGTCTTGAGGAAAGAATTCTTGATGAATATTAAGGAATGTAAAACAAAAATACTGGAATGGAGCAGAAATAAATCAGAAACCTCTATGGACATCAAATTGGCAGGTGAAAATCTAATGGAAGTAGGAGACTTCTGTTACTTAGGAAGCAAAATAACCAGTGATGGTTGAAGCAAAGAGGATATAAAAAGTAGGTTGGTTCAGGCAAGGAAAGCATTTCTACAGAAAAGGAACCTGTTGACATCGAATATAGATTTAGGTATTAGTAAGTCATTTTTGAAAGCCTTTGTCTGGAGCGTGACACTGTATGGAAGTGAAACATGGACTATTGGTGCAGCAGAAAAGAGGAGAATTGAAGCGTTTGATATGTGGTGTTACAGGAGAATGATGAAGACCAGATGGGTTGATAGGGTTACAAACGAAGAGGTATTAAGACGAGTGGGAGAGGAGAGATTTTTCTGGCGACTGCTAATGAAGAGAAGAGATAGGTTGGTAGGACACTTACTAAGACACCCAGGAATAGCAAGCTTAGTTATGGAAGGAACGGTCATGGACAAGAACTGTAGGGGTAGTCCAAGGTTAGAATATGTTAAACAGATTGCCTTGGATGTAGGGTGTGGTAGCTATGTAGAGATGAAACGATTTGCTCAGGACAGGGAGGCATGGAGTGCTGCATCAAACCAGTCAAAAGACTGAAGACTCAAACAACAACAACAACAACAACGAGGGCTGGACCGTGCCTTCCCACTTCTACTCTTCGCTGATGCCGGGATGGTTCCTAACTTAAGGCCACGGCCACGGCTGCCTCCATCCCAATCCTCATTTGAATTACAAATTCACGCACTAATACAACCATCATACTAACACCAGTTATTAGACAAATAATTCCATACACAACCAAGTACATGGGGCTACATTACCAGTGGTTTAGCATACTGTTAAAACTTCAAGATGGTGGATGTATGAAGCCGTTTATCTTGAACTTTCTACAGACTAGGACTTTTATGTGAGACGACATATTAGATGGGTATCGTGCGGCTTCGGTGGCGTAGTTGGTAGCATCCTGAACTGCTGTTCCCAAGATACCAGGTTCAAACCCGGCCGAAATCGTCGGATTTTTTAAGAGCGTTAAAAATCTTTCAGTATGCCTTCTTCCGTAAGGGAAGTAAAGACGGCGGTCCCATGTCATAGATTTATGGCATGTAAAAGATCCTTCCACAGACTAAACTTGTGTGAAGCTAAATTGTTCGGTTAGATTTCGTCGGAACGCCCTATCCAAGTTCCAACGTTCACCACAAGGTATCATTGATATCTGGTAGCGGAAGTTGGAACTACTTGAAATTGAATGGAACTTGTAGCTCACCCTAAGAGTGTCCACTGGAAGCAGCTACAGACTCTGGCGAGCCGAACATGTCCTCGGACACTCCCGGCACTAAAAGCCATACGATAAATAAATAAATAAATAAATAAATACATAAATAAATAAATAAATAAATAAGCTGGGTATCGTCGTTGTAACTGCATTAAATATAGGATTGCCGATACTAATGTCATCGGTAATGCAGGGGGGTGCCCCAGACCGGGCATCATCGGCTAACGACACCCGTCCTTCCCTGAAGCGCTTGTACCACGCCTTGACTTTTGCAAGGGACATGCAATGTTCGCCGTACACTTGTGACATTCGGCGATGAGTGTCCGTTCCCCCTACTCCTTCCGCTGTCACAATCCCGAAAAACACATCTTTGCTCTTCGGTTGACGCCTCCATGTCACTATTTTGCAATGCGACTGGCAGCGTTGGACGATTGATGCATGCTGCTGCTCGCTTTGCATCGTCACGTGACGTGCACGCGTGACCTCCAGCGACGGGCTGTGACCTTCCACGCTCTGGTTGGAATCACACCTCGTTACACACGCCACGATTAGCCGACGTCGTCACCGGTTTGCGCATTACAGCCTCCGGCTCGATACTTTTTGAACGCACCATATAATATATAAATATATACATAAATGTTATATGTTATCACCGAGTTTCAATGAAATCGCTCCATACATTTAGATTGTATTAGGGGGACACCGACACACACACACACACACACACACACACACGGACAAAAGTTGATCTCATAAGCCCATTTTTAGCCTACTTTCGATTTTTGCAAGTAGACTTATGAGATCACTACAGGGCCAAAAATTGTGTGTCTGGCTCTGTGTGTGTGTATGTGTGTGTGTGTGTGTGTGTGTGTGTGTGAGTGTGTGTGTGTGTGTGTGTGTGAGTGTGTGTACTCTGAATGTCTGTCCCCCCCACCCCTATCAATTCGAACACGGTGAAACCGAATTGAACGAAATTTGATACAGAGGTAGAACAAGCAAAGCGCACCTCAGTGTCATGTTTTATATCGCCGCCATCTTTACCAAAACTGAATGGCGGCCACTCAAACGTTCAAAACGTAAAATCAAATAGCGACTAACCAAATTTTCCGATCTCTACCAAATTTGGTAACAACATACCTTCATATAGGACTCGTCTTGTGACCAAACTACAAGGTCATCCGCCGTACCATTTCAGGATGGCGGCCGTGCGAATTATGCAAACTTTATAATCCATATCATGGGACCCACCAGTTCCGATTAACGAGCCGAGAATCGATTTAACTGTTCTAAAGGAAGAGGCACGTTCGAAATTAAAAGTTTATTTTGTAATACTATAGTGCAGAAGTGATTTTAAAAAGATGAGCCGTCTCGTTAAGAAGACAAGATGGCAGCGGATATCTTGTGCCTGACTTATATTTCACTAATTTGAGTATTGCATGCAATATTGCGTACTGATACAAAATAAATAAACTTTGTATGAAATGCTTTATAAATAAATAATATGCTCCAGTGATGAATTCGATTAGTCTAAATCATTATTTGCTAACAAGTTATATGTAAGTCATTTTATATAGAACGATATTCGATGGCACAAATGGCTCCGTGGTAAAGCGTTGGTCTATCACTCATGTGCCTATGGTTCAAACCCCATCAGTTATTTTTTTGCTTGAAATTTTATATATTTATTGTTTTGTAATGATTCATACGTTTTAAAATTAAGCGTTATATTGTAGATATTACGGTGGAAAAAATATATATAATTAAAACATAATTCACCAGCATATTTGCTCGAGACATCTAGCAGCCAAAAAGGTAACTGCACGCCGGCCTACTTATTAACTTCAAGATTTTATTGAAAAGTTTCTTCTTATGGCCACTAGAATGCACTCGCCCTGTTAGGGTTATATTGTTCGATACTTCTCCACTAGATGTCACGACTGGTCTACGTGGGACTCCATTGGTTATTACCGTATACCATTGGCATTCTATGCGCATCGAACTTGAAGAATGGCAAGATGATACTACGATAAATTTTTACTTTTTATTTTAAAGGGTTTGTAACAGCCTATTGTGCGTTATTTGAAAATGTTATTTGAAGTACAGAACAAAACGATTTCACATAGTAACTGAATTCTAGCCGTTGGTGCTAGTTCAGGTTATTAATTAATACTTTTATTTCAGGCAAATAGCAATCGAAAATATCCACATAGTTTGTATACAGACGTATCTGTAGGGTCATGGAAAGATTTGTTAATTCATTTAGGGTTGTGATTGCCATGCACAACCAGACGTGTAAAGACATGCCTCAACTCTAAGTTGGATGTTGCCCACGGCAGGTCGATTATGTAATAATAACAATAATAATAATGTTATTGGTTTTACATCCCTTTTAACTACTGCTGCTTTTAGATACGCCGGGGTGCCGGAATTTTGGCCCGAAGGGGATCTTTAACGTGCCAGTAAATCTACTGACACGGCTCCATCGCATTTGTGTACCCTCAAATGCCAGCTGACTGCACCAGGATACGAACCTGCAACCTAGGGCCCAGCAAGCGAGAACGTTACCGCTGAGCCACGCATCCAGTCCGGTCGATTATGTCTCCAGATCCATAACATTCTTGAGATATTTCTTATCTATCTTTCTTCAATGATGGTAGTTGTTTTTTTCTAGGTTGTGGCGTTTGGTAGATGTAAATATTTTCTAAGGTCTTCAACCAAGAAATGATTCTATTATACTCTTTGATAATAACAACGAGTTATAACTATACTCATAGATTTAGGAGAAAGTAGGCTATATGTTCTTTACTGAACATCTTGTTTCATAAATGAAAATAAGCTAATAGATACTGTATATAGAGTTATTTGATAATTTCAAGATAACCACTGCGCACTATATTCAGTGTGGCACTCCTATGAATAATAGTATTATTCAAAATTTCAGGGCCTTGTTACAAAAACTATAGCTAATTGTATGGAAATAAATTTGACGGTCATTCTCTCTGATATATTCATTTACAACATACAACATAATTGGTAAAACCTTGTGATATTCTGTATTTATAACATGAGTTTAAATTTTAGTAAATTTTACTTTAGATTTAATATTTTAATGGATAATACCTAATTTGTTCTTCTTTTCCAGGTAAGCGATGTTTGAAGATGCAAGCTACAGCAGTCATAATTATATTATGGTAAGTACAAACAATTTTGCGTAATAATTTTGGAGTCGCTGGTTACTATACAATCTTCATCCTCATCTTCATTTCCCCTCCCGGTCAATGCATGTGAGATTTTCGATGTGAAATGCCATGTCCTGTGGTTCGGATTCCACGTAAAAAGGAGGTCCCGTGGCTCATGATCTCGCGATTAACGGTCACGTTAAACTACAAGCTTCCTTCCTTTTTTCATTTCCCCTTTTCCAGCTGACACTGGGTGGGGGCAAATATGGTTCCTCTCCACTTTGATCAGTCGTTCCACCATTCCTCTTCCGACACGGTGTTCCAATCCAGGTTTCGTTTTATCATTTCAAATGATCTTGTCGACTTCGTAGTTATGCTTGGGTCTACCGTTATGCGTTGCGGTTACGGCGTGTATGACGTCATCATGTTGTTCAGTGCATATGCACCGAGTCTGAGTTTATTCCTGGGGTCTGGCGTTATTTGATTTTTTAAAATTTATTTTCACTGCTACACTTAGAGCTTAAGAGCTCCTTTACAGTAGCGCCCTACATAAAATAAGGTTAGGGCTTATAAAAATAAAACAGTTCACCTACATTAACAATATAAATAATCACAGTCTAACAATTATAGTAACAATAATATAGTAACAATACAATAATAATAATATTACTAATGATAATGGAAAAATTATATACAAAAGAGTGAGAGTGCATACAGATTATCAGCCCGAAAAACAAACACCATATACTGTACAAGAAGAGCTATTGAAGTAGACAGGTTGTCAGCTATTGTCCTTGTGTTATAATTGAACTTTTAAAAAAGTATTTTAACATAATACAGTAATCAAATGTGTGAGGTATACTGCTCCAAGAAGCGGGATGAAAGATGTCTTTTGAAAGCTGCATTGCTTGCAATGTTGACGAACTTATATAAATCGAAGGTGTTGAAGAGGCGTGAGGAGGTGCAAACAAAAGATTTATTGAACTTCATGGTTCGGTGTATAGGAATCTGGACTGTTAATTTTGTGTAGCCTATCTATTTTCTCGATAATGAACAGAATGCATTGGTGTAAAGGCATTGTAGAGATATAACGGGGTCTTGGTATGTAATATTTTATGTGTCAGAATGGCAACTGATAACTGCCTGCGCTCGTGGAGTTTCAGCCATTTCAGCTGCACGTAGTAAGGTGTGATATGTTCATCTCGCCTTACATCCAGAATGTACCGAACACATGCATTCTGGACTCTTTGTAATTTGATGTTCTGTGTTTCTGGTAAATTATTGTATACTGCAGAGCCATAATCAATGATTGGAAAGATGAGAGTTTGGACGAAGAGCTTACGTATGTTAGGTGGGGTGTAAGAAACAGTTCTTTTCAGGAGATGCATAGTTGATACAACCTTCCTTACCACATTAGACGTATTCTCTGCCCACGACAGTGTTCTGCGATATGGAGACGGCGAGTGCGTGACGTCAGACAGGAATACAGAGTGACTCCTAAAGAAGTGTGCAAGATGTCAGACAGGAATACAGGGTGACTCCAAAAGAGATGTACACGATGTCAGATAAATCTGGGTGACCCTTAACGAGGTGTACAATATGTCAGACAAGAATATAGGGTGACTCCTAAAGAGTTATACAAGACGTCAGATAAGAATACAGGGTGACTCCTAAAGAGGTGTACACGATGTCAGACAGGAACACAGGGTTACTCCTGGACAAGATGTCACACACGAATACAGGGTGATTCCTAAAGAGGTATACAAGACGTCAGATAAGAGGTGTACAAGATGCCAGATAAGAATACAGGGTGACTACTAAAGAGATATACAAGATGCCAGATAAGAATACAAGGTGACTCTTAAAGAGGTGTACAAGATGGAAGAGAAGAATACAGGGTGACTCCTAAAGAGGTGCACAAGATGTCAGACAAGAATCCAGGTTGTCTCTAAAAGAGGTGTACAAGATGTCAGACAAGAATACAGGGTGACTTCTAAAGAGGTGCACAAGATGTCAGACAAGTATACAGGGTGACTCCTAAAGATGTGTACAAGATGTCAGATAAGAATACAGGGTGACTCCTAAATAGCTATACAAGACGTCAGATAAGAATACAGGGTGACTCCTAAAGAGGCGTACAAGGTGACAGATAAGAATACAGGGTGACTCTTAAAGAGGTGTACAAGATGGCAGAGAAGAATACAGGATGACTCCTAAGAGGTGCACAAGATGTCAGACAAGAATACAGGGTGACTCCTAAAGAGGTGTACAAGATGGCAGAGAAGAATACAGGATGACTCCTAAAGAGGTGCACAAGATGGCAGAGAAGAATACAGGATGACTCCTAAAGAGGTGCACAAGATGTCAGATAAGAATACAGGGTGACCCTTAACGAGGTGTACAAGATGTCAGACAAGAATACAGGGTGACTTCTAAAGAGATATACAAGATGTCAGATAGGAATACAGGGTGACTCCTAAAGAGGTGTACACGATGTCAGACAGGAACACAGGGTTACCCCTGGACAAGATGTCACACACAAATACAGGGTGACTCCTAAAGAGGTATACAAGACGTCAGATAAGAATACAGGGTGACTTCTAAAGAGATATACAAGATGCCAGATAAGAATACAAGGTGACTCTTAAAGAGGTGTACAAGATGGCAGAGAAGAATACAGGCTGACTCCTAATGAGGTGCTCAAGATGTCAGACAGGAATCCAGGGTGTCTCCTAAAGAGGTATACAAGACGTCAGATAAGAGGTGTACAAGATGCCAGATAAGAATACAGAGTGACTTCTAAAGAGATATACATGATGCCAGATAAGAATACAGGGTGCCTCTTAAGGAGGTGTGCAGGATGTCAGAGCAAAATACAGGGAGACATTTAACGAGGAGTACAGTATGTTAGATTCAATTCAAATACAGGGTGACCCTTAAAGAGATTTGCAAGATATCAGATTCAAATAATGGGTGTCCCTTAAAGAGTTGTAAATGATGTCAGACTCAAATACAGGGTGACCCTTAAAGAGGTGCCCGCGCGGGAAGCCTAAGTTAATGGGTAATTGATTCTGTTGAAAGAGTCCTGAGCCTTTCTAACTTGTGTAGCATTTGTAGCATGCGTCATTTGAAATGAAATAAAGTCTAGTTTCTCAGACTGACTGTATGTTTTTTCTAATGCTATTCTTCACAGAGTCCATCCAACGCATTCTTGGTCTTCCTCGTCCTCTCTTCCCTGTCATCCGTCGTTCCAGTGCTCGTCTTGGTAGCCTTACTTCATTCATCTGTTTGACATGTCCAAACCATCTCAATCTGTTTTGCTCCAATTTGTTATTTACTTTTTGAACTCCCATTTCTTTCCGCATATCTTCATTTCTCACTCAATCTCTCCTCGTTTTCTTGACCATACTTCTCAGGAATCTCATCTCAGTTGCCTGTAATCTGCTCTCATCCCTCTTAGTCATTGTCCAAGTTTCTGCTGCATATGTCATTTTAGGAACATAATATGGTATGTACATAACTTCTTTAGCCTTAATTGGTATATCCTTGTCCCATAGGCTACTAGTCCCCGTACCTGTTGGTAGAAGGTACTCCCGAGTTGTATTCTTCTGCTAATTTCCAAATCGAGTACTTCTTCATTCAGTTCACTTCCCAAGTATTTGTAGTGTTTCACCACTTCCAATTCCTTATCTCCTCCATTGATTACTCCTTTTCCTTCTTTCTTACCTCTAATCATCACCATTGTTTTACTCTTCTCCACATTTATCTTCAATGCCCATTGCTCATTCTTTTCATTTAATACGTCTAACTGTTCTTGTACCTCCATCTCATCCTCGCCCCAGATCAAAACATCGTCTGCAAACAACATTACCTTCATCTTTGCCCTGCTATAGTCTTTCATTGCTGCCTTCATGATGACATCCATCACCATTAAGTACAATAATGGTGAATATAGTATAGGTTGGTTGGTTGGTTGGTTGGTTGGTTGATTCCTCAGTTTAGGGGCTGCGACAACGCAGTCATGTAGCCCCGTGTACTTTGGGTGTGTGTAGAATCTGTCTGATAACCGGTGTTAATTGTGATGACTGTATTAGTGTGTGTTTCTGTTTTTTAATTCAAGTAATTTTTCAAGTAGTTCCTACTTTTGCCGCCAAACTCCACTATCAACAACTACTAGTTTATAACTTGGCTACTAGACGCCACCGCAGTCGTCTCTGGGCGATGAACGTAGGAACCTGAGCGTTGTTTACATTTTTAACCTAATTTAGCTTCACACAGGTGTAATTAGTGGAAGGTTCTTTAATATGCCATAAATCTATGACATGGGACCGCCGGCTTGACTTCCCCTCCGAAGGAAGGCATACTGAGGGATTTTTAACGCTCTTAAGATATCCGACAACTTCGGCCGGGTTTGAACCCACGATCTTGGGCATAGAAGCTCAGCATGCTACCAACTACGCCATCGAAGCCGCCTGTAGTATAGGTTACCATACATATTCATTTATTTTTAGAGCCTTGTGCCCAACTAAGGAGCGCGATTCAACCTATTCAACCTATTTCACAGATGAATTTGAATTAGCCTTTCTCTCTTCCAAAATCTCTCACCAGGATCTTTCTGCTGTCCATGCTGTGGTGGGGGCTTTGCAGCTAAATGATGTTTCTTCACCAACGAACCGAAGCTAGGCATGTCCCATAAAATTTAATCTGTTATTCTTCTTTATTTGTTTCACCCAACTTTGGGGTATATGAAATCAATCACTTTTTTTTTATTGTTTTGAGCTTTCATTTTGGCCCAGTATTGCCTCATCTTTTGAGATCTTGCTTCCCTTTCTTCGGCAGAGATGTGGATCGTACGCTTTTGTTTGAGTTTCACTTGGAACCGTTGTTTCTTATCCTTGGGGACGGTTTTGTCCATGAGCATGGTGTCTGTAATTTCGAGTTTCACGAGGTCCTTCTCGGTTTCCTTAAACCAAAGAGGTTTTGTTTCTTATTACGGAAGTGGTCGAAGATCTTTTTGGTTAATCTATTTGATAAAAATGGTCCGGTTAGCTCAAACAATGCCAGCGTTTCGCCCCAGTGTGCCGTTGGGCTCATCAGTTGGTACAGACACACCTACCAATACGCGTGGCTAACACATACTGAGAAGGCCATGCAAGACACAAAATACAAGCAGTATTGACGTCACGAGCATGCCAATGTGCTACGGGAGTAAAACTCCCTTTCATAAAAACCAAAGCCTTACCTTGGCAATCCAAATTCCGAAGGGAATATGATGTAGTTTCCATTTGAGCGGATGAATTATCAATACTGTAAATGATAAAAATGGTCCGGTTAGCTCAAACAATGCCAGCGTTTCGCCCCAGTGTGCGTCAATACTGCTTGTATTTTGTGTCTTGCATGGCCTTCTCAGTATGTGCTAGCCACGCGTATTGGTAGGTGTGTCTGTACCAACTGACGAGCCCAACGGCACACTGGGGCGAAACGCTGGCATTGTTTGAGCTAACCGGACCATTTTTATCATTTACAGTATTGATAATTCATCCGCTCAAATGGAAACTACATCGGGAATATTCAAAACCTTATTAATCTATCCGGAGGATGTGCCCATAAGAATCAATTCTCCGTTTTCTTATTGTGTCCGAGAGTTTTTCAGTTTTTTGGTAAAAGTTTCGTTACTGACATGGATTCATTTGTTGTTATGAAATTTGGGGCCTAAGATTTTGCGTATTATCTTTATTTCCTTGACTTCCAGCCTTTCAAGCGGTCCCTGGGTGGTGAGAGACAATGCTTCGGCTGCATATAAGGCTTCATGTTTAATTACCGTGTTATAATGTTTTAATCTTCGTATTCCAGGAGAGAGACCTCTTGTTATAGGCTAAGTGTCCTTCGTAAATTGGAAATTATTATTATTATTATTATTATTATTATTATTGCGAGCCTCCGTGGCTTAGGCGGCAGCACGCCGGCCTCTCACCGCTGGGTCCGTGGTTCAAATCCCGGTCACTCCATGTGAGATCTGTGCTGGACAAAACGGAGGCAGACAGGTTTTTCTCCGGGTACTCCGGTTTTCCCTGTCAAAATTTCATTTCATTCCAGCAACACTCTCCACTATAATTTCATTTCATCTGTCATTCATTTAATCATTGCCCCAGAGGAGTGCGACAGGCTTCGGCAGCCAGCACAGTTCATATCCTCGCCGCTAGATGGGGGCTTCATTCATTCCATTCCTGACCCGAATAATAATTTTCATTATTATTATTATTATTCCTTCGTTACGGCCAACTAAGGACCACATCATGTCAACTGTTTCTTCTGCATTTTAATGTTGGCCCAGTACTCTTTCATTCGCAATGGACGTTGCACCTTTCTCTCTGTCGTCCACGCCTTCCAGGTCTTTAGTTTCGGCTTAGGTTGAACACTCCGATGTTTTTGAAGTTTTTCCCTAAGTGGGCCACGCTCCTGGATATCTTCACATGTTATCCCAATCTCCAACATCACTTTCTCTACTTCACTGAACCAGGCCCCCTTTGTCTTTTTCTCATGGAGAAAAGCAAAAATTCTGTTGGATAGCCGTGTTGATTTCATTCGGGTTATATGTCCATAAAAAGATATCCACTTTTCCTCATCACGTCAGTTATTTTCTCTACGTGTGTGTACAACTCCTGGTTGTGGCCTCTTCGGAGCTCGCCGTGTTCTTTGACTGGATCAAGGATTTTCCTCAATATCTTCCTTTCCTTGGTCTCCAGTTTTTCCATTATGCCTTTTCTATTCATGGAGAGACATTCCGCTGCATACAACGCTTCTGGCCGGATGCCCGTGCAGTAGTGCTTCAGTTTTGCATTCAGGGATATAGATCTTTTGTTGTACACATTCTTAGTTAGATGGTAAGCCATTTCAATTTTATTCAAGCGTGACGCAAAAGCCTCGTTTTCGGACATTGCCGGGTCTATCCATTCACCAAGATACTTAAATTTCACAACCCGCTTGATTTTCCCATTATTCACTTCTAGCCTATATTGTTTGGAGCCGTTTTGATGTTAGTAATAAATTATTATTATTATTATTATCTTGATTCGTTATACCCAGCTACAGAGCGCGTTTGAACTTAATAAGCCCAATGTGTCTTCTTTCCTTCCCAATATCTCTCATTCGTTCACTGACCTGTCTTTTGCGTTATTCTGTCCATTTTGTATTCTTCTATGTAGGTTTCTTCATTCATTAGGGTTGAAAATTTTGTTCTAATGTGAATTATTTCTTCGTTAATAAAAATGTATTGAAGGTTTTGTGTCTTTTCTACCAGTTATTTATTTAGCGTATGGCTTGGTACATCTACATAATTACAAGCTAAGGAACACATTAAACATTTGGGTGGCCACAATGTCCCGATACCCCCTCTTATAACCAATAGATAACCCCAAACCTAGTTAAATAAGTAGTACACAATTTTTAAGAGAGGTTTTCTTGGGAATATACGGCATCACAAGTCCAAAACATCAGTCTGTGCATCATCATTTTCATGACAAAGGAGAATACGGCGCCAAGTTCTGTGCGACATTCTTCGGAGCATTGCTGGTGTGACTTTAGTAAAAGTTTGTCTCACCGCATCTTTCAGTTCATCCGTGGTATTGAATCCGTCTTGTGAAACGATACCCTTTATGAACCCCCATAGCGCACTATCACATGTGGTCAGGTCTGGGCTTCGTGGTGGCCAGGCAAGTGAAGCCGGAAGCACAAGAGAACCACGACCTATCCATCGCCCTGGAAGAACTTCATTAAGATATTCGCGCACTGCGATGGCAAAATGGACAGGTGCCCCATCATGCTGGAACTAACATGTCTTTTTTTTTAAATTCCGTGCTCCTCCAAGAGAGGAACAAACCAGTCCTGCAGTATGTTGAGGTAACTGTGCTGATTCACAGCACCGTCGGAAAATAACGGCCCAAACAAGCGTGCTGCCGGCTTCACTTGCCTGGTCACCACGAAGCCCAGACCTTACCTCATGTTATAATGCGCTATGGGGGTTCTTAAAGGGTATCGTTTCACAAGACGGATACAATACCACGGATGAACTGAAAGATGCGGTGAGACAAACTTTCACTAATGTCACACCAGCAATGCTCTGAAGAATGTCGCACAGAACTTGGCGCCGTATTATCCTTTGCCATGAAAATGATGGTGCACAGACTGATGTTTTGGACTCGTAATGCCGTATATTCCCAATAAAACCTCTCTTAGAAACGGTGTACATCTTATTTAACAAGGTTTAGAGGTTTCTACTGGTTATAAGAATGGGGGGGGGGGGGGGGGGGTAACGGGACTTTGTGGTCACCCTGTACATTAGCATTTAGCCTAAAAGAAAAATACATTTTAAAATAAATTTTGAATGAGGAGACACATATTCAATAGATAAAATGTTCAGATTGACAAGGTAATATTTAAATGTGAAATCCAATCAAGAGCAGGCTGCGTTGCATCATGAAAGTCTTTCAGGTTCCCATTATAGGCCCGAAGGCTGCAGTCCTCCACAATATCTTGGATGGTCTGTCTTTCAAATCCACAGTCGCACTGAGGTGAGGAGCCTTATTCCACTTGTATAAGCTGTCTGTGCAGACCCCATGTCCCGTCCGAATCCTGTTGATTGATTTACATCTATGGCGTGGAAGTTCCACGCCAGCTGGTTTCTTGAAAGGATCAATGAAGTTTCTATATTTCTCACGGAATAAATTAGTCCATACCTCAGACCACTTGTTGTCAATCTGAAAATTATTTAATTGTAGAGATTCCACTGTTAGGATGGGTGGTCGGCGGGATTTCAAGCGACTTATCTTTACTGTAGGTATGTCAGAGTGAATAAGAAGCTGTGGAGTGGAGATTATCTTTTGATATTCCCTCAGGAGAGAGTTTTGTCTACGTAAGTCAGGTGGTGTAATGTGACTTAGAGGTGAAAGCCAGTAGAGAGGAGTGGTCCTGATGCAACCCGATATTATCCTCATCGCCGAATTCAATTGGACATCAATCTGCTTCACTTGTGGACTGTTAAGCCACACCAGTGCACAGTATTCAGCAGCTGAATTGACAAGTCCTAAAGCAGAAGATTGTAATGTTGTTGCTGTAGCTCCCCATGTGGTTCCACATAACTTCTGCAAGATGTTATTGCATGATCTTAGTTTTGCTGCAGTGTTCTGCAGGTGCTTCTTGAAGGACAATTAATTGTGGTTTCTCGTAGATGGCGCTAGGTGTAAACTGTTCTCTGTTGGCCTATTGTCGTCCATTATGTATATGCGACGATAAAAATAATTTCAGTCTCTTTTCTGTAGGAAACTGTGATTTCTTTCATCACTTAATGTGGCCTCTCCTTTATCAACCTTTTTTGAAATATATGAAAATCCACAGCCTGCTTCCAGTCTCCGACCGGGTCAGGAATGGAATGAATGAAGCCCCCAGCTAGCGGCGAGGATATGGACTGTGCCGGCTGCCGAGGCCTGACGCACTCCTCTGGGGCAATGATTAAATGAATGACAGATGAAATGAAATGATAGTGGAGAGTGTTGCTGGAATGAAATGAAATTTTGACAGGGAAAACCGGAGTACCCGGAGAAAAACCTGTCTGCCTCCGTTTTGTCCAGCACAGATCTCACATGGAGTGACCGGGATTTGAACCACGGACCCAGCGGTGAGAGGCCGGCGTGCTGCCGCCTAAGCCACGGAGGCTAGTTATCAACCTTTTTTATATTTTGCTATTAAATTTTCTCTGGGTATTTTCTCGCTAGTTTTACGATGTTCTTTTAATTTCATATATGGCCGCAATTTAATCTCTTGTTAATGTTTTCTATGTTTATCCACTGGTCTTCTACAGCAACGATTCACCTTTGCTTTTCATCACAGTTATGGATGAAGCTATGGAAGAAATAAAGCAAAATAACAATATGGATCATAATGCATTTGTGGTTGGTATAGTAATTTGGCGAAATACAGAGGAAACAGTTCAAAAGAGGCTGAACACCTGGAATGGCCATTTAAAAGCACACGGATTAACAATAAGTAAAAGCGGCTTCGGTGGCGTAGTTGGTAGTATTCTGAACTTCTATGCACAAGAGCGGGTTGAAACCCGGCCGAAGTCGTCAGATTTTTTAAGAGCGTTAAAAATCCCTCAGAATGTCCTCCTTCGGAGAGGAAGTATAGCCAGTGGTCCCATGTCATAGATTTATGGCATGTTAAAGAACCTTCCACTAATTACACCTGTGTGAAGCTAAATTATATATAGGTTAAGAATGTAAACAACGCTCTTAGGTTCCTACGTTCGTTGCCAGGAGCCGACTGCGGTAGCATCTAGTAGCTAAGTTCTGAACTAGTAGTCTTTGACGGTGGCGTTTGGCAGGCAAAAGCAGGAACTATTTGAAAAATTCAAAGTCTGCAGTCCTTACTTGAATAAAAAAAAAGCAGATAACACACACCAATGCAGTCATCACAATTAACACCGGTTTTCAGACGGATTCTACACACACCCAAAGTACACGGGGCTACATGACCGCGTTGTCGCAGCCCCTAAACTGAGGAACCAACCAACCAACCAACCAACAATAAGTAAATCAAAAACTGGTGCTATGTCTATCAACAGGCAGAAAAATAAAGGTACAATAATGCTGGACGGTACACAGCTGGAAACAATAGACCAGTACAAATATCTTGGGTGCATCATTTCAAGTGATAACAGAATACAACATGAGATTAATAGCCGAACTAAAATGTCAGCTCAGTTATATCATCAAGTTCAAAATCTTTGGAACGAACAAGTTCCCTTACGATCAAAACAGATCCTCATTCAATCATACCTCACCCCCATAATAACAAGTGGTTAGCAAACTTCAAGCCACAGAAATGAAGTTCCTGCGCATTATGGTTCAGAAAACAAGGAAAGACAAAGTAAGGACTGAAAGAATAAGGGAAGAAGCAGGTGTGTACCCATCCTTGAATGAAGGGTGGCACGGGCCAGTTTGAAATGGTTTGGCCATGACAAACGAATGGACGATGATGGGAGAGCAAAACTTTGGCTGCAGACAGTGGTGGTTGGAAAAAGACCGGTAGGAAGAGATGGCTGGACCAAATGAAAGAGAATATAGCTAAGGCCCTGCGCGGATGTGGGTATCCACAAATTCATTCGCCATGCGGATATAGTTTGCATCGCAGTGCGGCTGTTTCGTATGGCAAAACAAGGATACATTATAAATACACATATCTTCCAATTTTATATAAATTATTTACAGATCAATGATACACATTCAAAACTTAATGTCCAGACTTTTCAGCCAGTCCACTGTTTCCGTAGAGACACTATGTAATTCTTGGGCAGATCCATTGAATTTTCTCTTTGGGCAGTCCATAACAATGTGCTGGATGGTCTGAGGAACATTACCACAGTCGCAGAATGGGTCTTCAGATTTTCCCCTCTTATGAAGCCAGAATTTACACCTTCCATGATTTGTCCTGATTCTGTTTAGAGATGTCCATTCCCTTCTCGGTAATTTGAAACCTGGTGGAGCTCTACAAGGATCATGGATTAAACCCAGGTGGTCGGGATTCGAAGAGGACCATTCTTCATGCCAGATCTCATCAGCATCAAAATGTGTTTCCAGGAGCTTCTCACCTAGCTTCCATGATGGGTTTCTGGACTTTAATCTCTTCGGTTTCTGAGGGTTGCAGTCCTGATGTAAGGGCTGTTGAGGATTACTGCGGCATTTCTGTCATTCTCTTACAAGAGCTAGTTCTCTTCGTATGTGAGGGTGATGGATGTTGGATAAGACGGGTAACCATTTTCACGTCCGTAGGTACAACCTTAAATTACCCTACACGTATCTCCCGGGTGGTGCTAAGTAAGCAACGGAATTGGCTGCTGGACCTTAAGCTCTGCTTAATGGATATCCCAGCAAATATAGGATACATTAAAAGCTGTAGATAATTTTTGGAGTAAATTTGCGGATAGGTTTTAGATTACAATCCGAAGTTTTTGAATATCATTAGTAAGACCCGTTTGTTTATGATATATGTTTCCGTTATGTTTTTTCATGAAAAATGTAGGATTATGATTTGAGCTATTCTCATTCAAATTATGTCATATAAGCGGCTTCGGTGGCGTAGTTGGTAGCATGCTGAACTGCTGTGCCCAAGATAGCGGGTTCAAACCCGGCCGAAGTCGTCGGAATTTTTTAAGAGCGTTAAAATCCTTCAGTATACCTTCCTTCGGAGGGGAAGTAAAGCCGGCTGTCCCATGTCATAGATTTTGGCATGTAAAGATCCTTCCACGGACTAAACTTGTCTGGAGCTAAATTTCTAGGTTAGATTTCGTTGTAACGCTCTATCAAAGTTCCAACGTTCACCACTAGGTATCATTGGCATCTGATAGCGAAAGTTGGAACTACTTGAAATTGATCGGAACTTGTAGCTCACCCTTTAGTGTGTCCGCTGGAAGCAGCTACAGACTCTGGCGAGCCGAACATGTCCTCGGACACTCCCGGCACTAAAAGCCATACGATAAATAAAATTCTCAAATGTCTAAATGTGTTGCTTTAATATTTTAACTAATTAAAATAGTATTGCAATGCCAGTAGATTCGGATAACAGCCGTGCGGATGCGTGCGGATGGGGATAACAGCCTTGCGGATGCGTGCGGATGGGGATAACAGCCTTGCGGATGCGGATAACGTTTTGTTTATCCGCGCAGGGCTCTCAATATTGAAACAAAAGCAGTCAACTGGGATATACTGTAGTTGTGAGAGAAGAGTGACACATGGACAGACAGACGTGGAGAGCGCTCATATAGGCAATTTGAGTGGGTAACCGATGATGATTGATGATGTTCTCATGCGAATTTGGGGTGTGGTGTTATTGTACTTGTACTTCATGTAAGAAGACGATCTTCTTGTTCGTGTTCTTTTTCTTCTTCAAGTGCCTCGTCCTCCAAGAACATTGGCGATCAGTAGCATGATCTGCTGTTTGTCCATAGCTGTTCTAAACAGTGACACTGTGTTAAGTCCAAACCACTGGCTTAAGTTCTTTAGCCAGGATATTCGTCAGTGTCCTGGTCCCCTAATGCCATCAATTTTCCCTTGGTTAATTAATTGCAAGATTCTATTTCTCTCCTTTTGATGATACTGAGAATTTCCGAATCTTTGTTCACACGCCGCAGTACTTCCACATTTGTGACTTGAGCTGTCCATGATATCCTTACGTCCACATTTCAAATGCTAACAGTTTCTTACTTAAAACCTCGGTAAGTGTCCACGATTCAACTCCATAGAGCAGGACACTAAAAACGTAGCATCGATGCAGTCGGGTGCGTACTGACAGATTTAAATCACGGCTGGTCAAATCTTTTCTCATGTTCATGAAAGAACTTCTGGCCTGCTCAATTCTACATCGAATTTCTTGACTTAAGTCCCAGTTATCATTGATTTGACATCCTAAATATTTATATGATGATCAGGCCGATAGATTGGGGAAGGAGCTATTTAACTTTACTTAAAACCTACTCCTCGAAATAAAATCTTGGCTACGTTACTAATTTCACAGACAGTGCCATGAGGTTTACCAACATAACAGTTAACATAGTATTAAAAGGATACAAACTAAATACTGTAGACGAATGTGTTTGGTTAATATGTTTTCTTTGCATACATTTACAGTGGAGATTAAAAGTTATTTTTGTTGAATATGTAACGTGTTGTGAATACGGCAAAAGCGCGCAGATGTGTTAGGATTAGACCAGCGAATAGTTTGCACAAACATAGAATATAATAGGCGGATTTGTGCATGAGTGTGAGGGACACAGTTAGCTAAGCTGACAGATGCGCTGGTTCTTAAAGTTTCCTAGGACCCGCATGTTTGCATAACGCTTCAAGTGTAGCTGGCGCTTACTTTTAGTGGGGGATTAATATAAGTAAGGGGTGGCAACGGAGGGGAGGGGGTATCTTTGCGGTGAGCCCGCCACAAAGAATTTGAGGGTATTGGAATAAGTAGAAGAGGGCGAAAAGCGATATCGTGACTTCAATAGCAGATTGAAATGTAACCAAACATTAGGGGAAATATATTCCCCCACTGGTCCTCCAGGTGGCATATTGCGTGTTTCCCTACACCCCTTCTTTATCTCCTTCCCCTTTCTCCTTCTTTATCTCATCCTGCTTCTTTTTTTCTCGTACCTCCATAACCGCACGGTTCCTCTAGTAAGGATCTAACCGCCAATATATCGAATGTTGAGTTTATATTGAAATTGTGATCCATCTGAATCTGGGATTGCGGCTCCGGTGGCGTAGTTGGGAGTATGCTGAGCTTCTATGCCCAAGGTCACGGGTTCAACCCCGGCCGAAGTCGTCGGATTTTAAAATAAAACATAACTCCTGGCTCTACAGCCATTGAAGGGCCTAGGCCTACCAAGCGACCACTGCGCTGCCCAGCCATTTGGCCTGCAGATATTGGGGTGAAGCGTGATCAGCGCATCGAGTCTCCTCGGTCGTTAATCTTGGTTTTCGTGATCGGGGCGCTGCCTCACTGTCAGACAGCTACTCACTTGTCCTCACGAGGCTGAGTGCACCGCGTTCCAGCCCTCACGTCATTTTCTAAAATCCCGGACGGAGCCGGGAATCGAACCCGGGGCCTCCGAATGAGAGGCAGCCACGCTACCCCAACACCACGGGGTCGGCGTCAGATTTTAAAGAGCGTTAAAAACACTCATTATGCCTTCCTTCCGAGGGGAAGTGAAGCCGGCGGTCCCATGTCATAGATTTATGGCATGATAAAGAACCTTCCACTAATTACACTTGTGTGAAGCTACATTATAGGTTATATTTGACTAACTATTCGTCGCCAGGAGCTGACTGCGGTGGCATCTAGTAACAATGTTCAGAACTTGTTGATCGTTGACTGTGGAGTTTGGTTGCAAAATTTGGAACTACTTGAAAATCGAATGTATGCAGTCCTTACTTGAATCAAAAACAGATAACATACACTAATACAGCCATCACAGTAACAGAGGTTTATCAGACAAATTCTACACAAACCCAAGTACATGGGGCTACACGACCATGAAGTTGCAAAGACCCTCAATGAATCAACAAGAAACAACTCTATCATATCTATTTTCTTTATTCCTTTACATTGTTGTCAATTTCTTTAAATGCATAATTTCGGAAACTGCTCTGGGTTTTAATGAGGTCATGCCATTTAGATCTCTAAATGTATTGAAATTAAATGTTGAACTTCCTGCATAATATACTGCATTCTTAATTTTAAAAGCCAATGTATATTACTATTTATTCTACTCTCAATAAAATCCAAGGCAAATTTTACTTACCGTGCGTCTATCAACTTGGATAAGATGTTTTATAAGGAATTAACAAGAAGTTCCGTGACGAACTAAAGAGCCCACTTTTCTCGAAATGTAAAATTCATTCCAATAATTAATCTATGTTGACCTAATTAGAATAATGACGAAATTGAGTTGGTAATATCGAAATATCTAATTATTTCGAAATATAACTGGCATAATGTAGCCTAATAGAGCACTGCAGTTGGCAGCCCTGGTGACTGAATATATTGTTAGTTCCATCTCTTAAGGTACAGAATACAAAATTTGGTCGAAATCCATTTGATAGTATAGAAGTTACATGTATTTACAATTGGTCCTATCAGCAGGCTTAGAATCATGTTGGTAGTACTGAGGTCCATTAGTTACTACTAATTAATCTACAATGTCAGGTACTATACGTGTGCATAGCTTAAAGTTGTCGGCTTGCATACTTTCTGATACATTGGTATTTGGATACAAACAATAGAGAGTGCATTTATTAACAGTTGGCAGCCCCTGGTGGCTCTTAAGATTACGCTCAGTCATATATGTCTATCTACACATAGTACATACGAAATTTGGTTGAAATCCAATTAATAGTGTAGAAGTTATATGCATTTAAATATTGGACTTATCAGCAGGCTTAGAATCATTTTGGCAACACTGTCATGTATGGCCTCCTGGAAATTAAACTGAAATATTATTATATATATGTGTGCCAATTTTGGTACAGCTTCCATGCATACCTTCCAAGATATACAACATGGAGCTGAAATTTGAAATGTGATTTTTCAGCAGTTGGTAGCACTGACTCATTTTCAAATACGGCGGTGATATATTCAGAGAGATCTTTACTCATACAAAATTTGGGTTAGATTGCTTCAGCCGGTTAGGAGTTGATAGGGGACACACACACACACACACACACACACACACACACACACACACACACACAGCCAGACAGACAGACAGACACACATTTTCCCAGGTCGATCTCATAAGTCTACTTTTTCCTCATTTTTACAAAATGCGAAAAGTAGGCTAATAATATGGATAGATGAATTCATACTAAAATGTTCCTGGCTTATATTGGTGGTTGTCAGATGATTTCTTCTTAATCTTCTTCTTCTTCTTCTATATCACTTCTGTTTTTGTTTTCTTCACCTTTCTCTTATTTTCTTGCAAATAAGTGACAGGTTCTTGAAGTAGTGGAAAAGTCGAATGCAAGGATTTTCATGATAGGAGGGACATAATGAACACGCCGTAGACAGGTAGGAAATTGCGACTTGAAACAGGAAGGAAGAAACGAACGAAGGAAGAAAGGAAAAAGGAAGGTAGAAAGACAGGAAGAACGGCAGAAATCATGGAAAGAATGAGGGAAGGAAAAACAGAAGCAAGAAAGAAATGAAGAGAAGAGGTAATTAGGGAAGGAAGGAAAGAAGAAAGATAGGAATAGGAAGTAAGTAAGGCAGGAAGGAATAAATGAGCGAAGGAAAGAAGAATGGAAGGAATAAATGAGCGAAGGAAGGAAGGAATAAGAAAGGAAGGATAAATGATGGAAGGAAGGAAGGATGGAATAAATAAAGGAATACATGAGGGAAGGAAGAAAGGAGTAAATGAGGGACGTAAGGAAGAAAGGAAGGAAGGCAGGAAGGAATAAATGAGCGAAGGAAGGAAGGAATAAGAAGGGAAGGATAAATGAGGGAAGGAAGGAAGGATGGAATAAATGAAGGAAGAAAGGAAGGAATAAATGAGGGAAGGAAGAAAGGAGTAAATGAGGGACGGAAGGAAGGAAGGAAGGAAGGAAGGAAGGAAGGCAGGAAGGAATAAATGAGGGAAGGAAGGAAGGAAGGAAGGCAGCAAGGAATAAATGAGGGACGGAAGGAAGGAAGGCAGGAAGGAATAAATGAGGGAAGGAAGGAAGGAAGGAATAAATGAGGGACGGAAGAAGGGAAGGCAGGTAGGAATAAATGAGGGAAGGAAGGAAGGGGAAAGGAAGGAATAAATGAGGGAAAGAAGGAAGGAATAAATGAGGGAAAGAAGGAATAAATGAGGGATGCTTTTGGTTTAATGTGACTGTTAATCTCGCGATCATGAGCCACGATACTTCCATTTTTACGGGGAATCCAAACCACAGGACGTGATATTTCACTTCGAAAATCTCACATGCATTGACCGGGAATCGAACCCGGTTCGCATTGGTGAGATGCAAGCAGCATGGTCACTGCACCAACATACCTGGACTCTTTTGACACTGGGAAGTGGATTATTGTATGCCACATAATTAATTTGTTCCTCATATGTCTCAAACATTGAGTCATGAGTACCTTAAAAAGACAACTCACCGCAATTATCTCTCTCACACTCAATCATTTGATGTCAATAGTTATTATTTTATTTATTTATTTATTTATTTATTTATTTATTTATTTATTTATTTAGCGTATGGCTTTTAATGTCAGGAGTGTCTGAGGACATGTTCGGCTCGCCAGAGGCTGTACCTGCTTCAAGCGGACGTCCATGGGGAGCTACAATTTCCGTTCAATTTGAAGTAGTTTCAACTTTCGCTACCAGATGTCACTGACATCTAGTGGTGAACGTTGGAACTTGGATACTGCGTTACAACGAAATCTAACCTAGAAATTTAGATTCACACAAGTTTAGTTAGTGGAGGGATATTTTACATGCCATAAATCTATGACATGGGACGGCCGGCTTTACTTTCCCTCCGAAGGAAGGCATACTGAGGGATTTTAAACCTCTTAAAAATCCGACGACCTCGGCTAGGTATGAACCCGCGATATGCCAATAGTTTGTTTTGTTCGACGCCTAACGTAATGAGCTTCATTGTATTCTTGTGCTATTGTTATTTACTGCCGCCCAGCTGATGAAGGTTATTGAACGGGCACAATATGAGGAGTGAAATAATTAGTAATGGAAACAAATGGTAAATTAAATTATTCTGCTTGTTATTGTGAAATGTAACAACGATTTTCTTCCTTACGTTGTAAAGTGGAGCAGTCAGGATGCTGCGCTGAATAGAGATGACTTGAGAGAGGTTAATTAACCTTGTTTGCTTGTCGGGCCGTGATCAGGGTTGCCAACTCTTTGCCACAGATTTTTACCAGATTTCTATTTGAAAAACAACAGGAATAACTAGATTATAAAACCATAGCACAACAATAGAGATGACGATTTTAGAGCAGGTTACTAAAGTTAGCTTTGAAGCCATTTTCCAGTGTTGCATTATTAACAATTGATATTTTAATATTCAGTCGGTCAACGCAATATAATTACTAGGGGACAGTCTGATAAAACAGGGTGGTCTGATGAAACGAGGTACCATAGTTTTCTTGTCCGGTATGTGGTGACATCTTCCGGTGAACATAGTAACCTCTTTCTCACTTGATTACCTTCATTATTAAAGCAGTTGCAATCTGCAGGGTGTAAGCGTGGGTTCTCACGGGGGTAAAATCTATTTTTACAGTGTTGGGTTATAATATCCGCTTGTAAATTGTGTGCTTATATATCCAAGACCCTATTCTGAAGACTGTAAGGTAAGGATGATATAAATTAAGCATTGTTTGCACTACATAATTGTAGTTGTTTCAAAATGAATGACCGGTTTAAGTGCTGTAGAATTCCACTTGCTCCTAACATGGTGTTGATGGATAAAACAGGGTACCACTAAGTTGGATAGAACAGGGTAGTACCCCATTTTATCAGACCCACCATTGGAGAAAGGTGATATCCTGTCTTCGGGATCTCTATCTGAGCCATCAAACGGAAAATCATCTGCTCTTAGCACATTACGGTCTTACCAGTCAGATATACCTGTTCCATCCACATCAGGGTCTTCTCAGTCGGGTTAGGCCTAAGCCTTGGACTTCAGCATTCCAAGTCTCTCCGAAAGACATAAAGGCAATGCCGAGAGCTGAAGGAAAGGAAGGAATAGCCAATAGAAGAAGAGGAAAGACAGCTATTCCGACAAGTTCCCCATACAAGGAAGAATTGACTTCATCTATGAAAAAGGGGAAGACTTGCAAAAGGAAACTTCAAATGGAGTCACAATCATGATTTGATGGTGAATTTATCATTAATTAATGCAGACTACTCTGTTACGGTTTCTACCTGTACGCAATCTTCGGGCCAAGTTCAGTTGGCTAGCAGAAGGCGTGTGTGCGCCTGGTAGCTGGCCCCGCTCCAGCTAAAGGATCATCCTGTATATCCGTAGACCTTTTGTTCAGCGACACTGATTGGAAATACCCATATGTGAATATAAGTCAATAATTGGTTACAAGAGCTCAACGCATTTCTGTGATGCTATTTTATTTTCCTTGCAGGATTTTTTTTTATTATTTTTATCAATTCCATCTTGAAATGGAGAACAGAAAACATACACGAGAACGTAACAAAGCTATTTTGCATAGATAAGAGCGACCGTAGTGAGGGTTTTTAAATTAATTTAGATGAACATCAGACATAGAATTTTAATTAAAGCAAGGAAATGCGCTCCCTAGAGGCAGACACTCTAATCTAGACCTCTTGCTGTGTAGCTGAGGGACCGACGCATGAGAAGAGGCAGGTGTCCACTGGTATAAGCTCACTGAATCATCTGTCGGAAGCGCAAGGGGTATGTTCAACTCATTTGCATATAGATTTGAAAGTGGTTTGTAGATAATTATAACTTATTTTAATGAGTTAGGAACATGAAGAGTTTATGTGTCAATGTAACTTACTGTATCCCAAGTTGGTTCTGTTTTCTGTGACACTCCAGTCCTAATGGTCCTGGATTCGATACCCGACTGTGCCAAGGAATATATTACTGGTCTGGGGGTTGGAACGAAGCACACGCTCAAGTGGACCACGCCTTCGATTTCGTCCAAATTTATGGCATAAGCAGGGTTTGGCCTGAAATGCAAGTGAGTGAAATGATAGCTCCAGATGGAAAAGCGTTTGGGAAAGAAATGTATTTTTGTTTCGGATCGGGCGAGCCATGAGCCATGTATGTTTTTGGTTTTTTATAGCAAATTTAAAACAACCATGTAATTACAGAAATGTGGCGTTTATAGCGTGTGCAAGATGCCGAAGAAATTACTTCCACACCTGTTTTAACGGCACGTGTAAATTATCAATACTCTAAAATCATAAATGAATCTAATGTCATATACGATGCTCTCGTGTGCGCCTTAGGTGCAATCTCTTCCTGGAAATGTATTTGCCACCCCAAATTTTCCTTTGCCTATTCTTTCCTTTATGAGGAGCAAACTTTCAAAAGACGTTTTGTCCATCAAATCAATTTTTTCAGGAAATGAGAAAAACTTCTATTTATTGGAAGAACTAGGATACATGGAAACTTTTTTAACATTGGATTTATGTTACCATATATGTAGCCTACATTGCAAAATTTTGAATCAAATCTTGAACAGGAGTATTTCTTGTAATTTAACTCAAAACTTTGGAGAAAACACCGTATGATTGGAAGCAGTGGAGGAATTACCTTTTGATTGAAAGTGAAGTGGAGAAAACTCTTTTGAATTGAATGATACCAAAATTCTTGAAAACTGAGATCTAAACTCTTATTACCCTATATGAATACATCTTAATGTTCTAATTAAAAAGGAAAATTGTGAACTTATAAAAGGATGACATATCAAAGGAAAAAGGAAGCTTGTAGTTTAACGTGACCGTTAATCTTGAGATCATGAGCCACGGGTGGATGACATATCAAAAATGTAAGTAGTCACGGGTACAGTGAACTACTGCTTTACCTCAACATCAGCCTCAAGACAGTCACAGGTGTCCTCATCGCAATATTTTGTATGCTCACTATACAAATGATGAGCCACGATGGCGTTATACCAGGAACAAAACTACTGGGGTCTAGATTATCAGGTAAGCTCTCCCAGTCCCCGAACTCTGCCGTGAGAAGTTTCGCAACATCTGCTTTCTTCTCATTTGAAAGTACGGTACTGTACATGTTGATGTGAAAGTTGCCTCAAAAAGAACTTTCCCGCATCAGCAGGCTTATTTCCCCTCTTAAATAGACTCTCGATCCTGCCGTCTTCGCTGTATTCGTCAAACCTGTATTATCTGTGCATACTGGCCGGCCAATCATATGTCAGCCTAGGCAGCAGATGATTGGTTGAAGGGAGAAAATACCATTTGTTCGAAAACAGGCTATAAAAACTTTTGATTGAAACTGTGATTTTCAACTTCCAGATTTAAGGGGATAAAACATCTTTAGCATGAAAACATTGATCGATCATGGTAGCTATTGACTAGCCAAAGACAATAATGTGCGGAACTCATTTTTGGGGGGAGGGAGAAAACGCCTTTTGTAAGGTTGCTCCTCTTATATGGCTAAGAAAGCACTGTCTAGTCTAACAAGAATATGGAAAGATCATCATATTACCAAGGAAACAAAGGAGCGACTGGTTCAAGCTTTGGTATTTCCTATCGACACGTATGGCTCTGAGTCCTGGACCATAAATGCTGCATGTCATAGGAGATGACGTGTTATCGAAGAATGCTAAGAATATCGTGGGTAGCAAGAAAAACAAATGAATCTATTCGGAAGGAGCTAAGGATTGCTCCTAAAGCATGCTTACTCCTAAACATCCTAAGACAAATGTCGACATTTTTCGGCCATGTCATCTGACGAGATAGCATTGAGAAGTGAATCATCCAGGGTAAAGTTGACGGAAAACAGCTGAGGGGACGCGCCCCGAACCGGTACCTTGACCAGATAAAGAGTCTGGCTAATTTGCCACTTAATAAATTAATGCACACAGCGGAAGACCGCGGTGTATGGCGGAGTGCTGTGAAGGGTCACGACTTTCGAAATCAAACTACGACCAAGAATAATAATAATAATAATAATAATAATAATAATAATAATAATAATAATAAGAAGAAGAAGAAGAAGAAGAAGAACACGCCAGGCCATACAAGAAACTATGAGTGAATAACAACTAAATACAAAATATAATATAATCATATATATCCCTCCAGCGGCGCCTACAAGCGACCGTTCGTGAAAAATGAGCATTCGAATGAAAGAGAATATACTTTACCAGTGTCGCATTGCAGTCTAATTTCATAAATATCTATAATTTCTTTAAAAAATAACTTTTAAAAAACTGTACGAAGTGTGCGATTTGCAGATACTGTTGCTTCAGGAAGATAGCTCCATAATTGCTGTCCACTTCCCATTTTGAACACTGTGACGCCTGTTTCATGTCATTTTAACGTTCTGAGGTCTTTCCTTTATCATTTTGCATGGATTTCAGAAACAGTAAATTAAAGGAATGAGTACTCAAATCGTATAATTTCATAAATATCGAGTAACCGGTGAGTGTTACGACTAAGCTGTCAATCAATGGACTCAGCACACAAATGACATTAGCAGTGACGAATTGCATTCTAATTTCATAATTATCAATTTTTGTAAGAAGTGTGCGATTTCTTGTAGGATAATACGCGACATCATTGCTGTTCAGTTCGGATTTTGGCCGTAGGGACGCCTGAAACGTAAATAGTGTTCTATAATCACAGGGGCGTATATAGAAAAAAATTCGGGGGGGGGGGGCTGACTATCCTGGAAAATTGTGAGTATTCTCAGGGGATTGCCACCGCAAAATACCCAGAAATATCAACCAATACCTTAGAGCATATAACTTTGTGTAATTATTTTAGATAAGATTCAAAGTTTATATAGCCTACAATTACTGGCAATACAAAACAAGTTGTAAAATACAACACAACACACAAATACAATGTTATACTTAATGAACTTTCTCTATGGAGTATGAATGGCATATATCTAAATATTTGTCAATTTACTAATTTACATGTATTTCTCAAAAACCATACTGTGGAATTCACAGCTTTACCTCACAAGGCTGAGTGCACCCCGTTCCAGCCCTCAGACTAGAATTAACATTTCTCGGCAGAGCCGGGAATCGAATTCAGATCTCCGGGGCGGCAGCAAAGAATGCTAGCCACTACGCCACCAGTTAGTATAATTTCAATTTTAATATTGTTTATAACTTAGCCGATAAGTTAAGATTAGGTTACAACCAAATTTACAATTATTTTATGCTCTTACCAAAGCAGCACTTTCTTAATTTTTATTGGCTTTTTTTTGGGGGGGGGGGCTGGAGCCTCCTCAACACCCCCCTCCTTATACAGGGTCTCTCATATAAAGCAAGAACGCCAAGCGGCGGGTTTGTTATCCGCTACTGTAGTGACCTTGGCCGAGCTTGTAGCGCGCCGTGGCCCCCTGCTTTAAGCGTGTGTACAATCCTATATGAAATATTTCCTTATAAGAGATGCTGGAAGTGTCGTCCTGCCTGGGTAAATGCAGGCATTGTATCTGGTAACCACATTCTGGCTGACGTGAGTGAGTTCTGCCACTGTAATGTTTCTATTTTTTTTATTTTATGTATTTTATTGAGCACCGAGCCAGTAGTGTCAATATTATTTTCAATTACGTGAATCTGTGCTAGTGAAGGTGGCACTTCATCGGGAAATTGCTGAACAAATGCATCACGTACCCTCCGAGCCGACTCGTACTTAAAATTAGGTTTACTTACAAAAACACGATGTTGTAATGATAACTGTCTCACCATGTTAGTATCTGAGATTCAGACTGGCGACTGAACAACTGCACGCTTATTGCAAGGTCAAATATGTACTATGCGCGCGCTTTCAATATTACAGCAGGGGGCCATGGCAGGCCATAAGCTCAGCCAAGGCCACTGCAGCAACGGATGACAAATCCGCCGCTCACCGTTCTTACTTTATATGAAAGACCCTGTATACGCCCCTGTATAATCATTTGGTTCAAATAAAAACATAACAACCTTTCTCCTTAAGTCTCTTATAATATTTAGGGGTGCAGAAGACCTCAAAGTTCCGCCCCTTAAAACAACAATAACTAACTAACTAATAACTCTCTTATAATAAACCTATTGGGGAAAGTGTGGCTTATGAACATGCGAGATATCTCGCACGGGTACTCTTGTATAATATAATATAATACCATAGGCCTAAATGTATCGTAATACAGGTTGTTAAAAATTGCACATGCAATGTTCTGTAACTTCCATGTAACACAATTGTTTATGTGTTCGTGTATGTTCTGTTTTTATTGTAATTCTCGCCGTAAAATAAAGTGAATAATGGTAAATTCATGTCGTGCTATCCCTTTCATGAAATTTACATTCTAAATATCTGTTTAAAATAAAAGAGCAAATTCAAGCGTTTCACAAAACTTTTATATTGTCACCATGTTGCGCCATCACGTTTAGGTAGTCTGCTGCATGACTAATAGATACGTTACTTTTTTCCTATCTCTACCTTGAGTTTCATATACTTGTACAGATCCTGTATTGACACACTTTGTATCATAGGTATCCCATACAGTCATGTGGATATGATTTTAATTTTTTTTTCGTGTGGCCTCCTTAGAGGCCGAGTGCAGTTCTATCTAGTCGACGCCCGTGGGCGACCTGCGCATCGGGTTGAGAGATGGAATGGGTGAAGATGAATCAAACTGGGCACGGATGTGGAAGGAAGCGGCCGTGGCCTGTCAGAAGGTACCATCCCAGCATTTGCCTGGTGTTGAAAATGGGAAACCACGGAAAACCATTTCAAGGACGGCCGACGGTGGGGCTCGAAATCACGCGTCTACCGAGTCAGCAGAGAGCTTGGCCCCATGATCTAATTATGCTGCGCTTTAGCCAGCGTAACCACTGCTGTCGGTATGTGGATATGATGAACATCACCGATCAACGCGATGTCCAAATCCACTAAACTAAAGAATAAAACAGAAGTAATAATAATAATAATGTACAGTTGGCAGAAGAAATCAGGAAGATGTGACGAGTAAACTCGGTGAATATGTTGCCCCTGGTAATGTCAGCAACGGTGAGGTTCCAAAGGATCTGGTAACGGGTCTGGAGAAACTAAAAATGAAACATCTGATCGCCAGAATGCAGAAGGTAGTGTTGCTAGATACATATCGCATAGTCCGATTATGTTTATCCCAGTGATAATTATAAGTTAGTTGATTGTAAAATCCGTATCCTGTATGTCGAAATTTACCATATTCATGAGGAAATAAAGATAATAATAATAATAATAATAATAATAATAATAATAATTCACAATGCATATAATCAAAATACGAGTGGTTTATCGAGAAAGGATTCACTTGTTATTAGCCTACTTTCGATTTTTGCAAAAAATGAAAGTAGACTTATGAGATCAACACAGGGCGAAAAAAGTGTGTCTGTCTGTGTGTGTGTATGTGTGTGTGTGTGAGTCTGTGTGTGTGTGTGTGTCTGTGTGTCTGTGTGTGTGTGAGTGTGTGTACTCTGAATGTCTGTCCCCCCCTATCAATTCGAACACGGTGAATGCGAATTGAACGAAATTTGGTACAAAGGTAGCACTAGCAAAGGACACCTCAGTGTCATGTTTTATATCGCCGCCATCTTGACGGAAACGTAATGGCAGCCACACAAATGTTCAAAGCTTAAATCAAATTACGACTAATCTAATCATCCGATCTCTACCAAATTTTGCAACAACATACCTTTATGGGGGGAGCATCCTTTGACCAAACTAATAAGTCATCAGCGTAATAGTTTGCGGATGGCGGCCATCTTTGTGTGAAAATCGATTCCCCCTATTAATTCGAACACGGTGCAACCGAATGGAACGAAATTTGGTACAGAGGTAGTACTAACAAAAGGCACCTCAGTGTCATGTTTTATATCGCCGCCATCTTGACGGAAACGTAATGGCGGCCACACAAATGTTCAATGCTTAAATCAAATTACGATTAACCTAATCATCCGATCTCTACCAAATTTTGCAATAACATACCTTTATAGAGGAAGCATCCTTTGACCAAATAACTAGGTCATGAGCCTAATAGTTTGCGGATGGCGGCCATCTTTGTGTGAAAATCAATTCCCCCTATTAATTCAAACACGGTGAAACCAAATGGAACGAAATTTGGTACAGAGGTAGCACTAGCAAAGGGCACCTCAGTGTCATGTTTTATATCGCCGCCATCTTGACAGAAACGTAATGGCGGCCACACGAATGTTCAAAGCTTAAATCAAATTACGATTAACCTAATCATCCGATCTCTACCAAATTTTGCAACTACATACCTTTATGGAGGGAGCATCCTTTGACCAATCTAATAGGTTATTAGCCTAATAGTTTGCGGGTGGCGGCCATCTTTATGTCAAAATTGATTCCCCCTATTAATTCGAACACGGTGGAACCGAATGGAACGAAATTTGGTACAGAGGTAGCACTAGCAAAGGGCACCTCAGTGTCATGTTTTATATCGCCACCATCTTGACTGAAACGTAATGGCGGCCACACGAATGTTCAAAGCTTAAATCAAATTACGATTAACCTAATCATCCGATCTCTACCAAATTTTGCAACTACATACCTTTATGGAGGGAGCATCCTTTGACCAATCTAATAGGTCATTCGCCTAATAGTTTGCGGATGGCGGCCATCTTTGTGTCAAAATCGATTCTCCCTATTAATTCAAACACGGTGAAACCGAATGGAACGAAATTTGGTACAGAGATAGCACTAGCAAAGGGCATCTCAGTGTCATGATTTATATCGCCGCCATATTGACAGAAACGTAATGGCGGCCACACAAATGTTCAAAGCTTAAATCAAATTACGATTAGCCTAATCATCCGATCTCTAGCAAATTTAGCAACAACATACCTTTATGGAGGGAGCATCCTTTGACCAAACTAATAGGTCATCAGCCTAATATTTTGCGGATGGCGGCCATCTTTGTGTGAAAATCGATTCCCCTTATCAATTCGAACACGGTGAAACCGAATAGAACGAAATTTGGTACAGAGGTAGCACTAGCAAAGGGCACCTCAGTGTCATGTTTTATATCACCGCTATCTTGACGGAAACGTAATCGCGGCCACCCAAATGTTAAAAGCTAAAATGTAATTACGACCAACCTAATAATCTAGTCTCGACCAAATTTTGCAACACCATATCTTTATGTGGGAAACATATTCAGACCAAACAGCAAGAACATCAGCCCAATAGTTTGCAGATGGTGGCCAAGTATGTGTGCAAATCAATTCCCCCTATCAATTCAAACACGGTGAAACCGAATTGAACGAAATTTGGTACAGAGGTAGCACTAGCAAAGGGCACCTCATATTCATGTTTAATATCCCTATAGCACGTTGTATTTCAACAAGCTACTACAACCAACATTCAATCATATTCCTTGAAAAGGACAAAGAGTTATAACAATACCCATGCATTTAGGAGAAAGTAGGCTATATGTTCTTTACTGAACATCTTGTTTTTTATGACGGTGTTTATCAAAGGAATTCTTGATCAAAGAAATTCCATCTGTCAGATATACGGTTTTATTAATAACAATACTCTCACCCAACTTGCCATGAAAAACGAAATTCAGGCACACAAGTAATTCTAAAAATACGTTATGTTTTTGTGAAAAATCAATTACTGATAATGCCTTGGGGGGAGTCCAATACCACCCTGTATCTCTGTTCCCTCCAGCGGTGATAAAACACAGAGCAATTGTTTTATTTGTTTCTCTCCTAGCAGAATGGCTTGGAGTATTTCAAACGATTTGCCTGTTTGCGAGCTTTGTTGTTCAATCATTACACCTGTTTTTGATGAAACACATTGGTCTACAGCGGTGTTATAAATGGAATAAATTTGGATAGAAATTACTAAGAACAAAAACTGACAAAAATCTAATATTAAGTTAATAAACAATGAATTGATTTCTATCCTTATTCATCATCATCATGAACTGGCTCCAGTTTCCCGGGTGCGGTGAATGAGCGCTCTCCATTTAGTTCTCTCCAAGAATGTTTCCTCCTCCATGATCCGCTCCACATCCAGACCTCTCCCTGCAAGATCATTTCTAACCTGGTCGATCCATCTCTTCCTCGGTCGACCTCTTGGTCTCTTGCCTTTCATTTCTTTCTCAAACCACACTCTAGCTGTTCTGTGTGTGCCATTCTTTTGAGATAACCGAACCATTTCAGCCTGGCTTCAACACAGATCTCATTAAGAGATTGTTCTACTTGAACAAGATGCGTATCTCATCATTTTTTATTTTGTCACTCCTTGTCTACTGGATCATAGTTCTTAAAAACTTCATCTCGACCGCCTGTAGTTTGCTGGTATTTCTCTTGGATTGGGTACAGGTTTCTAAGCTATATTTAGTAACAGGTACAGAGAAGCTCTTGTAGAGTATTGGTTTTGATCTTAAAGGAACTTGCTTATCCCAAAGAAGCCCTCTCACAAGATGATAAAGTTGTGCTCCATGTTGAACTCTACTAGTGATTTCTGCAGATGGTTGGTTATCTGTGGGCACCACACTGCCAAGGTAACAGAACTGATGTACTTGTTCTAACTTTGTACCATTCAGAGTGATGTTAGTATAGATGTTTTGTCGATTAACGGGCATCACTAGCGTTTTGGACTTGCTTATATTCAGACCAAATTGCTTGAATATAGCATTCCAATCTTTCAGCTTCTGTTGTATTTCGGCCTCATTTTCACCCCATGTTACAGCATCCTTATTCTTCACGAAATATTGCTGTTTTTTCTAAAATTCTACGCTGTAAAATAACAGAAGAAATGTTAAAGACAGCTGATTTAAATGAAGAAAAATAAGACAATGAAATGCAATAATACATTGATTTTTACCAATGTTGAATATCAAATGAGATTTTTCTGCCATTAAGTTCGTACTGCGTACATGAAGTACAAGATGTTGATCAAAGAGTTAAACTGATCGGATCCACCTAGTGATGTAATGACTATCTTCTTGCTTCACTAAATATTACTGTATTTCTGAAATTCGACGCTGTAAAATAACAGAGGAAAAGAATAAAATGTTTAAGTGAGCTGATATTTCGTAAAACAGTGGCATTGTAAGAATCCCCATTTCCTGACAAATGTTGTACAAAACATGAAATCGATCAAAAGTTAAAACTATCACAGCCGACAGCGACTATAATCAAAACGACTGAAGATGCTTTGAGGATATTTTAATAGAGTTGCTAATAATTTTGTGGCATAGCGGGTAGCATGCTGAACTGCTATGCCCAAGATCGCGGGTTCTAACCAGCTGAAGTCGTCGGATTATTTAAGAGCGTTAAATACAAGAGAGAATTAAAAGTGGAAAGAGATGCTATTACGCTCTGCAAAGCATGTTTGGTTGGTTGGTTCTTAAGTTTAGGGGCAGCGACAACGCGGTCATGTAGCCCCGTGTACTTTGGGTGTGTGTAGAATTTGTCTGATACCCGGTGTTAATTGTGATGACTGTATTAGTGTGTGTTATCTGTTTTTTTTAATTTAAGTACTGCAACTTAGAATTTTTCAAATAGTTCCTACTTTTGCCGCCAAGCGCCACCGTCAACGACTACTAGGCCAAGTTCAGAACTTATCTACTAGACGCCACCGCAGTCGGCTCTTGGCAACGAACGTAGAAACCTAAGAGCGTTGTTTGCATTCTAAACCTATCCGATTTAGCAAAGCATGTTTAAATCCAGAAATGTTAGTAGGAATACTAAAGTAAAAATTTACATTACAATACTAAGACCTGTGGTTATGTATGGATCGGAAGGTTGGGTTCTCAATAGAAGAGAAGAAGACTGGCAGCGAAGATGGGAAAGGAAGATCTTGAGGAAAATATACGGGCCAATGAGAGAGGAGAAAGGTTGGAGAATAAGGACAAATGTGGAACTACAAGAACTCTTCGGACAGGTAGATATTGTGATGAAAATTAAGCAGGGGGAGGATAAGATGGGCAGGACACGTACAGAGAATGCCAGAATGGCGTAGTGTCAAAAAGGTGTTTACACAAAGACCGGATGGAAGAAGGAGAAGAGGAAGACCCAGGAGATGGTGGATAGATGACGTGGAAGACGACCTTAGGAGTCTGGGAATCAGGAACTGGAGAAGGAAGGCGGAATATAGAGATGAATGGACGCAGGTGAAGAAGGAGGCCAAGGTTCTTCAGGGACTGTAGCGCCGACCAGTAAGTAAGTACCCTGTAAGTAAGTAAGTTAATAAAATCCTTCAGTATGCTTTCGTACGGAGGGGAAATAAATCCGGCGGGCCCATGTCCTAGATGTATGGCTTGTAAATGAACCTACCTCTACAATTATTGGTAGTGTGTAGCTAAATTTGTCGGTTATTTGGTTAGAAACACTCTATCAAGTTCCAACGTTCACCACTAGGTGTCAGTGACAGTGGAATCTCTGGTAGCCAAAGTTGGAACTACTTGAAATTGAACTTGATCGGGAGCCTCTGGGTGTTCAATTAAATTTCCCACTATGGCCATTGGCTGCAATTCAAATACATGGGCTGGTTTGTTTTTGTTTTGGCAACAATGTTGGGCGCTGCCACTTTTACCGACGGTTGCTGCCCTGCATCCCCTCCCTCAGAGCACATGACCTCGCCCGTCCTCACCACCGCTCGTGCGCAGTCGCGCCTGTTAGATGAGTAGTGTGAGACCACCTCTCGCGAAAGACAGTCGCAATGTTTTCCAAGCAGGAGCAGAGAACGTGGATAAAAATTCAGTGTGCTAGTGGTCGAAGTGCTAAACAGTGTCACCGAGGATTGTAGGAAGCGTGCGGTGCAGCTGCGTTACCGATCAGAACGGTAGCAAGATGGGTTACAGCCTTTCGAGATGGGCGCGAACGTGTGGAGCTCATGCCTCGATCTGGTCACCCACCGGTAAGTGATGACAATGTACAGATTGTGTCCGCGTTATTAGAGGTGGATCGGAACGTAACGATTCGTCAATTAGAGCAAGATACCGGACTGGCGCATTCAACTGTCCTCCACATCCTGAAGGAATTACTGAAAATGAGGAAGATTGCGTCCAAATGGGTTCCGCATGATTTAACCGATATGCACAAATGGCTGCGATATGACGCTTGTCGTATGCACTTGCAGCGTTATGAGCGCGAAGGAGAGGCCTTCTTACGGCGTATCATAACCATTGACGAGACGTGGGCCAGATCTAATGAGCCACAGTTAAAACGCCAATCGAACGAGTGGCGGCACCACGGATCACCACGGAAACAAACAGTTCGACCAACCCCCACCAATGTGAAGGTAATGTTGATTCTTGCCTATGATTGGGATGGTGTGATCATTCACCATACTGTTCCCCGAGGGCAAACCGTTAATGCGGCGTACTATTGTTCGTTTCTGCAAGACCATCTCCGAGGAACTCTGAGAAGGAAACGGCTCCACCACATGGTTACACCGCCCATCGTTCTGCATGACAATGCTAGGGCACACACAGCAGGCGTTGTGTCAGCATTGTTGGATCGCTGGGGCTGGGAGGTCCTCTATCACCCCCCATATACTCCAGACATCAGTCCCTGCGACTATGATCTCAAGATGAAGATGACAATGCGCGGGGAGCGCTTCCGTACCATTGAACACGTTAAGCAGGCTGCTGAGCGCTCTCTTCGTACCATCAATAGATTGGGCAGTGCCAACGGGATCCAACGACTTCCGCATCGCTGGGAACACGTTGTACGCAACGTTGGGGACTACATTGAGGGCCTGTGAAACTTGGAACCATCTAAGTTATTTATTAATCCAGTTATAACTAAGGTGCCAAAACTAAAAAAAAAAACATGTATAAATAATTGGGAAGATATTCTTTTTTTAAATTCTAATGAATTGGCCACTCTGTAAAACATTATTGTCTTCGACAAATAACGATTCACGAATTCATTGATTGCGATTGGCCAGGTCTGATATACAATAGTAGAATGTCCGGCCATACTGAATGTGGATTATCCTTACTCATTCTATGCAAATAACGGAGTGGTACCTTAAATGAAGTCCTGGGGCACAAACTCCAATTCTACATTCGAATTATTACTGTCCACACCCTACTAAAGTCATTACAATAACACAAATGGTTAATCAAGCTAAAAACACTCCCAATTACACAGGAATGCCTCAATATCAGTATGAACAACAACAACAACAACAAAAACAAATGACAAATAATGTAGAAATATTTGTAGCCGACATTGTATTTTTGGAAGAGGAGGACTTAAGTATTGCTGATTAAGGAGATGGAGTGTAATCTTGTAATGTGCTGGTTGCACCTCCTATCATAAATGTGCTGATACCACGATTAAATGTTAATCAGCTGGTGTTACGTCATCTGATAATTAGAGCCCTCTCTGGTTGGCTGCTTGTCAGGTCCTGACACAAGGATTACTCAGCTTACAAAAGGTCATGCATACTCCGGGTGTATTTTGTGTGGTTGAAAATTTTCTGCGCATCTGGAGGATACGTAGCCACACAACCAATTCTAAGCGTCAGTTGTGTTGAGTTCGTTTGCGCTTTGACAGAGGAACCGATTAATATACAACGTGTGATTGTGTTTTATTTCTGTGAGGTTGATATCTTTGTTCCGTGAATATTCAGAGTAACATAAAACATTCGGTTATAACTTACCCCATTTTTATCGTAATGCGAAAACCACAAATACTAATCATATTTCGTGAAATACGAGGAACTGTTTAAATATTCTCGAAAGTTATACTAGTTACATTTCATATTTGGAATTGCGTTACATATACTTTCTTTATATTATATAACGTTGCATTACATTATCGTGTTGGAAACAAGTTTTCTTCAGATTCTTTGAGTTAAATATTATAAATTATTAATTGAAAATTGCAGATTTCGTACGAGTTAGTTTCTGAATGTGCATTAGAGATCTCTTGAACTCATCGCACTGAAAGCTGATACGTGCTAGGCTAAATATCCATTCTGTTGTATATTAGATTTAATTATTCCTACTTCAAGTTAGGTGGCTATATGAGAAAATGATTGAATAAATTGCTCTGAAAATTAACAGTTTATACCATGCATTTCGAAAGAAAGAATCTGAATCATTTGGCAGGAACGATATAAAATGGCCGCCGGTGGGATCCTATTGGCTGGAGTTTGACAGCTAACACAACAATATGTTGCCAGCACACATTCATTCATTCATTTATCCATTCTGATGACTACGACGACGACGATGATGATAGGGGAAATGAAGGAATGGACGTGTCAAACCCTTGCCATGTGACTGATCATTATGTACTTATTGGCATCAGTTTGCTTGCGGCAATCAATAATACATCACAAGAGGTTTGGATTCTATTGTTTTCTGTCATAGTGTTCAAACAATACTGCCTGTCATCCAATACAACTCGACAATGCAAACATATGGCAACAATATCGCCACAGAGTGGCTTGTGTGAATGCTCAGTGCTTAACGTGTTTTTTCCTTAACCCTTGAGAACTGGCGTGAAAACAAATAGCACGAGGACTGGTGCCCGGTCATTTTGACCCATAGTGTGTCGCTGGCAGAGCATACGTCTAATGTGGTAAGGAAGGTTGTATCAACTATGCATCTCCTGAAAAGGACTGTTTCTTACACCCCTCCTAACATAAGTAAGCTCTTCGTCCAAACTCTCATTTTTCCAATCATTGATTATGGCTCTGCTGTATACAATGATTTACCAGAAATACAGAACATCAAATTACAAAGAGTCCAGAATGCATGTGTTCGGTACATTCAGTATGTAATGCGAGATGAACATATCACACCTTACTACGTGCAGCTGAAATGGCTGAAACTCCACGAGCGCAGGCAGCATCAGTTGCCATTCTGACACATAAAATATTACATTCCAAGACCCCGTTATATCTCTACAATGCCTTTACACCAATGCATTCTGTTCATAATCGAGAAAATAGATACACAAAATTAACACTCCAGATTCCTATAAAAAAATCAATAAATCTTTTGTTTGCACCGCCTGACGCCTCTTCAACACCTTCGATTTATATAAGTTCGTCAACATTGCAAGCACTGAAGCTTTCAAAAGACATCTTTCATCGTGCTCACATTTGATTACTGCATTATGTTAAAATACTATTTTTTAAAGTTCAATTACTGTATAACATCAGGACAATAGCTGACAACCTGTCTACTTTAATAGCTTTTCTTGTACAGTATATGATGTTTGTTTTTCGGGCTGATACTGTGTCTGTATGCTCTCTTTTGTATATAATTTTTCCATTATCATTATTATTATTATTATTGTTGTATTATTATTGTCTTTTTGTTACCATTGTTAGTTTATTATTATTATTTATATTGTGAATGTAAGTGAAATATTTTATTTTTATAAGCCCTAACCTTATTTTATGTAGGGCGCTACTGTGAAGGAACTCTTAAGCTCTAAGTGTAGCCGTGAAATTAAAATCAATCAATCAATCTCTTTTTGTTGTAGTCGTACGGATTTTAATGAAGTAATTTTACACCTGGTGTCTTCCTCTGAACTAATACCAATAAAAAAAATGAGGTTCATTTATATTTTTCAGATATAACAAGCAGAAAAATGCCAATAATTTTTGTAACAGTATCATTGGCCTTGATAGTGGCGTCAAAGCAGTCATCTCAATCTTTTTAACGAAGGAGCTGATGACCAAGGTGTTCCTAGACCCTAAACATGGATCAACAAGAACGTGAGCTATGTAATTGTGCTGCACCAAAATAGGTGGATTTTCCCTTTTATTCTTTACAGATTGACCCGACTAACGTAAGCCGAAAATTGTCACGTAAGGACTGGCGCCATGGGTAAATCTGACCCGACCGTAAATAATATAGAAATAACTTGAGTGATCAAAAAGCCATGGACATGTTCCTTTTGCAGGGTGAAGTTCATGGCTAGGAAGGAAGGTACTGTAAGCGAAAGGAAATGAGGGCTGACCAAAACGAAAATATGGAGCATTATTTAAGCCTCGGGTGAAAAATACCCATGCGCCAGTCCTCGCGGGTTTACTTTATTTTTGTCTTATCATGAAAGCGATTAGTAACAGTGAAGAATCGCATTGTAGTGAGTTAGATGGTGCTGCTGTTTCTGTGTCAACTATACTGTCAACGACTTTCACTCATCTTGAAGGATAATCATCATTGCCATCTGTTTTGCCAACGGTCTGGCCATGTTGAAACACCGGATCCCATCAGGACTCCGCAGTTAAGCAACATTGGGCGCGGTCGGAATTTGGATGGTATGCCGGGTTTAGGTACTGCGCACTGTTGGCAAACATAAGAAGGAGCGGAAAGGCGCTGGCCAACCTACCGCACGTAAACTCCGTCTAAGCATAGCCTCTTCGGAGGCTCGGACCTGCCTTCGGGCAGAATGCCAATTACATTTTTAGCCTACTTTCGATTTCTGCAAAAAATGAAAGTAGACTTATGAGATCACTACAGGGCCAAAAATTGTGTGTCTGTCTGTGTGTGTGTGTATGTGTGTGTGTGAGTCTGTGTGTGTGTGAGTGTGTGTACTCTGAATGTCTGTCCCCCTATCAATTCGAACACGGTGAAACGGAATTGAACGAAATTTGGTACAAAGGTAGAACAAGCAAAGGGTACCTCAGTGTCATGTTTTATATCGCCGCCATCTTTACCAAAACTGAATAGCGGCCACTCAAACGTTCAAAACGTAACTTCAAATAGCGACTAACCAAATTATCCGATCTCTACCAAATTTGGTAACAACATACCTTCATATAGGACGCGTCTTGTGACCAAACTACAAGGTCATCCACCGTACCATTTGAGGATGGCGGCCGTTCGAATTATGCAAACTTTATAATCCATATCATGGGACCCACCAGTTCCGATTATCGAGCCGAGAATCGATTTAACTGTTCTAAGGGAAGAGGCACGTTCGAAATTAAAAGTTTATTTTGTAATACTATAGTGCAGAAGTGATTTTAAAAAGCTGAGCCGTCTCGGTAAGAAGACAAGATGGCAGCGGATATCTTGTGCCTGACTTATATTTCACTAATTTGAGTATTGCATGCAATATAGCGTACTGATACAAAATAAATAAACTTTGTATGAAATGCTTTGTATATAAATAATATACTCCACTGATGAAATCGTTAGGTCTAAATCATTATTTGCTAACAAGTTCTATGTAAGTCATTTTATATAGATCAATGTTCGTTGGTACAAATGGCTCGGTGGTAAAGTGTTGGTCTATCATTCATATTCCTATGGTTCAAACCCCATCAGTGTTAGGTTTTTTGCTTGAAATTTTACATATTTGTTGCTTTGTAATGACTCAGACGTTTTAAAATTAAGCGTTATATTGTGCATATTACGGTGCAAAACATATATTTAATTAAAACATAATTCGCCAGCAGATTTGCTCGAGACATCTAGCAGCCAAAAAGGTAACTGCACGCCGGCCTACTTATTAACTTCCAGATTTTATTGAAAAGTTTCTTCTTATGGCCGCTAGAATGCACTCGCCCTGTTAGGATTATATTGTTCGATACTTCTCCACTAGATTTCACGACTGGTCTACATGGGACTCCATCGATAGTATACCATTGGCATTCTATGCGCATCGAATTTGAAGAATGACAAGATGATACTATGATACATTTTTACTTCTTATTTTACAGGGTTTGTAACAGCCTATTGTGCGTTATTTGAAAATTTTATTTGAAGTAAAGAACAAAACGATTTCACATAGTAACTGAATTCTAGCCGTTGGTGCTAGTTCAGGTTATTAATACTTTTATTTCAGGCAAATAGCAATCGAAAATATCCACATAGTTTGTATACACACGTCTCTGTAGGGTCATGGAAAGATTTGTTAATTCAATTAGGGTTGTGAAAGCCATGCACAACCAGACGTGTAAAGACATGCCTCAACTCAAAGTTGGATGTTGCCCACGGCAGGTCGATTATGTAATAATAACAATAATAATAATGTTATTTGTTTTACGTTCCTTTTAAGTACTGCTGCTTTTAGATACGCCGGGGTGCCGGAATTTTGGCCCGAAGGGGATCTTTAACGTGCCAGTAAATCTACTGACACGGCTCCCTCGCATTTGTGCACCCTCAAATGCCAGCTGACTGCGCCAGGATACGAACCTGCAACCTAGGGCCCAGCAAGCGAGAACGTTACCGCTGAGCCACGCAGCCAGTCCGGTCGATTATGTCTCCAGATCCATAACATTCTTGAGATACTTCTTATCTATCTTTCTTCAATGATGGTAGTAGGTTTTTTTCTAGGTTGTGGCGTTTGGTAGAGGTAAATAGTTTCTTAGGTCTTCAACCAAGAAATGATTTTATTATACTCTTTGATAATAACAACGAGTTATAACTATACTCATACATTTAGGAGAAAGTAGGCTATATGTTCTTTACTGAACATCTTGTTACAACATCTGTTTATTGCATGATGACCAAGGTGTTCCTAGGCCCTAAACATGGATCAACAAGAACGTGAGCTATGTAATTATGCTGCACCAAAATAGGTGGGTTTTCCGCCTTATTTTTTACAGATTGTCCCGGTTCATTACATTACTTTGTATCAGCTAGGGAGTGCTTTCCCCTCTTTGTCCTATTCATTAAAGTAGGCTACTTATTTGTTTATTCGTGTCAGAAGCCGACCTTAACAATACACACAGTTACTTTTTAAGAGCGTTAAAAATCCCTCAGTATGCCTTCCTTCAGAGGGGAAGTAAAGCCGGCGGTCCCATGTCAGAGATTTATGGCACGTTAAAGAACCTTCCCCTAATTACACCCGTGTGAAGCTAAATTAACTTAAGGGTTAAACAACGCTCTTAAGGATCCTACGTTCGTCGCCAGGAGCCGACTGAAGTGGCATCTAGTAGCCAAGTTCTGAACTAGTAGTTGTTAACGGTGGCGTTTGGCGGCAAAAGTAGGAACTACTTGAAATTCAATGTCTGCAGTCCTTATTGAATTAAAAACAGATAACACACACTACTACACCCATCACAATCAACACCGGTTATCAGACAGATTCTACACTCACCCAAAGTACACGGGGCTACATAGCCGCGTTGTCGCAGCCCCTAAACTAAGGAACCAACCAATCATACAAAAGTTATTTAAAAAATAAAAATCACGTTAAGAAATATAATTGACCAAAAATGCAAAAGCGATGTCATTCGTCCAAAATTGAGCCATACCTATGGCACTATCGTTAGCAAGCAAAAGGTCCTGCGTTGAACAGATAAATGGGCAAAGAGAGCCTTCACCCTACCGACACCGGTCCTAGCGTCTAAGGGATCTCCAACACCCCAATCCTCGTTGTGACCTGCCGGAATATGCTCTTGCGGTTCCATCCAAACTTGTACCGATTTCCATCGTAGAAGTCTTTCCTTGTCTGGCGGGACTTTCAAAGGTTTTGCTGATCGAAGGAAACTTTTTCTGGATTTTATCCTGGGCTGAGGAATTACATGGCTAAACAGATAGGTGAGCTTGAACGTTCTCAACCTTCATTCGTTCGTTTATTGAAGTGAATATAGGTGATAAAAACAGGGAGGTAGCATGGCTTCAGCGTGTAATTTATTCATTTATCTATATTATTAAAATATTGATGAAAACTTATCCGAGTCCGTCCGGCCATACTATCCGGCCGATTTTCTTCATCTTTTTTTAAAATGAAAGGTATTCATGCACCGATTTGTCATCAAGTATTACAAATCACTTAAATTACGCCTTTCTCAAATTATTTGATATCTTCAACTTTTTCCAACTTTTTCCAACTTTGAAGTAAGCATATCTTCGGTTCGAATTGAGTTACGAAGGTTGTTTTAGTCTAAGATCACTCAGAGAATCAAGCGCTATCATTGGAGCTCTTAACCATTCAAATCAGCTGATTCTGAGGAAAGTTATGCTTGGACATACGATATTACTTCTCATTTTTTCAAAAGTTTTTCTCATTTTAGCAATCATATCTTTGGTTCTAATTGAGTTACACTGTTAGTTTGGGTCTAAGAGCACTCAGTGGATCAAGCTCTATCTATTGAGGTATTAAATATTTACATTGGTTGATTCTGAGGAATGTTATGAGTGCCGAAGCGAATATTAGAAATAATTATGAAAACTTAACCGAGTCCGTCCGGCCATTCTATCCGGTCGATTTCCTTCATACCACTATTAAATGAAAGTTATTCATGTACGGATTTAATATCAAGTATTACAAATCACTTAACTTCTGCCTTCCTCAAATTATTTGATTTCTTGCACCTTTTTTACTTTTTTTTTCACATTGAAGCTATCTATATTATTAAAAATATTGATGAAAACTTATCCGAGTCCGTCCGGCCATACTATCCGGCCGATTTTCTTCATCCTTTTTTTAAATGAAAGGTATTCATGCACAGATTTGTCATCAAGTATTACAAATCACTTAAATTACGCCTTTCTCAAATTATTTGATTTCTTCAACTTTTTCCAACATTTTCCAACTTTGAAGTAAGCATATCTTCGGTTTGAATTGAGTTACGAAGGTTGTTTTAGTCTAAGAACATTTAGCGAATCAAGCGCTATCATTTGAGCTCTTAACCATTCAAATCGGCTGATTCTGAGGAAAGTTATGCTTGGACATACGATATTACTTCTCATTTTTTCAAAAGTTTTTCTCATTTTAGCAATCATATCTTTGGTTCTCATTGAGTTACACTGTTCGTTTGGATCTAAGAGCACTCAGTGGATCAAGCTCTATCTTTTGAGGTATTAAATATTTACATTGGTTGATTCTGAGTAATGTTATGAGTGCCGAAGCGAATATTAGTAATAATTATGAAAACTTTACCGAGTCCGTCCGGCCATTCTATCCGGTCGATTTCCTTCATACCACTATTAAATGAAAGTTATTCATGTACGGATTTAATATCAAGTATTACAAATCACTTAACTTCTGCCTTCCTCAAATTATTTGATTTCTTGCACCTTTCTTACTTTTTTTCACATTGAAGCTATCTATATTATTAAAATGATTGATGAAAACTTATCCGAGTCCGTCCGGCCATACTATCCGGCCGATTTTCTTCATCCTTTTTTTAAATGAAAGGTATTCATGCACAGATTTGTCATCATGTATTACAAATCACTTAAGTTACGCCTTTCTCAAATTATTTGATTTTTCAACTTTTTCCAACTTTTTCCAACTTTTTCCAACTTTGAAGTAATCACATCTTCGGTTCTAATCGCGTTACGAAGGTCGTTTTGGTCTAAGAACACTCAGTGAATCAAGCGCTATCATTTGAGCTCTTAACCATTCAAATCGGCTGATTCTGAGGAATGGTATGACTGGACATACGATATTACATCTCATTTTTTCAACAGTTTTTCTCATTGTAGCAATCATATCTTTGGTTCTAATTGAGTTACACTGTTCGTTTTGGTCTAAGAGCACTCAGTGGATCAAGCTCTATCGTTTGAGGTATTAAATATTTACATTGGTTGATTCTGAGGAATGTTATGAGCGACGAAGCGAATGTTAGAAATAATTATGAAAACTTAACCGAGTCCGTCCGGCCATTATCCGATCGATTTCCTTCATACCACTATTAATTGAAAGGTATTCATGCAAAGATTTGTTATCAAGTATTACAAATCACTTCACTTCCGCCTTCCTCAAATTATTTGGTATTTTCAACGTTTTCCATCTTTTTCCAACTTTGAAGCAATCATATCTTTGGTTCTGTTTGAGGTACGCAAGTCGTTTTATTCTAAGAACACTCAGTGACTGAAGCCCTTTCATTTGAGCTGTTAACTATTAAAATCGGCTGATTCTTCGGAATGTTATGAGTGAACATTCGATATTATATCTCATTTTTTTCAAAATTTTTCTCATTGTAGCAATCATATCTTTGGTTCTAATGACGGAAATTTCGTATTACACTAGCGTTTTGTATTACAATCAACAAAGTGCAGGGTCAAACACTTCATCGAGTTGGAATCTACTTGCCTGATCCTGTTTTAGGCCATGGAATGTTCTATGTTGCATATCCCGAGAAAAATAATTTACAACTAAGAGTCGACGCACAGCGAACATTGTCTCGAAGGAAGTATTGTAAAATAATGGTTATAAACTATTACTTAATGTCGTAATTTTTTAATTCCAATACTGAAAAATTATGCTGCGGAGCAGTACGGGCGCCCTAGTTTATTTATATATTTAAATGTTCTCGGCATTGACCCAAGATCGACTTTTAACCCTGTATAGGGCAGAAGACTCTTACAGGTATATTATTTGTATTTATATAGGCCTAAACTAATTTCAGAAATTTATTCCAATTTTAATGTGTATTTTTCACATTTTAATGCTCATATTTATTTTCATAATTGTTGTTTGTATTTATTGTCTTAAAATTAAGATGATAAAATTATTATAATTCAAATTTTTATACGCTTATTTATTAGCCTACTTTCGATTTTTGCAAAAAATGAAAGTAGACTCATGAGATCACTACAGGGCCAAAAATTGTGTGTGTGTATGTGTGTGTGTAGGTCTGTGTGTGTGTGTGTGTGAGAGTGAGTGTGTGTACTCTGAATGTCTGTCCCCCCCTATCAATTCGAACACGGTGAAACCGAATTGAACGAAATTTGGTACAGAGGTAGAACAAGCAAAGGGCACCTCAGTGTCATGTTTTATATCGCCGCCATCTTTACCAAATCTGAATGGCGGCCACTTAAACGTTCAAAACGTAAAATCAAATAGCGACTAACCAAATTATCCGATCTCTACCAAATTTGGTAATAACATACCTTCATATAGGACGCGTCTTGTGACCAAACTACAAGGTCATCCGCCGTACCATTTCAGGATGGCGGCCGTGCGAATGATGCAAACTTTATAATCCATATCATGGGACCCACCAGTTCCGATTATTGAGCCAAGAATCGATTTAACTGTTCTAAAGGAAGAGGCACGTTCGAAATTAAAAGTTTTTTTTGTAATACTATAGTGCAGAAGTGATTTTAAAAAGCTGAGCCGTCTCGGTAAGAAGACAAGATGGCAGCGGATATCTTGTGCCTGACTTATATTTCACTAATTTGAGTATTGCATGCAATATAGCGTACTGATACAAAATAAATACACTTAGTATGAAATGCTTTATACATAAATAATATACTCCACTGATGAAATCTTTAGGTCTAAATCATTATTTGCCAACAAGTTCTATGTAAGTCATTTTATATAGATCATTGTTCGTTGGCACAAATTGCTCCGTGGTAAAGCGTTAGTCTGTCATTCATATGCCTATGGTTCAAACCCCATCAGAGTTTGTTTTTTTTGCTTGAAATTTTACATATTTGTTGCTTTGTAATGACTCAGACATTTTAAAATTAAGCCGTATATTGTGCATATTACGGTGCAAAACATATATTTAATTAAAACATAATTCGCCAGCAGATTTGCTCGAGACAATAGCAGCCAAAAATGTAACTGCACGCCGGCCTACTTATTAACTTCCAGATTTTATTGAAAAGTTTCTTCTTATGGCCGCTAGAATGCACTCGCCCTGTTAGGATTATATTGTTCGATATTTCTCCACTAGATTTCACGACTGGTCTACATCGGACTCTATTGATAGTATACCATTGGCATTCTATGCGCATCGAATTTGAAGAATGACAGGATGATACTATGATACATTTTTACTTCTTATTTTAAAGGGTTTGTTACAGCCTATTGTGCGTTATTTGAAAATGTTATTTGAAGTAAAGAACAAAACGATTTCACACAGTAACTGAATTCTAGCCGCTGGTACTAGTTCAGGTTATTAATACTTTTATTTCAGGCAAATAGCATTCGAAAATATCCACATAGTTTGTATACACACGTCTCTGTAGGGACACGGAAAGATTTGTTAATTCAATTAGGGTTATGAAAACCATGCACAACCAGACGTGTAAAGACATGCCTCAACTCACAGTTGGATGTTGCCCACGGCAGGTCGATTATGTAATAATAACAATAATAATAATGTTATTTGTTTTACGTTCCTTTTAACTACTGCTGCTTTTAGATACGCCGGGGTGCCGGAATTTTGGCCCGAAGGGGATCTTTAACGTGCCAGTAAATCTACTGACACGGCTCCCTCGCATTTGTGCACCCTCAAATGCCAGCTGACTGCGCCAGGATACGAACCTGCAACCTAGGGTCCAGCAAGCGAGAACGTTACCGCAGAGCCACGCAGCCAGTCCGGTCGATTATTTCTCCAGATCCATAACATTCTTGAGATACTTCTTATCTATCTTTCTTCAATGATGGTAGTAGTTTTTTTTCTAGATTGTGGCGTTTGGTAGAGGTAAATAGTTTCTAAGGTTTTCAACCAAGAAATGATTCTATTATACTCTTTGATAATAACAACGAGTTATAACTATACTCATACATTTAGGAGAAAGTAGGCTATATGTTCTTTACTGAACATCTTGTTTTTATTGTGTGCATAAATCGAGAAATCATGTAGGTAGACTGATGGAATGATTATTTTGTTTTAATAGGCTTATTTATTTTTAATTTCACAAGCATATTTGTTTCTAATTTAAATTTTTATTATCATATTTTATTCTTTTTCTTTTCAATTCTATTTATTTTCCTTAAAAACAATTATCAAGCACTTTAGTCCTAAGAGATAAAAACATATTTGGTTTTCAGAAATAATAACTCTTCTAAAACAAAATTCGTTGACATAAAGCTAAATGATTCAACCATCTGTATATTTGATATCATTTGTCTATATAATAGGTGATTAATTTAGAGACCACTAACCTATAAAGGGGTAAATTATTACGTACAATTATTATTGTACCGACAACATGTCCGAAGTGTAGTCCTGATTTATTGCAACAATAACAATTTGGCAACACAGCTATGCTGTTCCAAGCTCCCACCAAATTCTTCACGTTCTTTCTTCCGATATACGGGGCATTGTTTGACTTTAGGCTTCAGGTTGTACTGCAATACCTTAAATATATTTCTTCATAATTAGTAGGGCTCGGATCGATATGCTCGATAAAATCTCCAGATATGCTCGAAAACCATGTGTTTTATGCTCGATAGATATGCTCGAAAAACCCATTATATGCTCGAAAATCCATTATAAACCCATTATACGCTCGATAGATATGCTCGAAACCCCTATTATTTGCGGTTAAATATGCAGAATATGCTCGGAAAACACCGTTAAAAACTATAGAAAGGAAAGTGAAACGAAAAAAACAATAACATAACTTTAAATTCGAGCTTTATTTTCTAATTGTATGTATGATACACTGCAATATACTCGCAATCAAGTTTTACAAGTATATATAAGAGAAGTGCTCTTATAAAAGGTACAGTTTAAAAGTTCATTTACAAAATGTTCAGAATTAGGCGAGTCAATGAAGTAGATCTGCATTGGTCTGTACAACAAGAAATTTTCTTATGTTTTCAGTTTTGAATGATTTTCTTAAATCAGTCAATAAAAGTTTCAATGACGAGAACGACCTCACAAAAGGTTAAAAGCCTGCGGTTCTATTATTCGCACCAGATAGGTTTTTAAATAATTATTTCTGCTTTCGAACCTTAAGGATTGTCAGGGTCCGAATTTGGGGGAGAATTCGAAGATAAACAAACTATTTAGACGAAAATCACAAGAATATGCATTTATAGGCTATGCTTCTATTCTGAAAACCGTGGTTTTATGCATTTATATGATCGATAAATTTCAATTCTGTTGGTCCCAGAGAGGTGAAAATACCACCGAAAGGCTTCTTTCAATGTGTACTATTCATGAAAAAAATATGCAAATATGCTCGAATCCGAGCCCTAATAATTAGTATCTAAGGATGTATCGTAATACCTGATTCAAGCAGGCTTAAGCTAGTCTAGGCTTTGTATTAAATGGTTATTGAGGACAAGGGCGAATATACGTTGGGGGGGGGGGTGCACTCAGTGGGTCAAAATCGAAATCTAGGAGGACAAAATTATTTATTTTCATAATTAAAAAATCAAAATGTATTAATTCTACAGTGTAAATCTGTCACCACTGTTCGAGCAGTCTGAATTGGAGAGTGAATGTAAGTGGCTGTGGTTTGGTTGTCTTTGTGGTTAGTGTGATGCTTTAAGATGGAACATGAAAATGAAGGTATGATCTTTGTAACGTGTTCCAGTTATTAATGGGTGTAATTGTTACGTAATTTTAGCTATATTTGCATTATATAATATTTAACTATTATTTTAAAAATTATATTTTCACTTAGATTTTTAGTATGTCGCGTCACTCTGCGTCACTTTCTACTTAATGTTAAAATGTAGATAAAGTCCAGCAGTTTACGCCTGTTATAAGATTTTTTGCATCTTTTTGCAACTTACTTAGTTATTTTACGTTTTAGAGGATGCCGCACAACTAGTTCTCACACGATTACAACTGTTTGAAGCACTGGGTTCGACGTTTATGTCAAAAGTGGAGCTTTGTGACTTTGTTAAAAGTGAATTAGGGGTAGAAATTGTTCTGAAGAGATAACTGAATGCTCTATCCAACTCCTAGTCATAGACAATTCCTTGCATGTGTAGACGTTACTTAAAAAGGTCTTAACTGATGTTTATTATGAAGAAAATAAACTATATACGTTGCTTTCACTCTAAATTCATGATTAAAACGTAAAAAATAATTTTGTCCCCCTAGATTTCGATTTTGACCCGCTGTGGGTTATTGAGGACAGGGGCGAATATACATTTTTTTCGGGGGGTGGGTGGCTCACTCTCCTGGAAAATTGTTAGTATTCTCAGGGGATGGTCACCTAGAAAATCAACCAATATCTTGAAGCATATAACTTTGTGATACGAGTTAATTGTAAAATTTTAAGTTTATGTAGCCTACAATTACTGGCAATACAAAAGTTGTAAAATACAACACAACACAGAAATACAATGTTATGCTTAATGCATTTCCTACAGAGTATGAATTGTAAATATCTAAATATTTGCCAATTTATCAAGCAGAAAGTAAACAGTTTTTTTCCTTTACAAATTGATAATGTAATTTCTCAAAAGTACCGTACTGTGGAATTCTCAGTTTTGCCTCACACGGCCGAGTGTACCCGTTCCAGCCCTCAGACCAGAATACCAGAATTGAAATTTCTTGCAGAGCCGGGAATCGAATTCGGATCTCTGGGGTGGCAGCCAAGAATGCTAGCCACTACACCACGCGGTAGTCTAATTTCAATCTTAATATTGTTTATAACTTTGCCACTAAGATAAGATTAGGCTACAATCAAATTTACGATATTATTTTGTTGTTGTTTGAGTCTTCAGTCTTTTGACTGGTTTGATGCAGCTCTCCATGCCTCCCTGTCCTGAGCTAATCGTTTCATCTCTACATAGCTACCACACCCTACATCCGAGGCAATCTGTTTAACATATTCTAACCTTGGTCTACCCCACCAGTTCTTGTCCTCCACCCTTCCTTCCATAACTAAGCTTGCTATTCCTGGGTGTCTTAGTACGTGTCCTACCAACCTATCTCTTCTCTTCATTAGCAGTCGCCAGAAACATCTCTCCTCTCCCACTCGTCTTAATACCTCTTCGTTTGTAACCCTATCTATCCATCTGATCTTCATCATTCCCTGTAACACCACATTTCAAATGCTTCAATTCTCCTCTTTTCTGCTGCACCAATAGTCCAAGTTTCACTGCCATAGAGCGCCACGCTCCAGACAAAGGTTTTCAAAAATGACTTCCTAATACCTAAATCTATATTCGATGTTAACAGATTCCTTTTTTGTAGAAATGCTTTCCTTGCCTGAGCCAACCCACTGTTTATATCCTCTTTGCTTCGTCCATCACTGGTTATTTTACTTCCTAAGTAAGAGAAGTCTCCTACTTCCTTCAGCTTTTCACTTGCCAAATTGATGTCCATAGAGGTTTCTGATTTATTTCGGCTGCATTCCTTATTTTATGCTTTTACCAAAGCAACAATTTCTTAATTTTTATTGGCCCCACAGCTTTCTCCTTAGATACGCCCCTGATTGAGGATTAGTTTCTCGCAGAGCGTTCCAGCGTCGCTTGGCGTAGCGAGAGCAAAGCAAGAGAACGAGACACACAACACAAAACAAGCCTGACCAACTCTTTGAGGACTTTGGGTTACGTTATTTGGATGGTAATGGCGGTTTGAGGAGAGAGTGTTTGCTACGCTTCACGGACACCGTACCGGGGCTGCGCGCCCGCTGCCAATTTGAATAATGAAATGCCTTGCGCTTCTGCTTTGTATGACCGCCTTGCCCTCATCTCTCTCAAGAACATTACACTCGGACCTCCTCTGACCTCTAGGCTTATCTCTTCTGACGGCCAGGGGAAAACATCTCTCTGTAACGGGAAAATATACGAGTTTGTGGAGAAGAGATCTTTAAATTCTGCATGCTCGGATTTCCTCCTATAGCTAGACTTGCGAATCACCCTGTATTGTATATATTTATCTAGGGGAGCCAATGAAAAAAATGAAAATCCACAGCCTGCTTCCAGTCTCCGACCGGGTCAGGAATGGAATGAATGAAGCCCCCCATCTAGCGGCGAGGATATGAAATGTGCCGGCTGCCGAGGCCTGACGCACTCCTCTGGGGCAATGATTAAATGAATGACAGATGAAACGAAATGATAGTGGAGAGTGTTGCTGGAATGAAATTTTGACGGAAAACCGGAGTACCCGGAGAAAAACCTGTCTGCCTCCGTTTTGTCCAGCACAGATCTCACATGGAGTGACCGGGATTTGAACCACGGATCCAGCGGTGAGAGGCCGGCGTGCTGCCGCCTAAGCCACGGAGGCTTCACCCTAGGGGAGCCAATAAAAACTTTTTTTTTAAGCGGCTTCGGTGGCGTAGTCGGTAGCAGGCTGAGCTTCTATGCCCAAGATAGCGGGTTCAAACCCGGCCGAAGCCGTCGGATTTTTTTAAGAGCTTTAAAATCCCTCAGTATGCCTTCCTTCGGAGGGAAAGTAAAGCCGGCGTCCCATGTCATAGATTTATGGCATGTTAAAGAACCTTACACTAATTGCACCTGTGTGAAGCTAAATTGGATAGGTTAAGAAAGTAAACAACGCTCTTAGGTTTCTACGTTCATTTCCAAGAGCCGACTGCGGTGGCGTCTAGTAGCTAAGTTCTGAACTTGGCCTAGTTGTCGTTGACGGTGGCGCTTGGCGGCAAAAGTAGGAACTATTTGAAAAATTCTAAGTTGCAGTACTTAAATTAAAAAACATATAACACACACTAATACAGTCATCACAATTAACACCGGTTATCAGACAGATTCTACACACACCCAAAGTACACGGGGCTACATGACCGCGTTGTCGCAGCTCCTAAACTTAAGAACCAACCAAAAACTTTTGAACCTCCATTAGCTGGTTCAAATAAAGAAAGCCTTTCAGTCGGTCAACACGAATTGTGTCCAGTTACATTGGGCTCGAAGCAAGTATTTACATACCCTAAAAGCTAACACACCATTTATGCGCAAATACCTACGCAATTGGATGACATGTTTCGACCGACACGCGTTCATCCTCAGATCCTGTTCACTTAGGCTTAACTTTGATATAGTTTTCTAAAGGGAGTTTCGATTGGATGACATATTTCGTTCGTCAAGTGAACATCGTCAGATCCTTTTAACATAAGGCTTTAAAAAAATTACGAGCCTTACAGTAGACGCATATGATGTATAACATCCGACATAGAAGTAACCTCACGTGAAATTGTTGATACACCAGTATTTTATACTATTATTGGCACAAATATCAATCTATTGTAAAAGGGAGTGTTTTACAGATATTGTAGTTTATAATACGGAACTCATTTTATTAGATGATTTGTAGCTTCCACCAGCACTAGCCTAAATAAATAAGATTCTGTTAAAATAAGTCATATTGATATGATAAATATCGTTTAAAATGATAATCTGGTAGCAAAAATATCTGCCCCGTCCGGAATTCGAACCCGAGATCTCTAGATTCACAGTCATGGGCGCTATTTCGACCTCACCAATATTAAGTACAAGATGGTGACTTATTTACACGTTCCAATAATACTGCATTACGGAATTAAGTTTCATTTATATTTCGCTTGTTTCGATAATGTTCTGCGTAAAATTGAGTTTAAAATGCCTTATGAATAGGCCCTCTTGTTAGTAAAGAGAATGTATTCAGCAATAGTTCATGAAGGCTTGCTCAATTCTCGTATAACCACAACGATTATATTATATTGATGACTGCATTACCGTTATGTGGGTTAATATTTGAATAGCCATTGTGCAGAAACATAATACCGGCAATGCCGACTACTTACAATGTTTGATATTAAGGCATTTTACCATTTAAATACTGATACGAAGACTTCGAACATGTACCATGTGCTTTGTTTCAATCACTTGACACCAGAGTTCGCATGAGCGTTTACCGTTCAGTATGTCATATACAATCCACATGGCCGAGAGTACGTCATGGTATCAATTTCCGACACCGCGCGCTCATTGTTTCTCTTACCAATGCCAGCTGGATCGTACCACTACCAGCTGGATCGATCGATCGAGTTGGCAGTGCGTCTTACACTTCCATTCGATCCACCACTGCCAGCTAGCACACTTCCGTTCGAGCACACTTCCGTTCGATCGAACGTAAGTGTGCCAGCTGTTGCCACCTCGATCGTTCCGATCGACTTCCGTCCCATTTTTCAAAATCACCCCCACTAAAATATCCAGCAACCGAGTGGAAACATGTTACACATCAAAAATTGGTAGATAAGCCTAAGTGTAACGGATCTGAAGATGATCGCTTGACGTTCGAAACATGTCATCCAATTAAGTAGGTATTTGAACATAGCTCGTAGGGTATGTAAATACTTGCTTCCCGCCTAATGCAATTGGGAACTATTCGTGTTGACCGACTGAAAATCGTTGTGTATTATAATTAGTTAACACTGAAAAATGGCTTCTATCACTACAATTAGGTGGTTCAGTGTTAGAATACAATAAAAGCATCGCTTTTCAGTTCGGCGACACAATAATGTGTTCAGTGAAATTGGGCGGGAATACCTAACCTAGCCTAAATTCCGGACATCAATTACATGGATTATCTATACGCTTCTTCACTTTGATATGGTTTTCTAAAGGGGTTTCAATTGGATGACATATTTCGTTCGTCAAGTAAACATCGTCAGATCCAGTTCACATAAGGCTTTGAAACAATTGTTCAACAATATGTACTGAATGTTTCAATGAACGTGCCAAACGGGTATCGGCAATCCGGGCTGCCACACTAGCACATCGATATAGGGAACGCGTGGTGTCTTTTATTTCTAACATAAGTGTCTCAAAGAATTGGTACTAATTCTCCTACAACGCTGAACGCCCTCGCTCCTTATTGGTTTCTGATGAGGTAACTGTGTTACTCCTACCTTTTCGTACTGCGAGGACATGATAAAACTGATTCATTCGACAATCCCAGATTTTTTCGTGCGTTGGTTAATACAGGGTGTATACAAAGTGTCTCCGCAGTGTCGTGAATACGCTAGCACACTCACTCATTCGCATTCAATAGGGATGTAGCCGGAGAAAGTTCGCGCCAGATAGTGCTCGTGTAGTACTGGGTATGCGCTATACGATCGTTTTATGTTTCTCCCAGTCAGCTGCGAGGAATGTATAAATTGTGACCGAGATTTTTAAGCTAAAGTAAATTATATCTTCTCTAATTTTACTCCAAGACTATATTAATTAATTCTATAGGTATATCTCCTAGGGGAGCGTGATGGCGCAGTGGTTTAGCTTCTCGCCTTTCACCCGGACGGCCGGGGTTCGAATCCCGGTGACAGCGGGGTGGAATTTTCACCTGGAAAATCACGTGGTGTCAGGAAGGGCATCCGGCCTTAAATCCCCGGCCAAAACCAAAATGAGCCTGGTTGGCTCCGGCGACCCCAATTAATTGGGAAAAGCCGAAGGGAAAGAAGAAGAAGAAGAAGGTATATCTCCTAATATATTATGGACGATTTTCAGCGTTTAAGCGTTAAACAGTTGCGAAATGAGCTACGGACCAGAGGCGCTAAAACTACCGGGAGGATGGAAGAATTAATACAGCGGTAATAACAAAATTCTAACACGCTTTATTATTCAAATAATGAATATGAGTCACCATGCTTTCTCCCAAAGATTACAATTACTTGAGTATTGTTGGCCTATATTGATAAATATATCTCCATAAGACTTAAATCATAAATAGAGAGTTAAATATTCACTTGCTCCCCTTGCTTATAGACTTCGATTCATGTCTTTTTTTAGGTTGATAGCTTACATGAAACTGTCATCTTTTAAGGTAAACATAATCAAAGAAAGTTGATACCGGTATTGTACCAGTATACCTAGAAAATCCTCGCAACGTTTGGTTCTTATGACATTTTGTCAATTTCTCAATAAGAATCGTTCCCATACCCCTGTGAAAGGACTTAGGGAGTACAATGTTTTTAAAGTTTGAGAATCCCTGCTTTAGGGCCACGAACTGTTTCCATTCATCTGACTATGTCTCAAGAATGTAGAAGTCAGTTGCTACCACATTCTCCGTCGGGCAGAGGGAAGTTGACGATTAATTCTGATTTCAAGAAACCAACCATAATATGTTTGTGACTGTTAATGTTGGGACATTTATTCTTGAAGTATTTGTCCGAGTATTGATGTCTTTGAAAATGGGAGTCAGAAATGTTTTCTTGTGCATGGCCTCTTCCTTATGTTTGTTGTGTTCGTAGTCCACGGAAAAAGCGATGGAACAGCGCCCTGTTTTAATCTTGCTCTCTCACCTTCAAATACAAACGCATACATTCAGTGGTTGTTATCGAAATGTCTAATAAGTTTATAGGTACAAAATATGAATTATTTCCCTTTGTAAATCACACTTATCCAACACAGCTTTCGTGAAGTCATCGGGTTGTAAATGATGGGAACACACTTTAATATATTCGGTCAGATTTTTCTCACCGAAAATTTTCCTTCCAATAGCATGTAACCATTTCTTCCTCATTTCTTTCTTTTATGGAAATTGGTGAAACGAAAACGGGCTTCCCTGAATTTTGCAAAGAGGAACACAGCAATAGCTCGGCACAGTCACGAAAATAACAATTTAAACAACTTAAATTCGTACATATTAGCGGCATGAGAACACAGGAGACAAATGAAGAGCGCCTTGCGCTTACCCAGTACAACTGCAGTGCGCTCTATCGGTGCTAGTTCTATACATCCCTATAGCAGTCATTCCGCTTACTTTGTTGTAGGAAATGAATTAACAACCACTTCGTAGCACTGTTCTCACATTGAATGATCAGGGTGAACAGTGCGCCGAGACAGTGAGCAGGCAGGCTCCAAGGTCAACGCGTGCGCTGTTGCCAACTTAACCAGACCCGCAAGTGTCTGACTTCGCTGCGGAGAGAGTTTCTATACGCAATGTATTACGGCCGTAGCGGCTTCGGTGGCGTAGTTGGTAGCATGCTGAGCTTGAATGGCCAAGGTCGCGGGTTCAAAACCGGCTGAAGTCGTTGGATTTTTTAAGAGCGTTAAAAATCCCTCAGTATGCCTTCCTTCCGAGGGGAAGAAAAGCCGGCGCGGCGGTACCATGTCATAGATTTATGGCATGTAAAAGAACCTTTCACTAATTACCCTTGTGTGAAGCTAAATTATACCTTTGATTTGACTAACGCTCTTAGGTTCCAATGTTCGTCACCAGGAGCCGACTAAGGCGGCATCTAGTAACCAAGTTCAGAACTAGTTGTCGTTGACGATGGCGTTTGGTACCAAAAATAGGAACTACTTGAAAATTGAATGTCTGCAGTCCTTACTTGAATTATGAACAGATAACACACACTAATACAGCCATCACAATTAACACCGGTTATCAGACAGATTCTACACACACCCAAACTACACGGGACTACACGACCGCGTTGTCGCAGCCCCTAAACTGAGGAACCAACTAATTATGGCCGAGCTAGACTCTATACTAAAACAAAATAAGATTTTTGGACATTAGATGCAATTCGAAGCTCTCCTTTGTTGTTTACAAAATGACATGCAGAGACATTGATAACCAGCCTAGGTAGAGAGTTTTGAATTCTAACCACGTGGAGATGGCAACGAGCCCTCTTAAATCTACCTCAATAAACAGTTCCCATCATTTTGATTAAAGCGTATTACATTTAAGGTAATTTATAAACGCTCAATGAAGTGGATTGTGTGTGTATTATGAAACGTACAAACTATTGATTACCAATAGGGCCTATCGCTTCAGCTGAGCGTGCAACTAAATACCGGGGTTGTACAAATCAATTAAAATATATACACAAAGGATTTTATTCTAACAAGCGTATACATTAAATCTTCCGTTTTAAAGTTTTAATACACACTCATATCCCCACTACAGCTTCAGCAATTGCACAGTGCCATTGTTGGAAAACATTATGTACGTGTATGGAAATGAATAGATCGGTACAAAGTAAATCGTATTCACTGAAGCTCATAACTGCCTCAATATTGTGTACTCAACATCACAAGCCAATGCAAAAGTTATCAAATTTTACGACCATGAAATGGAAACCAATCAGCAAAATCATAATATGTACCTGAAAAAAAAAACAGTACTCTCTCGTTTAGATCCTTCATAAAACATGAAATTGGTTCGTTTTAATACAGATTACGTCGGTACAAATTAATGAAATGCTACGTGCCTGTCTGTGACTATGTCTCCCGAGTGAACACAGGGCATACGTTGTCTATCAGATGCTGAGTTTAATCTATAGTTTGTCAGAATTTTTCTGTTGGTTCAGTTAGAGGATTTGGGATATCTTGGGTCATTTATTTATTTATTTATTATTCCCAACGGCAAAGCCAATATATAGGCCTACATGAAAAATACAACAAGAATGATAACATTAAATAATGAATACATAAAGCTAAGAAAAATAAACTAATTAACAACTGAATTAACAATAATAACAAGAATAAAAAACTATTATAGTTAACGAAAAACAAGAGCAAAGTTAAAATAACAACAAATAAGGGTAGCAATAATAACAGTAAATGAAAAACAGAGAAAGCTAATAAATAATAATTGAATTTAACAATAAAATAGTGGTAGTAATGGAAGCAAAGGTAAAGTCGGCGAAAAGTGACAAGATGAGCCCATGTTTTATCTATGACAAATCTTTTGGCTGACAAAAATAAAAGATAAAACAATTAATTAGGTAACAAAAAATAAGAGCAAACTTAAAATTACGACAAAAATTTAACAACAAATAAGGGAACGATAATAACAGTAAATGAAAAACAGAGAAAGCTAATAAAAAGAATTGAATTTAACAATAAATTAGTTTTAGAATTGGAAGCAAAGGTTAAAGTCGGCGAAAAGTGACAAGATGAGCCAATACTTTATCTTTGAAAACTCTTTGGCTGTCAAAATAGAAGTCAACCTCAGCCGGTAAAGCATTACCCAGACGGTAAAATCCTGCAACTGGACCATGTTTCAGATAGCTTGTTCTAAGGTAGCAATGAGCAAAGAGGTTAGAAGATCTGGAGACCCCAGGGATCCTAAAATTCAGTCTAGATAGAAGGACAGGACAATCAATTAAGGCATTGTATTTGTGTGTGTGTGTGATTAAAGTATGGCAAGTTAGATCTGGCCTGTCATGGCGGAGTCTCGTCTAGGAGGGGAAGTAGTGGGATCACTAGGCGCAAATGCGATTTCCCCTCTTTGGTGCAACAACTGTTTGGGGCTGCTCGCTGCTCGTCGTGCTTATATTATGCAAGCCTAAAGTATCGAATAGGAGAATTCTCAGTGACATAGCATTGGTATTGGTGGTAATGAACTGAGGGCGCGCCCACTTCACACACTCCTGACAGCAAGCTTGTTGCCGTGCTTGTCAAAGAACAGAGCTGCTCAGTCGTGCTTCGCTTGCCTTGACAGCATCTGTACCGTGCCAAGGTGTTGGGAATAATGACTACTTGGCAACATCTAACCAGCGCGTGATGAAGTATGTGCTCACTGGTTGACGAAGAATCCAGGCAGGGAGATGACGTAATGCAACTGGACGCACATGCGCATCGGAAGGTTCAGATCTAACTTGTTCCCCAAAACCTGTGTCATTGTTATGCTTGTAGACTAGTAACAGGAGTAATTATAATTGAATCAACCGGAGCTGAAAAGTATTAAGTCAGTTGTCACTACTTTTCAGGAGAAAGATAAAACGTCATTGTCAGAACAGAACTTAACAAACACACTGTATTAGTCATCTATGTTGTGAAGCAATTATTCAGGTTATATTTGTGTTAGCGGAATATCAATTTTAATTTAATAAACATTTTTTTTTCTAAACAAGTTTGGAAACGTGACTTAATGCCTTTCAGCTCCCTGGTCAGTTTAATGTGGCATACAGCCATCCAGAATGAATATTTCACATTATATTTTATTTCAAAATGGCTTTGTAACATAAAAACCACCTAAACCCTTTACAAAAGTAATTTACAATAGCACTGTAACACGCGAGAATCTTGCAGTGCGGCCAACATTAAGTACGGAATACGGCGCTGAAAGGCAGCAGTTCATTGACTTAATGCTTTTCTCCTCTGATCGCACTGCATGTAGCAGTGGTTTCTGGCTTAAACAGAAGGCTGACTTATTTCTTTTCCTATGCCGTTCCAAGAACCCTAGGGTCAATACTTCAGAATATTAATTGTTTAAGACGGGGCCAACCACACAGCGCTCCCCGAGTGCGTTGGTGGAAGTTAGTGTAGTTTCGGTGGTGGTGGGAGGAGCTTGGCTGGTTGAGCACGCGGTCTGCCCACCGCACCGAAGTGAGCAATGTTTGGCTCAACGTACATTTGTGAGCGTTTCTTTTCGGTTCTTAAGCTTACCAAAAGTAAACATCGTGCAACGATGAGCGACAGAAACTTGCGCAATTGTTTACGAATAGCTGTGTCCAGAAATAGGCCTATTGTACCCAATTTAGAGAAGATTGTTTCCTCAAAAACTAAAAGCTCGTAAAAACGACAGCGCAAAGGTATCTCAAGGTCTGTACTATCTGTTCAAATTAGTAAAGTGTTGTTGAAATTCCTCTCTAAAATGTCCACATTTCAGTTTGAAATAAATCACAATATTCTTTACTTAACATTTGCATTCGTTTCCTGCAGATTCCATACATCGGAGTGCCATTCGATTTGTATATGCGGTATATTTTTGTTATGGCAAAACAGCCCTATCAATATGATGTCAACAAACCCACAAAAGCCGTCGACCGCACGACTGTACGTACGTATCTACTCAGCGCGGTCCGAACATCGTCCGTCTCCTCGCTCTCATAGTGCAGTGGTGGTAGGGGAAGGAGCGCTAGTCTGACTGCCCAGTGCGCAATGGCTGGATGACCCTGGTTTAAGAAATAACCATTTTTAGCCTATTTTCATTTATGACAAAAAAAAGGCTTATGAGATCACCTTTTGTCCGTGTGTCTGTGTGTGCGTGTGTGTGTGATTCGTGTTTGTGTCCCCGCCCCCCCCCCCCTAATCAAATCTAAACGGCTGGAGCGATTTCAATGAAACTCGGTAAGTTCATAGCACTATTCCGGGTGACCCTGACCGTGCCCTTCAAATTTGGTTACGTCTCACCAATCCAACATGGCGGCTGTGCGAAATATTTAACCAGCATTCAATATCTCCAAAACTATTACCGATATCACCCTGGAATTGTGTATGGTGATAAAGGTAACTACTAGAAGTTCACTTATGTGACCTTTGGAAACCTGGTAACTACAAAACCAACATGGCGGCCAAGCGAAGTTGAGACTTTTAAAATAGACGTTTCTCTCGATTTAACTAACCTAACGCAATGAAACTTGGTACAGCAAATGTTTATACACATTGTAATGCACTGGTATCTAATTTAGTTCAATTGTTTGCATAACCTCAAGATGGCGGCTGTGCGAATTTTAAAATTGTTTTTATTTCTTGAGTCGTAATCATGCGATCGAAGTGAAAGTTTGAATAATGAACCTAAGCAATCATTTTCCTTTAATGGTACATGAATCTATGGCCTATACATATAACAATCCAACATGGCGAGCATCCGAATTATTCAGACCGTTCTCAATATCTACGAATCTACTAAAGCAATCGAACTGAACTTTTTAAATGTTCATAGGGGCTATGAACATAAGTTCACCTATAGGACTTTCAATAACCTGGTAATCACAAATCCAACATGGTGGCGACGCGAAATATAAATATTCGCATGGTCATTTCTCGCAATTTAACCATCCAAATGCAGTGAAACTTGGTACAGTCAATCCTTATACAAATGTTAATCCATTGGCATATAATTTATCTCAATTGTTTCCATAACCACAAGATGGCAGCTGTCGGAAATTTTAAAATCTCGTTTTTACTTCTTGTGTTCTAATCATGCGATTGATGTTTGCTAACAACTTCACTTCCTTTTTGGTTGGTTGGTTGCTTCCTCAGTTTAGGGGCTACGACAACGCGGTCATTTAGCCCCGTGTACTTTGTGTGTGAGTAGAATCTGTCTGATAACCGGTGTTAATTGTGATGGCTGTATAGTGTGTGTATCTGTTTTTTTAAATTCAAGTATGGACTTCAACTTTGAATTTTTCAAATAGTTCCTACTTTTACCGCCAAACGCCACCGTCAACGACTACTAGTTCAGAACTTAGCTACCAGACGCCACCGCAGTCGGCTCTTGGCAACGAACGTAGGAACCTAAGAGCGTTGTTTACATTCTTAACCTATACAATTTAGCTTCACACAGGTGTAATTAGTGGAAGGTTCTTTAACATGCAGTGAAGAGGAGCAGACCATGGACCATGTCATCCTGTGCTGCCCTATTCTTACCTACTCTGGAAGCCCCAGCGACCTGTTTCATCTTTCAGAAAGACCTGTTGTGTGGTTGAAGAACTTGGACCTGGACTTATGAATTCCTTGTTGTACTCACCATACGATTAAATAAAGTACTACTTTGTGCATTCGTAGAGTGAATCATCCCTATACATGAATAATAGTCTATTTATATTTCTTTTCCGGTACCGTACGTATTAACTAGTAACTCAAAAAATTCAGAGTAGGATTAAAGATTCAAGGATAAATAATTCCAACTCTGAGATTTACTGATGACATCGTCATCTTAGCCGAGAAACCAGAGGATTTGAATGAGTTTGTAAATGTTATGGATTCTGTCTTGAGAAAAGAAAACATGATGCAAATTAATAAATATAACACAAAAATATTGGATTGCAGCCGAAAGAAATCAGAAAACCCTTTGAACGTCGAATTGACAGGTGAAAAGCTAATGGAACCAATGATGGACGAAGTAAAGAGGATATAAAATGTAGGTTAGCACAGGCAAGGAAAGCATTTCTACAGAAGGGGAATCTGTTGACATTGAATATACAGTAGATTTAGGTATTAGGAAGTCATTTTCGAAAGCCTTTGTCTGGAGCGTGGTTCTCTATGGAAATTCAACTTAGACTGTTGGACCAGCAGAAAAGAGGAGAATTGAAGCGTTTGAAATGTGGTGCTACAGGAGAATGATATAGATCAGATGGGTAGATAGGAATACAAATGAAGAGGTATTAAGACGATTGGGAGAGGAGAGAGGTTTCTTGTGACTGCTAATGAAGAGAAGAGATAGGTTGGTAGGACACATGCTAAGACACCCAGGAATAGCAAAGTTAGTTATGGAAGGAAGGGTTGAGGTCGGGTAGACCAAGGTTAAAGGGATTGCGTCGGATTTAGGGTGTGGTAGAGATGAAACGATTAGCTCAGGACAGGGAAGCATGGAGTGCTGCATCAAACCAGTCAAAAGACTGAAGACTCAAACACAACCGCCTTCGCAGTATTTTCCTTCAATGATTATGGAAAATCTTTAGGAAAAACCACGCTCAATATGATCGCTCTCAACTGCGGGATTTGAATCTCATGTAGCGTGACTTAAAACAGAGCTACCGCAAACACACCTTTTTCTCTTCTAGGCACTGGTTGGAAAGAGCTCGGGCCGGAAATTTGAAGGTTCTTGGTGCAAGTCCAGGTCACACCAAATGTTTTAAATCTATGTTTAACGTATCTATGGTTTGTACTTCCTGTAGTCAACACGACCTAATATCTGAAAAACCTGACTGGTTACTTAAACAATCGTCAAAATACTATTTTTGAAGTAGTTTTGTTCAGTGAAACCGAAATCCAATGAGAATATTCGTCACTACATTTACGAAAAAACAAAGCAAAGCCAACCCCGTACAGGCCATGGAGGCCCTGGGAGTAGTGGAAGGTAGAGGCTTCCACTTTTTGTGACAACAGCACTAGATGGGATGAAGTTGTCAGCTCCACGCCCGGCCGTCTTTGCTCCTGGGAATTACCCTGGTACTAATTTCTGGTGTAGGCTGAGTAAACCCCAGGGCTATTTGCGTTTCCGAAAGTAGTAGTTTTGTTTCTAAAATCCACTACCAGGGTGGGGATCGAACCCACTCCCTTCCAATTTGAAGCTCAGCGCCTCTACCGAATGTACCACGCAGCCCCCGTCACTATACAGGGTGTCCCACTTAACTCTGCGACCTCAAATATTATCGAAATGAAACAAGATGTGAAAAATCTACTTGCGCAGGATTATAGCCACGTCAGGGGGTCACACAATGGGAGGATATGCACAATCCAGGAAATTATAACAATATCACATTCAACGCAAAGTTACCTTTTTTTAAATGGAACATACATATTTTTTCTAGCAACATCAAAAGTAAACATACAATTATTGATAACAGAATTGGTTTCTCTTCTCTAAACCTCGTAACTTCTGAAATAACTAACGTTGTAGAGGATGGTAAAGGAGACACTGTTCGTGACGTTCAACAAAAGTGTAGTGCACGCCGTTGGCCTACACACAGCGGAATTGTCTGCATCGCTGTACTAAAAGCATTCAGGAAACAAGGCAGTGAACTCGTGGCTCCTGGTCTGGTCGTCTGTACTTCTGTCAGTGTGAAACAGGTAAATACACATTTTACTGTACCTACGAATCTTATGTTTATGTTCGCAGATACTTTGATATTTGGAACCCTATTTTATTTCTACCTCTTTGTTCTCTTGTTTCGTCTAGTAGGCCTACATACCTTTATGCCGTCCTTCAGTAATGAAGAAAAGCTAGACATTATTTTAATTTACGGCGAATGTCACAGAAATGCAACAACAGCTGTGACATTGTATGCTGAACGCTACCCAGATCGAAGGTGTCCATTGCCAATGTGCAGAAGTCTCCCAGAAATAGGAAGTTTGGCTCCCATAAAACGTCAACGTACAAACAGAGTATCTAACAACGGTAACGAAATCGCTGTTCTGGCTGCTGTAGCTCACAATCCGCACGTGAGTGTACGACAAATTGCACGCGGTTCTGGAATAAGCCGCTCTAGTGTTAGCAGAATTTTGCACAGGCATAAATTTCATCCGTATCGTCTGTCCCTGCACCAGGAACTGTACGGGACTGACTTTGAAGCCCGCATTGCATTCTGTCGTATTGCATTGCAACAGTCGCACGATAATAACGCATTCCTAAAGGATGTTATGTTTACGGATGGAGTTTCGTTCACAAATCATGGCAATGTGAATTTGAGGAACATGTACTACTGGTCCGTGGAAAACCCCCACTGGCTTCGCGAGGTAGCTAACCAACGACAGTGGAGTATCAATGTTTGGTGCGATATCATTGCCAACCGTATTGTAGGTCCCTCTCTTTATCAAGGAACACTAAACGGACAGCGATATGCATCCTTTCTTCAAGACACGTTACCCCTTCTCATGGAGGACGTGGGATTGGGAACTCGTGTATTAATGTGGTTCCAGCATGATGGGTGCCCCGCACATTTCGCACGTGTAGCCAGAAATGTACTGGATGCAAAGTTTCCAAATCGGTGGATAGGACGTGGTGGTCGTGTGAGATGGCCAGCACGGTCCCCCAACTTGACGCCATTAGACTACTTTCTCTGGGGCGCATTGACAGATAGTCTATCAGGAAGTCCAAACTACAATAGCGAATATGCAACAGCGTATTACTGCGGCGTGTGCGGAAATATCTGTGGAAACACTGGGATCAGTACAACTCTCTGTTGTTCACCGTCTACAGAAGTGCAAACGGTGGTCACATTGAACATCCGCTGAAGTGACACAGTTTCATCAGTTAAGATATTACTGCTTACTTGTGAATGCCTCTTCCGTGCTGGATGTAATTTAAAAACATGACGTTTCTTTAAGCTATAGGCCACAAGTTTGTTTAGGAAATCGGTAATTGTACATTTTGAACTATGTGTACCGTTCTACACATTTGTTAAACTTGACAAACAGTGTCTCCCTTGCCATCCTCTACAACGTCAGTTATTTCAGAAGTTACGGGGTTTAGAGATGTGAAACCAATTCTGTTATCATTAATTGTATGTTTACTCTTGATTTTGCTAGAAAAAACATGTATGCTCCATTTAAAAAAGGTAACTTTGCGTTGAATGTGATATTGTTATAATTTCCTGGATTGTGCATATCATCCCATTATGTGACCCCCTGACGTGGCTACATTCCTGCGCAAGTAGATTTTTCAAATCTTGTTTCATTTCGATAATATTTGAGGTCGCAAAATTAGGTGGGACACCCTGTATATACGGCTTCTAAAAACTATTACTGCAAGCAAAATAGAATAATTCGTTTCAATAAACCGTTTGCGGAATTGTAGTCTCCATGGATTTCCCCTCTCTATTTTAATATGGTCAGTATCTATATTTACTCCGAGTATGTGCACGGAAACTTCTCAACCATCGCTATTTTACTTTCGGCTTATTATAAATAGATTTTGTGGATAGACTCTGATACGTTAGAGTGTTCGAAGGAAAGGTTCAAAAGCAGCCTATGGGTGAGACTCAATATTTACTGTGCATTTTAATCAAGTCGCCATGCGGTGGTGCCTGAGCACACATGATTAACGCATGCTATCCAAAGAAGCGTAGCCTAGGTTTGGATTAGAATCCCAGAGGTACAAGATATTTTATTTCATCCGAACCCGCAGCTAAGGGGTTTGTATTCTAGGCTTTGGATCGAAGATCCCGTGTTCTATTCCGGACTGCACCATGCAATATTAACCTTACAAGGGTTATTCTCTTAGCTTGGAGAACACGAGTTTGTGATGTCTCCATCTATGCACAGTTGCCTACAGACAGCAAGTCGAAATATCTGCACCAGTTCTTCCCAGAGGCTACAAACAGTCATCATGACGTATTATTTCAATTGTTTGCTTGATTTCACAATTTTGAAAGAAATAAAAATGTAGACCAGTGTGAACCACTCGGGCGATGTGTGTGCATATATGAGCACAATGATGAAGATGCTAGTATTTATTGCATTGACACTAGTACATTAGGCAACGAGCCTAAAATGGCAATAATTAAGACACAAGTATGTTTATAAAACGAGCGTAAGCGAGTTTTATAATTTCCATGCGAGTGTCTTAATTACCATTATAGGCGAGTTGCACACGACTGTTTATGTTCGACGATAATTATAACATTATTACATGTTATAACATAGATATTCATAAAATATCTGTTGAGAGTCAGCCACTTGAATTTTGTGATCGGAGTGCAAGCCCAGGGCATGATATCTCTGTTTTTCAAGATCTCTGACGCCCGACGCATGCGCTCTGTATGCTTGCAATGCCATATGCAGGCCATATGTTTACAGTCTGCCGTCCTGCTCTATAGCATTCACTAATATTGTCACCGAAGTCGTTTGAAAGCAATGCGCTGTGTACAAATTGGTGTTGGGGATATTAAGGTATAGTGCTATTTCTTGTCTAATATTCGCTAGTTTATTTACATTCCATGTCGGTAATTAATATAGAAAGAAAGCTGAGTTTATGTCTGACATGTTGGATTTTGAGCGCATGCGCGAAGGTATCCTTACCTAATTGGTCAATGAACGAGCTCTGATTGGCTGGAGAAACTGTATCGTAATGAAAAACAGTGTTATAATGACCATCATTATGATACAGTTTTCTGAGATATAATATTTACATTTCGACATCGTCGAACATAATAGTACATTATGCAACTCGCCTATAATGGCGATAATTAAGACAAGAGTATTTTTTATAAAACGAGCGTATGCGAGTGTTTATAATTTCCATGCGAGTGTCTTAATTACCATTATAGGCGAGTTGCATGCGACTGTTTATGTTCGACGATAATTATAATTTTATTATATGTTTTAACAAAATTGTCTGGCTGCGTGGCTCAGGGGTAACGTTCTCGCTTGCTGAGCCCAAGGTTGCAGGTTCGAAACCTGGCGCAGTCAGCTGGTATTTGAGGGTGCGCAAATGCGATGGAGCCGTGCCAGTGCATATACTGGCACGTTAAAGATCCCCTTCGGGGCAAAATTCCGGCATCCCGGCGTCTCTAAAAGCCAGGGTAGTTAAAAGGGACGTAAAACCAATAACATTATTATTATGTTTTAACATAAATATTCATAAAATTTCTGTTGAGAGTCAGTTCAGGATTCACTTATTACCAACTGCTGCCGAGAAAATATAATATTAAAAAGTGAAGGTCCACATATGAGTATCCTGGGTTTGATGAGGTTAAGCTGTTACTTTCAGTCTTCGATCATACATCCTAAAGATGGCTGATGACGTCACAATGTAGACAGCAACATCTCGATCAGCTAACTGTGGTGAGCTGCGGAAGTTTGGAACACTGAAATACTTTGCGCCAGGGAATGTTCTCCGCAGTGCCTACTTGCTGCTGCCAGAGGTAGCATCAGCAGTTTAGTAGGCAGCAAGGTGTCCTTGACGGGCTAGCTATCCAGTGAAGGTCACACCGGTGGCCTAGTTTGTCAAAATCGTCAGTGTGTATTACAGTAAGCGAGCGTTCATTTAGATTATTGAAAGAGTGCAACACTATACAGGCGGTAATGCTTACTACTGAAGAGAGAGTGTTTTTGGTGGAATAGGGTTTTCTCGAAAGCGATCGGGTTACAGAAATGTTAAACTAAAATTCCAGGCGCGGTTTCCTAATTCAAAGTGTCCAAACCGGGATACTGTTCGTCTTGAAGTCTGTTTTCGAACCGTGGCCTACGTTATACTCTTCAATTCGTTCATCACAATAGTCGTCCGTAAAATTTAAATTACCGGAACAATTCCTTTTATTGTTGATATGTATGTCTCTATCGACACGTGCTCTTTTGCGCGTATTTCTATTTATTTGTGCTTGTTTATGTTCGGGGTAGTACTAAAAAACCGTCGGAAATGTGTTCGGTAAGAGCGTTCTCTTAGTAGTACTTATACTAAAATCAGAATCCTTGAAATGATTGCTACACATTGTAGAAGACTGTTTTGGTGTCCACAAAGACCCTGGCTTTACCCCCTCACGTGAAACAGCTAGAACCCATTGTTTCAGTATGTCATTGTTCAATGGAAATGTATGAAACGAAAGTCCATTGCCTTTAACTTGACGAGATTTACAATAAGACACTCTACAGTACACCATTTTTGACGAACACAATAACACTAATATTAAATATAATAAATAAATATCGTATGGCCTCGGTGCCGGGTGCAAGCTTTCTTATTTGACATCCAAAGGGTAGCTTTCATGTCGGATTTCGTTGTTCCTTGAAGCACTATGGAAGTCAAGGAGGTTTGATATCCAAGCTCCTTGAACACTATAGCGCTTTCTAAAAGAGAAATGAGGAACTTTGTGTTGGCGGAAACCCCCGAGATTATTTTTGCCATTATGAACACGGCCTACTGAATTCAAATGGGTTCTTTGACATGCCAACAGCGTATGACATGGTGTCGCAATTTTTCCGCCTTTCAAAAATCACTTACCACGGCCAGAAGCGAACCTGCAAACTTGGGGTTATTAGACCGACAGGTTGAACACTCACCCACCGTGGCAAGCTAATATTTACACATAAGTTACTCTATTAAAATCATTCAGTGGTTTATATCTAAAGTATTTATCACACATGGCCTACATGCCACATTTACGCTAGTACACTGGATTAAAACTTGCTTTTCACTACGTCTTGTTCATAAAGACCACTTAGCACCCATCTCAATATCAGTCAAACAGCAGTCTACTGCTCTTAACGAAAGCACAACTATAATACGACACGCTTCGCCAGTCAATTTTAAACTCACGTTAGCTTTCTCACTCATTAGGACACCTTATTTACCGCCAAATACAGACGCACTAACCAGTAGTACTCTCGGTCGGTCATGTATCACCTGATGGCGATATAAAAATGCTAGGAGTCTGGTGTCCTATTGGGATCCTTTCTCTCCGATATAAAATGGTATTAATTTTTGCTTTTTGAATAATTTAATTATTTTCATTGGTGAATAATTAATGTCTCCCTCAATGTATTAAGGAATAATGCATTTGAGGGAGAAATTCGTCCTTTGGCTTTGATCTGTTGTGAGATGATTAATTGTTTACTTTAGTTGACTGTTCGAAGGATCTTTGAGAGTACTAATACTGTGCATCTGCCTGATGAGCTGCGAGTACGAATATTGGGCTTGGCTATTGACTATCCGACTCGCAGCGGCAATAGGTGTGATTATAAGCAGTTCGCTTGGTCATGGCCAGTCAGCAGTTGCTTCAGCGGGGTTAATAATAATAATAATAATAATTGGTTTGACATTTTTAAATTGAAGTTACTTAGTTGTTGAAAGAGAGATAGACCTCTAGTTAGGCTTGGTTTTGTAGAAAGAATAATAATATACCTTTAGTAGGTTTTGGGTTTTGAAAAATAATAATAATAATAAGCCTCAGTTGTGTAGATTTGGTGTTAAGTGTTTAATTGGGTGTAATGCGTTTGTGGATGGAGTAATTAATGTTTAATAAGAGTCTCGCAGGCGGGGTATTTGAATTTAAAGGTGCTAGGCTCTGATTAGCTGGAGATGTGCTGTGATTGGCTGTTGGTTTAGTTCTGTTTGAATGTATTTGAAGGTGGAAATAATGTTGTTTAATGATTGTCTAATGTTGAAAGAGTAAGATTATACTGTATTGTGATGGTTTTTACAAGGACAACACTTCCAGCAGGGGCGTAAAACTTGCCTCCAATCACGTTTAGGTGCAACACAACATTTTTAAGTACGGTACCGTTAAAAAATCAAAAGTAAAGTAACCCGAAACTATTCTATAAATAATTTAATACTACGTTAGGAGTAAAATCGGAAAAGTCATCTTGTCTAGCTTAGACGACATTTCTTTATTCTTCCAAACAAACAGTATGGTTTATTTTTACGGTTACGTCTCAAAACTCACGAGTCTCAAAACTCACGAGCTAAAAATAGTAACAAATAGTCTCAAAACTCACGACAATAAACTAGTAGCTGAATGAACATTATAATAATAGTCTCAAAACTCACGACTCCGGAGAGCACACTGCCCTTTAACCCATGTTTGTTCACCCAGTTTTAGAATGGGATTTCGTTTGTAATGTACAGACGTCACAGTGATGCAGGTTATCAGACAAATTCTATGCCCACCCAAGTACACGACCATGATGTCGCAAAACCCCTAAAAGAATCAACAACAACATCTTGAAGAGAGAGGTGCCAATTACAAGAGGGCAAGCAGTTCTGCTGGCTCTAACAATGGACCTTTTCGCAATGAACTTGCTTGGCCATGGCTATCTATAACCCTATAGGGGGCTATGACTTGGTTCGTGAGTTTTGAGACTGACCCAGGTACAGAAACCGGTTAGAACATACTTTTACTAACCCTCATCTTGAAATTCGTGAATGTTGAGACTCGTGAGTTTAAAGACTCGTGAGTTTTGAGACGACACGATTTTTACACCATTTCCTGCCAAGGCGCCAACTGAACTGGGAGTCGAGGCGCTTTGCCCCTTACCACGACGATCCGAAAAGATGCATTTTCGAACTATTATTTATGAGCCTCGGTTTAAAACTGAGGTAGGATGCAGTGGCACACAAAATCCTGCCGGGAAGCAACAGCGCGCGTGCCTCTGGTTTTCGAAACAGACAAGGTAAAATAACACGACTCTTCCCTCGCACACCTGCCCAAATTCTAGCATCAATTACAAATATACACATTAATACTGCCATCACAATAACACAGGTTATTACATAGTTATTCTCACACCAAACTACATGGAGCTACATGACCACGATGTCTCAACGCGGGAAGCCCAAAGCTCCTACTTACTGTTATGTTATTGATTCACTTTGTATTTAACAATATCAACAGGACTGTCATTATCTCCCAGCCTGGGTGAGGGCGATCCCATATGTAGCCGGTGTAGCGATCAGTAATGCTCTTTGCCTGTTCTGATGTGTGTACACTATATGAATTTGTTACATCAAAGCCTTCTGTTGTGCTGGTTTCATTTTGATGACCATGTTATGTGTAGGGGGCGGTGGTTTATCAAAGTGCAACACACTCACAGCTGACTCAAGGAGCTCACGTTTCTCACCATTATATGTATGCTGGGATTATTTCCAGCTCAAGCTACATTGCATGTATGTACCGTATATGTTTCAGCATAGCTCACAGACTCTCTCTTGCATCGGCATAAAATCGGAAAAAGCAAAAATCGTACGACACGCAGTGCCAATGATTTTCTCTGTCCGTCAAAAATCTGAATTCGCGTCAGGAGCTCCACTTGTTTTGACCAGAGTAAGCAAGCCATATAGCAAGTTGTAGTTGTTAGCCTAATTTCGATTATTGTAAAATATGAAAGTAGACTTATGAGATCTACACAGGGCCAAAAATTGTGTGTCTGTCTGTGTGTGTGTGACTGTGTGTGTGTGTTAGTGTGTGTACTCTGAAATCTGTCCTCCCCAATCAATTCAAACACGGTGAAAGCGAATTGAACGAAATTTGGTACAGAGGTTGAACTAGCAAAGGGCACCACAGTGTCACGTTTATATAGCCGCCATCTTCACGGAAACGTAATGGCGGCCACCCAAATGTTCAAAGCTTAAATCAAATTACGGCTAACCTAGTCATCCGATCTCTACCAAATTTTGCAACATTATACCTTTATGTATGAAGAATCTTTTGACCAAACTACAAGGTCATCGGCCCAATACCTTGCGGATGGCGGCTATGTATGTGTGCAAATGGATTCCCCCTATCTCCTCAGTCACGGTGAAACCGAATTGAAAAATATTTGGTACAGAGGTAGCACTACCAAAGGGCACCTCACTGTCATGTTTTATATTGCGCCATCTTGACGAAAACGTAATGGCGGCCACCCAAATGTTAAAAGCTTGAATCAAATTACGACCAACCCAATAATTGGATCTCTACCAAATTTTGTAACAACATACCTTTGTATGGGATGCATATTTTGACTAATATACATGATCATCCGCCCAATAGTTTGCATATGGCGGCCAAGTTTGTGTGCAAATCGATTCCCCCTATTAATTCAAACACGGTGAGACCGAATTGTACAAAATTTGGTACAGAGGTAGCACTGTCAAAGAGAGTAGTGGAGTACTAGGAGTTCTGCCCCACTTCAAAACCCCCCTTGCTCTACTACTAAGCCTCAGCCATGTTAAATATCTCTTGAACGCATGGTCCGATTTTGACAAATGAGGTATTGTTGGACTCGGGCTGACGTCCTCTTTGCTATGGACCACTCATTATATTTTTCAAAATTTTTTTGAAAATTTTTGTTTTCGAAAATAGGCGATAGTTTGAAAACCAAACAGGATAGAACGTTGTGCCATGGCTCAAACGAACAGTCTTTATGACCTTTATTTTTTGTAATAAAAAATTTTTATTTTTTATATTTTTTGAAAACACTCGAATTTTGAAAATCCTATATTTTGGAAACTAGGAACTCTACAAAAAAAATTGTTTAACGTAAATCAATGGTCCCTACCCCCTCTACCCCCAAAATAAATTTAAAGTCTCTAGAATGAAAACCTGCAGTAGTGTGGTAAGGACAGAGCTGCTTATAAAAGCAAGTGGTGAGCCCCTGCGACCTTGGAATGGAAGGAGCCATGCTAGGAGGGCGTGCTTGGATTCGTTTTTTTCGTCTCGTTGTGCTCTTTACGGGAATGTCGGTGTCGAAAAGGTGAAAATCTGGAAACACAGTCTTTTTGGGGTAAAAACGTGATTTTAGACTTTTTGCTATATCTCGCGAACCAATCATGCTAGAGGCATGTTCGACAGGTCCAAGGACTCGGGGTGACGTCCTCTCTGCTATGGACCACTCGTTATAATTTTTAATAAAATTGGAAACTCGATTTTGGGGTAAACACGTGTTTTTGTGATTTTGCCGATATCTCGTGAACCAATCATGCTAGAGGTGTGTTCGACGGGTCCAAGTACTCAGGGTGATGTCCTCTTTGCTATGGACTACTCATTGTAATTTTAAAAAAATTTGGGAAACGCGATTTTGGGGTAAACACGTGTTTTTTGTGATTTTGCCGATATTTCACGAAGCAATAACGCTAGAGGCATGTACGATGGGTCCAAGGATTCGGGAAGACGTCCTCTTTGCTATGGACCACTCGTTGTAATTTTAAAAAATTTGGGAAACGCGATTTTGGGGTAAACACGTGTTTTTTGTGATTTTGCCGATATTTCACGAAGCAATAACGCTAGAGGCATGTACGATGGGTCCAAGGATTCGGGAAGACGTCCTCTTTGCTATGGACCACTCGTTGTAATTTTAAAAAATTTTGGAAACGCGATTTTGGGGGTAAACACGTGTTTTTTGTGATTTTTGCCGATATCTCACGAACCAATAACGCTAGAGACATGTACGAGGTGTCCTAGGACTCGGGCTAACACTCCATTTCAAATGTGGTAGATATTTTTTTTCAAAAAATAATTCACATGGGTCTAACGCCATACATGTTGAAAAAACGTTTTCTTTTTCTTTACCTGTTTATAATGTTCATGAAGCGTGGTGGTTGAGAGAGACGATACGGCTGGGTGTGTGTGTTTCAACGAACTTGTCGCTGACCACGGTGGCTGTGTTCAATAGATTAATTGATATTTCGACGAGTCGGTGTATGACAGAGCGAGCGTGCGTTTTCTGATATTTTACCTTTAACGTGTAAACGGTGATGAGAACTTGGTTCTATGTTGGTCGAAGCGAGTAGAGAAAATAAACTTGCCGACGAGCAGGAGGTGAATGCCATTTGAGATTATTGGAAGGCTCCGATCTGACTTGACAACAGGTGACGCTTGAAGGTGAAATAATCTGACCATCGTGGTGGCAGGGGAGTGCGAAAGGCATGCACACACATGTGTGAAACCACAGGCACGCTAAACCAGTGACATCCTGTTTTGCTTCGTACGTGACAAAATGCAAGTTCATGTGAAATTTGATCTTCCACAGGTGTTCGCTTGGGTGTTATCTGTCCACGTGCATGATAACTGTTAACAAGTCACATCCTGTTTTGCTTCGTACGTGACAAAATGCAAGTTCATGTGAAATTTGATCCGGCACAGGTGTTCGCCTGGGACGTTAGCTGTCCACGTGACCGATAACAGAATGGTCAAAGCGTGGGAAAAAATGATTATACATGCAACGTAGCATATATAAAGACATGTCGTTATCATTTCCACTCTCACTTGGGTGGACTACCTTTGAACACACTGCGTTGCATGAAACCCCTGGTCTTGTTTAACAGTTTTGGTGTTGGTGGAAAATACTTAATCTTGTTGTGGGGTAGGTATTTATTTATATATATTTATTGATTTTTATATAAATACATGCAATTATTTATTGATTAGGTAATTAATGATTTTATTTATTTATTTGTTTGCAGATAACCGACATACCTTGCATGTCTGAGGGAGAAGAAACCATTGCACATTTGAGCCCACTAAAAGGGAAGAGCAACAAGTCACTGCAAGTAAAGGTGAGATTATTTTTTTTAACTAACTTGTTCCATTTTTTTGTTTTATGTTTTATTTTATGAAATGTATTTATTAACTTGAATTTAGGTATTTATAGCGGTTTATTTTATTTATTTTTAGAAACTTGGAAAGAATAGCCTTACCGCCGTAGCAGTCGCTGAAAACCCGAGACGCAGTAAAGTGCAACCATTGTTTCCAGGCAGTGAACTATTTAAAACTCAGGTAAGCCTAACATAAAATGCTATTCCATTTTACCACTACTGAAAGCTCGTAGACAAAAAAAAATCATTACCTGTACATGACTGGGACAATGATTGCTTTCTTGATTAATGGCTATGTTGTTGTTGTTGACTGGAAAAAGTACAAGGCCATGTTGGATTTTCTAAAAATAAAAATAATACATTTAATTTATGACTGGTTCCCTATGGACTCAACGAATAGCCACAGGTTTGAACATGATAATGTGAACAAAATGACATGACATTCATTTTTGTTTATATATTGGTTAAAGGGAGGGTGGGGGAATGTAAATGACTGTAGCTTTATAAAAAAGAAAATAAGTACATGGGTTACTGTTAGTGCCAATATACAGTTTATTTTTAATGGTGTTTTGATATATTAATGCCAATTAACGTTAACGTTTTATTTACAAGTATTGATTGATTGATTGATCGATTGAGTGATGGGTTATTTTGTTTGCTTTTAGGTGTCGTCATGTGCCATTAACGTAATGAACAGACAGTGAACAAGCATGCATTATGCTTTAAAGTACTCTGTGCAATGTTAATAACTTACAATAAGAAAAAGTTTTATTATAACACATGGCGTTAGTACCAAATACAACAAGTGAGCAAGTTGGTTTACCACGTGGGTTAAATTTAAAATCAGAACATGATCGATGGTTAACATTTGAATCCTGGCCTGTAGGCTTTTTGTCGACGCATGAACTTGCAAAAGCCGGTTTTTTTTTACTTGAACCGAGAAGATGTGGTGCGCTGTGTGTTTTGTTGTATTGAACTTTCACACTGGGAAGAAGGGGATGATCCCTTTAGAGACCATTTGCGATGGTCTCCTCACTGTCCTTACATGCTTGAAAAGCAAGTGGGTAACCTACCCGTGCATTCATTTTACCGAACCACAAGGCCTTTGGCCGCTACTTACGTTGCTGAATCACAAATAAATAATAATAATGATGTATTACCAGCCAACGGTAGTGTCGATATATGTGGTCCATATGCCATAGACAGTGTTGAATTGGCGTGTGCTTTTGAAAAATTGGGAGTTTGCAAGACTAAAGCACTAGCACACCCAGAGTACAGCTCTGTTGAAAAACGTTTCGAATTTTATAAAAATGTTTGGCCATTAATATTAAAACACCTTACCAAACAGCTAAGTGAAGCTGGATTTTTTATACTGGTGAAGGGGATAAAACAATATGTTTTTATTGTGGATTTGCTTTAAAGGATTGGCAAATGACTGATGACCCTTTTGTGCAACACGCTCGTTGGTTACCAAACTGTAAATACATGGTGTTGCTTAAAGGTCAGGAATTTGTGAACACTATTCGTAAAGAAAAAGTGATTGCAGCACAAGACATAAAAGTGCCTTTAGAGTTAGAGCACGCGGAGCAAATACATAAGGCTGAAAGAAAAGACTTGTGTTACGAACAGATACAAAAGTGTGACCAACAATTATGTAAAATTTGTTATCAAGATGAACTAGGTGTTGTATTTTTACCCTGTGGACACATGATAGCCTGTGTCAAGTGTGCATTAGAACTTAACACTTGTGCTATATGCAGAAAAGTAGTATCTGCAACAGTTAGGGCATTTCTTGCATAACTAGTATAATTTATTCGCCATGGATAGTGCAAAATCCCTAATTGCACAATATTATTAAAGCTGTTTTAGAGTGTAATAGATATGCTTTTGTTTTGTTTATAGACTACTACAATGAATGTTTTGAATGCTGTGGGACAATCATGTGGCTTAGAGACAAAGAAGCTCAGCGAATTGCCAACGCATATTCCATTCCGCATTATCAAGATTCGGAAATTGAAAACAGCATATGGTGATCGTGTACTTTGTGTATGTGAAAACTTTGAGACATTTCTGCCTATACGGTTTAATGATATGTCGGAGAGTGTTTTTGATGAAGTCAATAATGCTGTGCAACCTGTACACTTAATTTATGAAGGTTTTAAAAACAATAGGTGCATGGTTCGTTTTAATTAAATAAATAAATAATGTGAAATAATAATGGAAAATATAAGTAATGACAATATACTGAAAAAGAAAGAAAATATGTGCATAGAATAGTAATGTTTTAGTGTTTAGTGTTGTCTTTAAAAATATTATGATGAAACCAAAAAAAAATGTATATAAAGTTTGTAAATAAATGCAAAATGATGTTACAATGCTGTTTTATTTTATACAAAGTTAGTATATTTAACATTGCAGAGTATACATGATTATGACAATAAATGCATACTGAATACAAGCCTTTCTCACATTACAATAGTCTGTTATAGTTTTAAACACAAGGCTTGTTGTAGATCATTTTCTAGCAATGTCCCTTTAATGTTGTTTTCGAAAAGTGGGGAAGCCACAATGGTTGTATTGACATAAAAACCTTATGGTTATTACTATTTAGTCACTTTGATCCCCTTGCAGATCAACAGCAGATGACCTAGTTGTTCCACTCTTTAAAACGACAACAACAACACTACCTCTTGCATAGTTTGTGATGTTGATGGCTCTTGCGACGTGGAAGATGGATTAAAAATAACTTTGAGAACAGGGGTTAAACGTTGATCATTAAACAATGCACTATTTTGAGTAGCAATATGGTTTTCTTGATTTTTTGTCGACGGCAATTGTGTTTCATGCGGTACACTACATTGATGATCACTGACACTTAAAACCTCACTATTTTTACTTTTTAGGTCACCACGACAATGTTTGGAACGTTGCTTTGAACAACGCCAAATAACAGTTCCATTTTTATTGGTTCGTTTCACAATATATGAATATCCTTTATAGTATGCGTAAGGCTTACCATACCTAGTCACTGATACTTCCATATCAACTGTCGAGCATAGACTAAGCTCTAGTAAAGTCAACTTGGTAATAAGAATACTAGTTTAATGTGAGAGCAAATATGGATCCAAAGAGTTCAGGTAAAAGTGAAAGCAAATAAGCAAATATTAGAAACAAGAGTTGGGGTGAAAGTGGTCGCAAAGTGGTAGACCCATTACACAATAATTTCAGCACGACGAAGCTCTTGTTCAATTTCTTTGATTTCCCAATCGTGACCAGTATGGCCAGATTGACGTGAGGCATGCAATAACTGTAGCCGCTGGACGAGCTTATTGGGATTGTGCCAGTATACAAATTTAACAAATGGATTTTTAGGTGTAAACAAAGCATTACCATTATCATGATCATTATCATCATCGTCATTATCATCATCATGATCACCATTATCATCATGACCATCATCACTGTTACTATATAGTCCTTTTTGATCCTCTTGCAATACCACTTTATTTATAGTCTGAGTTGATTTTGACAGTGTTGAAGGTTTCTTGGACGTTGACAACTGTCCTAACATGACGTTTTGAGGACATGATAAGTCCTTTTGAACAAACACTGTACTATCTTTAGCCGCAATATCGTTTTCTTGAACTTGCTTTTTAGCATTTTGATAATTGTTTGTAAACAGTAAGCGTGGTTCGTTTCGAGCACTACATTGATGAACACTCACACTTAAAACCTTTCCATTTTTACTTTTCAGATTGCCTCGACATTTTGTTGACCTCTCTTTTGAGCATCGCCAGAATATTATTCCATTCACATTCTGGCGATTATAGTTATAGGAGTAGCCTTGATAGAGTGCACGTAGCCTACCTTTGTTGGTTGTAATAAGTTCCATAGTAGTAACTGACCTGTCAGTACGATGTTCACACTACAAAGGTTACAACTGTTTTGCTGATGGAGTGACCTACTATAAGCTTATATATTGGCTTATCTGTTGGCTTTTTGTGTTGGCTTTTCGTGTTGGCTTTTGTGTTGGCTTATGTGTTGGCTTTCTGTGTTGGCTTTTTATGTTGGCTTTTCGTGTTGGCTTTTTGTGTTGGCTTTTTGTGTTGGCTTTTCGTGTTGGCTTTTGTGTTGGCTTATGTGTTGGCTTTTTGTGTTGGCTTTTTGTGTTGGCTTTTTATGTTGGCTTTTCGTGTTGGCTTTTCGTGTTGGCTTTTTGTGTTGGCTTTTCGTGTTGGCATTTCGTGTTGGCTTTTGTGTTGGCTTTTCGTGTTGGCTTTTCGTGTTGGCTTTTCGTGTTGGCTTTTCGTGTTGGCTTTTTTTGTATTGGCCTTTCGTGTTGGCTTTTTGTATTGGCTTTTCGTGTTGGCTTTTTGTGTTGGCTTTAGTATTGGCTTTTGTATTGGCTTATTTGACAAGTTATTTGTGTCAATGTATTTAGTGGATTTTTTCTTGGTGTTGGAAAGTAGTTGAAAGAGAGGGAATATTTAAAGACTTAACCTCAGCTCACTAACCTAACCTAACCTAACCTAACCTTTCAACTCTCAGATGTTAATTAAATTCTGTGCATAGTCGAGTTGGAGCCCAAGACCTCAGGGGTAAAAAAACAATTATTTTTGACGACTTATTTTGGTAACTTATTTTAATGGCTAACCTAACTTTACCTAACCTAACCTAACCTAACCTCAGCTCACTTTGGATATTACTAGTAAGTGTTCATATCCTCTGCTAGGTAGCATGCTAGTAGTACAGGTAGTGCTCATATTTACCGCTAGATAGCGGAAACATACTTTGCATGTTGCATGTGACACTTGTGAAGTTTAACCACATGCAAGATGTGCTTGTATAAGTTTTCTATTTAAACTCAATATACAATTAACCACTAAATGTTCAGAACTAACATGTATAGCCATGTTTAGGGTATATAGGAGACCCTTAGCAAGAAAGGCTGTCTAACCCACGAGTGTACAGCCTTGTCATACGCAGTAAGCACCTGTTGGCAGAAAACAACAACAACAACAATTTGAGAAAGCCAACAGGTGCTTACTGCGTATGACAAGGCTGTACACTCGTGGGTTAGACAGCCTTTCTTGCTAAGGGTCTCCTATATACCCTAAACATGGCTATACATGTTAGTTCTGAACATTTAGTGGTTAATTGTATATTGAGTTTAAATAGAAAACTTATACAAGCACATCTTGCATGTGGTTAAACTTCACAAGTGTCACATGCAACATGCAAAGTATGTTTCCGCTATCTAGCGGTAAATATGAGCACTACCTGTACTACTAGCATGCTACCTAGCAGAGGATATGAACACTTACTAGTAATATCCAAAGTGAGCTGAGGTTAGGTTAGGTTAGGTTAGGTAAAGTTAGGTTAGCCATTAAAATAAGTTACCAAAATAAGTCGTCAAAAATAATTGTTTTTTTACCCCTGAGGTCTTGGGCTCCAACTCGACTATGCACAGAATTTAATTAACATCTGAGAGTTGAAAGGTTAGGTTAGGTTAGGTTAGGTTAGTGAGCTGAGGTTAAGTCTTTAAATATTCCCTCTCTTTCAACTACTTTCCAACACCAAGAAAAAATCCACTAAATACATTGACACAAATAACTTGTCAAATAAGCCAATACAAAAGCCAATACTAAAGCCAACACAAAAAGCCAACACGAAAAGCCAATACAAAAAGCCAACACGAAAGGCCAATACAAAAAAAGCCAACACGAAAAGCCAACACGAAAAGCCAACACGAAAAGCCAACACGAAAAGCCAACACAAAAGCCAACACGAAATGCCAACACGAAAAGCCAACACAAAAAGCCAACACGAAAAGCCAACACGAAAAGCCAACATAAAAAGCCAACACAAAAAGCCAACACAAAAAGCCAACACATAAGCCAACACAAAAGCCAACACGAAAAGCCAACACAAAAAGCCAACACAAAAAGCCAACACGAAAAGCCAACATAAAAAGCCAACACAGAAAGCCAACACATAAGCCAACACAAAAGCCAACACGAAAAGCCAACACAAAAAGCCAACAGATAAGCCAATATATAAGCTTATAGTAGGTCACTCCATCAGCAAAACAGTTGTAACCTTTGTAGTGTGAACATCGTACTGACAGGTCAGTTACTACTATGGAACTTATTACAACCAACAAAGGTAGGCTACGTGCACTCTATCAAGGCTACTCCTATAACTATAATCGCCAGAATGTGAATGGAATAATATTCTGGCGATGCTCAAAAGAGAGGTCAACAAAATGTCGAGGCAATCTGAAAAGTAAAAATGGAAAGGTTTTAAGTGTGAGTGTTCATCAATGTAGTGCTCGAAACGAACCACGCTTACTGTTTACAAACAATTATCAAAATGCTAAAAAGCAAGTTCAAGAAAACGATATTGCGGCTAAAGATAGTACAGTGTTTGTTCAAAAGGACTTATCATGTCCTCAAAACGTCATGTTAGGACAGTTGTCAACGTCCAAGAAACCTTCAACACTGTCAAAATCAACTCAGACTATAAATAAAGTGGTATTGCAAGAGGATCAAAAAGGACTATATAGTAACAGTGATGATGGTCATGATGATAATGGTGATCATGATGATGATAATGACGATGATGATAATGATCATGATAATGGTAATGCTTTGTTTACACCTAAAAATCCATTTGTTAAATTTGTATACTGGCACAATCCCAATAAGCTCGTCCAGCGGCTACAGTTATTGCATGCCTCACGTCAATCTGGCCATACTGGTCACGATTGGGAAATCAAAGAAATTGAACAAGAGCTTCGTCGTGCTGAAATTATTGTGTAATGGGTCTACCACTTTGCGACCACTTTCACCCCAACTCTTGTTTCTAATATTTGCTTATTTGCTTTCACTTTTACCTGAACTCTTTGGATCCATATTTGCTCTCACATTAAACTAGTATTCTTATTACCAAGTTGACTTTACTAGAGCTTAGTCTATGCTCGACAGTTGATATGGAAGTATCAGTGACTAGGTATGGTAAGCCTTACGCATACTATAAAGGATATTCATATATTGTGAAACGAACCAATAAAAATGGAACTGTTATTTGGCGTTGTTCAAAGCAACGTTCCAAACATTGTCGTGGTGACCTAAAAAGTAAAAATAGTGAGGTTTTAAGTGTCAGTGATCATCAATGTAGTGTACCGCATGAAACACAATTGCCGTCGACAAAAAATCAAGAAAACCATATTGCTACTCAAAATAGTGCATTGTTTAATGATCAACGTTTAACCCCTGTTCTCAAAGTTATTTTTAATCCATCTTCCACGTCGCAAGAGCCATCAACATCACAAACTATGCAAGAGGTAGTGTTGTTGTTGTCGTTTTAAAGAGTGGAACAACTAGGTCATCTGCTGTTGATCTGCAAGGGGATCAAAGTGACTAAATAGTAATAACCATAAGGTTTTTATGTCAATACAACCATTGTGGCTTCCCCACTTTTCGAAAACAACATTAAAGGGACATTGCTAGAAAATGATCTACAACAAGCCTTGTGTTTAAAACTATAACAGACTATTGTAATGTGAGAAAGGCTTGTATTCAGTATGCATTTATTGTCATAATCATGTATACTCTGCAATGTTAAATATACTAACTTTGTATAAAATAAAACAGCATTGTAACATCATTTTGCATTTATTTACAAACTTTATATACATTTTTTTTTGGTTTCATCATAATATTTTTAAAGACAACACTAAACACTAAAACATTACTATTCTATGCACATATTTTCTTTCTTTTTCAGTATATTGTCATTACTTATATTTTCCATTATTATTTCACATTATTTATTTATTTAATTAAAACGAACCATGCACCTATTGTTTTTAAAACCTTCATAAATTAAGTGTACAGGTTGCACAGCATTATTGACTTCATCAAAAACACTCTCCGACATATCATTAAACCGTATAGGCAGAAATGTCTCAAAGTTTTCACATACACAAAGTACACGATCACCATATGCTGTTTTCAATTTCCGAATCTTGATAATGCGGAATGGAATATGCGTTGGCAATTCGCTGAGCTTCTTTGTCTCTAAGCCACATGATTGTCCCACAGCATTCAAAACATTCATTGTAGTAGTCTATAAACAAAACAAAAGCATATCTATTACACTCTAAAACAGCTTTAATAATATTGTGCAATTAGGGATTTTGCACTATCCATGGCGAATAAATTATACTAGTTATGCAAGAAATGCCCTAACTGTTGCAGATACTACTTTTCTGCATATAGCACAAGTGTTAAGTTCTAATGCACACTTGACACAGGCTATCATGTGTCCACAGGGTAAAAATACAACACCTAGTTCATCTTGATAACAAATTTTACATAATTGTTGGTCACACTTTTGTATCTGTTCGTAACACAAGTCTTTTCTTTCAGCCTTATGTATTTGCTCCGCGTGCTCTAACTCTAAAGGCACTTTTATGTCTTGTGCTGCAATCACTTTTTCTTTACGAATAGTGTTCACAAATTCCTGACCTTTAAGCAACACCATGTATTTACAGTTTGGTAACCAACGAGCGTGTTGCACAAAAGGGTCATCAGTCATTTGCCAATCCTTTAAAGCAAATCCACAATAAAAACATATTGTTTTATCCCCTTCACCAGTATAAAAAATCCAGCTTCACTTAGCTGTTTGGTAAGGTGTTTTAATATTAATGGCCAAACATTTTTATAAAATTCGAAACGTTTTTCAACAGAGCTGTACTCTGGGTGTGCTAGTGCTTTAGTCTTGCAAACTCCCAATTTTTCAAAAGCACACGCCAATTCAACACTGTCTATGGCATATGGACCACATATATCGACACTACCGTTGGCTGGTAATACATCATTATTATTATTTATTTGTGATTCAGCAACGTAAGTAGCGGCCAAAGGCCTTGTGGTTCGGTAAAATGAATGCACGGGTAGGTTACCCACTTGCTTTTCAAGCATGTAAGGACAGTGAGGAGACCATCGCAAATGGTCTCTAAAGGGATCATCCCCTTCTTCCCAGTGTGAAAGTTCAATACAACAAAACACACAGCGCACCACATCTTCTCGGTTCAAGTAAAAAAAAACCGGCTTTTGCAAGTTCATGCGTCGACAAAAAGCCTACAGGCCAGGATTCAAATGTTAACCATCGATCATGTTCTGATTTTAAATTTAACCCACGTGGTAAACCAACTTGCTCACTTGTTGTATTTGGTACTAACGCCATGTGTTATAATAAAACTTTTTCTTATTGTAAGTTATTAACATTGCACAGAGTACTTTAAAGCATAATGCATGCTTGTTCACTGTCTGTTCATTACGTTAATGGCACATGACGACACCTAAAAGCAAACAAAATAACCCATCACTCAATCGATCAATCAATCAATCAATACTTGTAAATAAAACGTTAACGTTAATTGGCATTAATATATCAAAACACCATTAAAAATAAACTGTATATTGGCACTAACAGTAACCCATGTACTTATTTTCTTTTTTATAAAGCTACAGTCATTTACATTCCCCCACCCTCCCTTTAACCAATATATAAACAAAAATGAATGTCATGTCATTTTGTTCACATTATCATGTTCAAACCTGTGGCTATTCGTTGAGTCCATAGGGAACCAGTCATAAATTAAATGTATTATTTTTATTTTTAGAAAATCCAACATGGCCTTGTACTTTTTCCAGTCAACAACAACAACATAGCCATTAATCAAGAAAGCAATCATTGTCCCAGTCATGTACAGGTAATGATTTTTTTTTGTCTACGAGCTTTCAGTAGTGGTAAAATGGAATAGCATTTTATGTTAGGCTTACCTGAGTTTTAAATAGTTCACTGCCTGGAAACAATGGTTGCACTTTACTGCGTCTCGGGTTTTCAGCGACTGCTACGGCGGTAAGGCTATTCTTTCCAAGTTTCTAAAAATAA